>WBMY01007107.1:297373-380985 GCA_013397315.1 Donacobius atricapilla | reverse complement strand
CCGCTCGGTGCTCCTCGCTCGGTGCCGGAGGGAGGTGAGGGGTGCGGGCAGCCGAGGCGGGCGGGCGCTGCCACTTTCTGTCCCTCGCTGTCCCTCACTGTCGCATCTCTCTTTGCAGACTTGGACTCGCACCCACCCGGAGGATCCCGGAGATGGCGAAGGTACAGGAAGGCGGCGGCTCCGGGAGGGCACGGCCCGTCCCCGGTCGCTCCTGGGGACATCCCTGTATTATCCTTCTTCTTTTCTCTCCTTAGCGATTTCTTTTCGGGCTCCCTTAAACCAGCCCATCCCCAAGCCCAGGCGGACGCGGACGGGAGGGGGACGGGGATCATGTGAGGGACGCGTCAGGCCCAACTTTTTTTTTTTTTTTCCGCCAGTTTCCACTAATTTAGCCAAGTTTTTGGTACTCTGTGTTTATATTGTACATGGGTGGAGGCTCCTTCTACTGAAAGGAAGTAGAAAAAAAAATCGTCGTGGCAGTGCCTAGTGGGGGCTCGGTATTTCCATTCCCGGTTTTCCCATAGCTAACATGAATTTTTCTGGGAGCGTCGGAGCTATTGTGCAGTTCTTCGTTTGGGGTTTTTTCCTTTGCAGCCCTTTGGTTGCTGTGGTTTGATCCTGGATGAAGGTGTAGAAAATGGGGCGGACTCCAGCCTCTGTTTCTATTGTTGCATCAAATGCATATGCTCTGAAAAGAAGACGTTAATGGCTTGGTTGTAGAGTTCGTAGGGGTTTGTAATGGCTTTATGGGGTTTGTGCTGCTGTAGGAAGTGAAAGCAATCAAGATCTATTAGGGCTTTCACAAAGGTCAGAGTAATTGCAGCTAATGAGTGGAGTGATAAGTAGTGGTTTAATACCCTAGTGAATATTTACTCATATTATGGCTGGATTTAGTTTTATAAGGAAGAAAGGTAACTTTTTTAAAGGAAAAAAGTTTTTAATAGTATTTTTCTAAATTCTTGAAGTTGTTTTGTTTGGGGGTTTTCTTTTGAGTGACAAATAAGGGATTTTTCTTCCTCTAAACATCAGGTCTGGACTGTAGGACGCATGTTAGGAGAACAGGAGCCCTTACCCATGCCAATGTAAGGCACCTCGCCAGAGGGATATACTTGGACAATAAGACTTTTGTTACAGTACATGTAGCATTGCTTATAGGCTTAAGGGTAACTTCCTTTTAGTAAATGCACAGAAATTTACAATGTTCTTCTCTGTCCTAGAGAGACAAATTTTAATTCATCTTCTAAACAGGAATATTTCATTCTTCGCTAGTGCAAACCAGTTACACTTGGCTTCGGGCAGTAAATTTTCCACTGCCTGAGGTGACACTTGGGGATGTTTTTTTTTAATGTGTGGTAGTAGTTTGAAGTCATTGGAACAGTGAGGGTTTTTATTAGGGAGGCCTTGTTCTCCAGTTACTCTTTGTCTGTGCAGTTAAGCAGCCACAAAAGACTGGGAGTGTTGAAGCACTGTAGCCTGTAACTCATTTTATGAAAATAGAAAAAGCAAAGTTGAAGAAACTCTACTTCTCATGACAGCTGTATGTTCTACATGTTGCATTATGAAAGGGAGGTAAGGGTGAAAATGCCCATGAAATGTGGACTGGCAGTTGACAGAAATTCCTTGTGTACAACTAAAGCTTCAGAGTTCACAAAGGCTGCACAGCACAGTGTACTGGAGTCCAATTTAGCCAAGGTACATCACTGAAGAATAAAACCCTTGAAGAAGGTAAGTTATATTTGGTGTCTTGGTTACTGAACTACCTGTCCTTGCCCAGTTTTGTGAAGCCTTTTTTTTTTCCTTTGCCCAAAGGCGTGAGGAATTTTGTGTGTTCACTGTCCAGAACAGAAAGGTTCATTCATTTTGTAGGAAAACTACAGGCTGCTGTGTTGTGCTGCCCAGGCTGGTCTCTCCCTGCCTGTGTTTATCTGCTTGCTTTGAGGGAGCACTGCTGTCCTGACAAGCTGTCCTTTCTCTCCCAGCTGTGTGTGCAGTGGGCTTTGTTACTGCAGCGATGCACAGGGTACCATCTCTTCCTGCTCTGGGAACAGGCTGGGAACTACTTCCCTGTGCTTGTTGGCTCAGAAGTCTGCAAAGAAAGCAGCAAGTGCTGTGGACTGATCTGTTTTGGTGTGCTACTCTCAACTTTTTCTTAAATAAAACTCCGGGAGTATTTAGCGTGTCCATTTGTAAACTGCCAGGAAAGGATCGCTCGCTGCTGGTGAAGGTGTGGCTGCTCTGTGCTATATCTGGAGTTCCTGTTCTGCCAATGTGCTTGTGTGACTCTGGCACAGGGGTAGTATTGCCAGCTCCATAGTGCTCCAGGAGATTGTCTCACCTTCCAAAGTACAAACACTTCTTCAGCACTGGGCTCTGAGCAGCCCCCTCTGGCTCTGTCGAGGTTACTTGTGAGGATGGGTTTCTCAAATGTCTCTGTGTTGGTTCCTCCGTGGCTGCTGCTTGCTCTTCTCCTTCTCTCTCACCTCCTCTCTTCCTTTTTTTTTTCCATCCCTCCTCCCTGTCTTTGGTATCTCCATGGTGTACTGACTCAGAGTTCACCACAGATGTTGAGTAATTGTTTTTTCTCAAGAGTTTAAATTTAGTGGGCCAGATGTGAGTATAGTCTGCTGACTTAGGCTTACTCCTCCTGTGCAAGCAGGCAGTCTGAAGCACTGTTAAACTTGGAGAGGTGTTTTGCAGGTGTCTATAATTTTTCATAGGTTTTTTTATGTTTACATCAGCTCTGTGCTTGTGTCCATCCCCTCACAGTGTCATTTGCACTGTACTGCCCTTGAAATGTCCGGAAGTACTTGCACATTTCTCTGTTGTGTTGGTTTTAGAGCACAGTTTGAACTGGCATCTGTGTGGGCTTCAATGGCTGTGAAGGCTTTCAGGTCAGCAGTGAACACTGTGTTGTGTTTATCTGCAAGATGGTTCTTGTGTAAGACATCTTAGAGCAGTCTGTCATTTATTCTAGCACATGACCTTCTGGGCTCTCCTCTGTCTGCTGGAAATAACCTACCTTCTCTCTTTGCTGGCAAATATTCTCCATTTCAAATCTTACCACTCCACAGTTTGCCTGTGCCATCTTCTAACCAAATGGCTGCTTAGAAAAAGAAAAAAAGGTCTCACAGCACCTTCTCTGCACTGAATACTGGGTTTTGCAGCAGCAAATGTTTGAGACACTGCTTCTGTTGCTGCAGAGCAAGGGAGTGGCTCTTGCTCTGTGGAACTCTGACTGAGAAGCAGTTGCTGTATGTGGTACAGACCCACGGTAGTGGGGAAGGAGTCTCAATCAGTTGAAGTGCATTGTTTGCTGATGTCAATGCTCTGCATTTAACAGTGGCTAAACACAGGCTTGTGGGTGGGAAATATTTTGTCTTGGTGAGGAAAATGAAAAGGAACCTCGTTAAGTGGCTATTGTTACTCTTGCCAGGAATTGTGGCAGTATTAATTTGTGTTGCTGAATTTTCTCTTGGGAGGCATGCACTTTGGGGTGCTGGTTAGAAACATTTCACCTGATGAGGTTTTATCTTCTCCTTCTGGAAACCTCTGCTAGCATTTCCTCATTTGGAGGGGCATAAATTCTAAAGCAATGTTATCTCTTGCTGTGTAGGATTTTAATATTTTTCCTTTTTTTCCCCTCTGCTTTTTCGTGCTGATTTTGTGTTTCTAGGCACTTCATTGGTCTCACAGGGAAGTGTGTGGAGAAAATGAAAGCCGCTGTTTATTTCCAGTGTGTAATCACAAATTTCACTTGCACTACACATGACTCCTTAACAACAATAACTGTATTGGGGAATGTAGACAGAGAAGAATGTGTGTAGGTTTGGGGTGTTACAATCCTGTGATACGCTTTGTGTTGAGGTTTTTTGTGTTGTGCTTCTCTTTGTTTTACTGCCTGGTGTAAGGTGTGGTGATTGAGTAAAGGATAACTCCAGATTACAAAAGGCTTTATATCAGAGACTATTTGTCTTTTTCATTGATGTGCTTTGGGCACTACTGGGTGGGGAGCTTACTATCCAAAGAAAAATAGACTTATGAGGCTGTAATGTTATTGTGTATCTGCTTACTTAAACGGCAAGGAATGTTTCTAGTGATACTAAAGATAAGATAGCTTTTCATAGAGGTAAATAAAGAATGAAGTTTGTCTGATTCATAGCTCCTGTTTCAGATTTGCTACAACAGCGAGTTTGGGTCAGGCTGTGATGGTGGTGGCTCAGAAGAGGTGCTGCCCTCTCTTTATGTGGCCAAAATGTGCCATGTTTGGGGAGGAGGAGGCAGCTCCAAGGACTGAGTATCTTACTACTGCAGGGCTTTCTGCTCACGTCCATGTATTTCACAAATGAAAATCTGAACTGGAATAACTAAAAGGGCACTTTTAGTGAACAGTGGAGTGTTTTAGATGGATTTGTGGTTGTTGAACACTGCGTGCCTGAGTATTCCCTGCTGTAACCCAATTGTCGGGCCACACTGGTGCTTGAAAAGCACTCGGGTTGAGTCGGGTTGTGATGTGGCGTTAGGGATGGCTTCGCCCTTTGCTAGTACTGGGCCAGCTTGGGAGTGTCACATCTGCCCACACGTGGCTCCTAAAGGCAGGTGTGGCTCAGGTTCTGATGGAGGGTGGTTGTGGCAGGTGGGGAGCCGAAACCCACTGCCTGCTGTGTGCCACAGGGGAATGCCGGGAATGCAAACGGTGCTCAGACATCAAGGAAAGTCTTTTAGGCTTCAGCTGCACCAGGAGATTTTCAGGAACTGTTCATCGAGCTTAGTGCATATTCAGGCTTTCTATGCAGTGCTTTGGAAAAGAGAGTTCTGAAGGGTTCATGTCAGTTAACAAAAATGAGGGCAATGCAGAGAGAGATTTCATCTGGCATTTAGTGTTCGCACGCATACTTTAACATGTCTATAACAACCACACGGGAATGTTGGGCTCTTGTCACAAGACTAGGAAATTCTGAAGGGGAATTCCACTTGCTTATAACAAGATAAGCAAAAGATCAATGTCTGCTTCCTCTGAGATTTGTTGACATTGGTCATTTCCAAAGGAGAATTGTGGTACATCTGTAAGATTAATTATGATGAGATGATATGGAACAAAAATAAAACAAATAACCTCACTCTGGCTGGAGTGGTTGTAAGGGAGGAGGAGGGAAAGACTTTCTAGTCTTTATCTGTTTTACCAAATAAAATTCTGTTTGTAAAAGTGAATCCCAAAACCTTGAGGTTTTTTTCATGGTAGCCTTTGGAATTAGCTAGGAAGATGACAATAAATACATTCAAAGTATTACCTAAAGAAATTGATTATAATGGAGCAAGCAGAGTGTTGCACTGGGATTGTCACACCTCTGAGTTATTCTGGTTATTAGAAACCATCTCCCAAAAAGAAATTTGTTGTTGCCATTAAACACTGTGATGCTTTTGTTCGGATCTGTCAAAATGTGTGAGGAATGAACCTGACTCTTTGGCTGCTGCTGCTGCAGTGGGAGCATTTTCTGGTTACTGCTCTTTTCTCCCTGCCCTTCTGGCTGACCTGTCTCTGATGAGTGCATTGACTGGAGACAGAAGCACGGAGTGGCTGAAATTCCTAGCTCCAGGGAAGGCCAGATGGCTCTGCTGCCTCTGGAGTAATCTGGTGCCAGTCTCAGTAGGTGTCTTGGCTCTTGCTATTGTGCACTTTCTGGAGAGTGGAAAATGCCTTTCCTGTACTGATTGTGACGTTTTTACAGCAGTACTTACAGGACGTTTTTCTTCTTCAGCTGTTAGAAACACCTTCCTATTCCCCAAACCCAGCTGTTTCCCCTTTTGGCCACTTCCATAGTTAATAAATTAACTACTATGCTAAACATGTATAGATTCTTGAACTCTCCTGTTTAAATAAAGGCAAAACTTTTCCACAAGGGTGATGAATGTCCTTTTGTGTTTAATCCAAAGAGAAATTCCCTCAAGAGCCATGTTCCATGGAAACCAAGTGGAATTATTTTTGTGTTTGGACAAGCTGATCTCTTATCCTTATGTTTGAACTGTTATTTTTTTCTAGCTGTAAACTAATGTAGCTGAATCACTTTTAAGAAGTTGCTCATGTCAAAAGCACTATGATGAAAAATTGCAAGCCATTGTAGAGTTCAGTGGGTCTCTTTTGCTGGGTGGTGGAAAAAACTGGTGTGATACTGCTGGAGAGTTCCAGTAGGGGTTTTTTGAGGAGAAATTCTTTTTTCTATACATGTGTTTGTGCCATTTGCCTGGCATACATGATGTGTGCATTCAGTTTTTCAAATTACTTTAGCAAATGGTAAGTTCTTAGTCACTTCCCTGCATTCAAGTTCCAGCGTTGGAGATAACAGTAGCTTGCAGAATTGGTATGCAAATATACCCAAATTTAGCTGATGCACTGCCAAGGAAAACCGTAGTAGTACCTCTGGAGTGAGCTGTGTTTAAACACCCACAGACTGCTCTTTAGCCAGACAATTGCAAGAAAAACAGTGTTGGCTTTTGGATTGTGAATTCAGATCTAGCCTGAGCTCGTGTATGAACTGAAAGAGGCAATATTCTATTTCATGGCTTCTTCCCTCTCCCCCCCACCCCTTTTCCCCTCCCAGTACACAAGAGGCACCGTGACAGCCTTCGCTCCTTTTGATGCCCGAGCTGATGCAGAAGCCCTTCGGAAGGCCATGAAGGGAATGGGTAAGGATAATTTTTATTTTACAGGAAAGAAAAGGCTCTTCCTCCTTTGCAAACATCCTTTCTGATCTACTTTTTTGTCTCAGTAGATGGGAGTAGGGCATGTGTCTACAAGCCATGGAATGACAGCCCCTGGATCGCGCTGTCTGGGTGTGTCCTGGTTGTGACTGTGCAGCTCTGAAGGGTGTTTATTTTTGGGTTAGCCTGAGGGAGAAAAGGACTTGACACATTGCCCATTAAGAAATGGATGCTCCACATGCTGAGCACACAGAAGTTTTACAGTGCAGTAGCCCTGGATTTGCAGGGGCAGCTGTGGAGAATTACAGCAACCTGGTAAATTGGAGAATTGCAGCATGCGCGGAAAATCCGCAGCAGCCTCCTGGGCCTGGAAGTGCATGAGCACAGTGCAGTTACTGGGACGAGGAATGTCAGCACGCAGTGTGAATGCAGGCTAAGGAGTGGTCTGTAAACCCACACTGTAGCTTTCTGCCCCAAAACTTCACTGTGAGAACAAACCTCGCTTTGCTGCCTTCTCTGGAGCTGCCTGTGGAAGGAAGCAGAAGGAAGGGAAGGAGGGATGTGTGATAAATCTCAGCCTACAGGCAGATGCTGTGGTGCTGGGATGGTGCTGTGCTGGGAGGACCCACCTTGCAAGCTTTGTCTCTAAAATGGATAAAACTCCACACAGCTGTCCTCTTGGGTGTTTGGGATTGCTGGACTGAGTTTTGCTGGGAGTTGGCAATTTGTTGGTGAGCCCAGAGGGAAGGCCTTTCTGTGGAATAGAGACTGTGACTAAATGTTATAGCCAGTGCTTGGATCAGAGCACTGATGGAGAACAAACAGCATGTTAAGTTCTCCAGTCATGTTTTTGCACCAAACTTGGTGGCTCAGCTTGGGGTACGGTGACATTTGTTGTTTTAAGTACTTCTGCTGTTTGCCAGTAGGCCGTTGTCAAAGCGTCTTTCACTGCCTTTTGAGTTTGTGCCACTGCAGTTTGTTTTTCAGAGCGTGTTTGTGACTCGCTGTTCTTTCTAACTTCAGGGACCGATGAAGAAACCGTGCTGACGATCCTCACCACCAGAAACAATGCTCAGCGTCAAGAAATAGCTTCTGCCTTTAAAACCTTATTTGGCAGGGTAAGAAGAAATAGAAATACCTGTGGAAACGAGCTGGTTCTGGCTTACAATGATTACTTTAAAATACAAATAACATTCACTATATTCCCTGTAAGACATTCCTTGCAAGAAAATCGACTTTTGCTTTTGTCTCCTCCTCTCCTCCACCCTGCCTTACCCTAAAAAAAAAAGAATCACCATGTGTTTCAGGTTTTCCAAATGCCTGTTTATCCTTTTCTCCTGCCTAATTTGCTTCAGCTGAGGTACCAATTAAACGAGAAGTGTTTTTTGCTGTGTCTCTAGAGTCTTTCAGCTTGCAGATCATGTGCATCCTTTTAAAATGCTTGGTCCTTGTTCATCACAGCCCTGTTTGTTCTGCACTAGGATCTTGTGGATGACCTGAAATCAGAACTTACTGGCAAGTTTGAAACCTTGATGGTCTCTCTGATGAGGCCAGCGTATATTTTTGATGCTCATGCACTGAAGCATGCCATCAAGGTAAGAGGAATGAATGTGTTACATGAAATGATTGGTGCTTTCGGTTGATTAAAAAAAAAAAAAGTGAAGTTGTGCTAAGGCCTGCCAATGTAGTGGGTTTGCCTTTTTTTTTATCCTGTTAACTTGGAGGCAGTTTAGAAATCTACTCAGCATAAGAATTGTTCCTTCTGGTTTAAATACCATGACTAGATGTGTGTGTTGCTTTTACATTCTTTTTGATGTTCAGTGGGCTCTGGATTTTTCTGCTTTGAGCAGACAAGGTTTTATAGCTATACAGCGGTATGAAAATTAGCTCAGAGCATTTAATAGAAGTGTGCTGCTCTTTGTTTCTCCCTGCCTGTTATTTAAGCTAGAGTGTTTTGCCCTAATGGATTGCAGTGCAAGTCCAAAATTGATGAGCTTGTGTAAACTGGTGTCCCCCAAAATTACGAGCAGGTATTGTCTGTAGTATTGAATGTGCTCTGAAAACTGCCTCAAGTAACACAGAGGGAATAATTGATGGCCCTGTCAGTGTTCCCCTTCTGTTTTCTCTTTAGAAAATGTGTTTAGTGCCTTTCTGGGCAGGCCAGGTGAACAAACAATTTACAATGTGGATGTGTAGGAATTTCAGGGTCTCTTCCATGTGCTCTTTTTTCCCGCCTCTGTCACACCTGTGGAATTTCAGGAATTGGATGTCCCTGGACTATTTACAGTATTGATCAAAACAGAGGACACTGGACTCCACTCTAGTGTGAGGTAGTGCTTTGTGGAATGACACTTCCATGTAAACTCCCAAGATCCTGGATGAGCAGCTGGTTAATATGTAGGCTTTAGTCAACTGTGCAAGCAAGAGCTTATGCACCTGTGACCCAGCAAATAGTCCCTCAGACAGGAACTTCGTTCCTGGAGGTTTTCCGTAATGCCTTTATGTGCTTTGGGGGAAGGGGAGACAGTACCTGACAGAGAAACTGATAAAGGCCTTGTTGATCAATAAAAAAATTGTATTCCCAAGCTCCTGGTATTGATTTAGGAGTCAAAGACTGACAGGGAAATGACAGGATGGATGGGTGCAGGAGATGAAGTAGAGATAGTGAAACAAGGGTGGTTTTGTTCTTGTCACTTAGAAAAAAACGGTATTAAACCTGAGACAGTAGAATTTCAGAGACTGTGTCTGCACAGGCAAGGATGTCAGTCCTGGCTGCAGTTCAGCCAAGGGGGGTAACAGTGAAGCAGATGTGATGGCAGGGACTTGAGTGCAGGATAACGCAGCTAAGAGCCCTGACTGTGCTGAGGGCTGTCCCACCAATTTCCGCTGCTGCTACTCGGATTAGAGTGAGTTTAACTGTGCCTGCCTCCCTTGTTGAGCAGGCGTGTTGGTGAAACAATGTGCATTTTGGAAATGATTGCCTGTAAACTGGCAGGTTTGCATTCTGGATAGCTTTGTGTGCAGTTGCGTATCCTTGTGTGTGTTTAGTATTCAATGTTTTCCTGACAGGAAAGGTTGTAAACAGCATGCTGAAGCCAAAAATGCTCAGTATTGCATTTAGCATTGCTTTTTTGATATTACTCCTTTGTGTGTGTGGAGAGCAGTGGATTATTCTTGCAAACAAAGTGGGCTTAGACTTGTGGAAACAAGATATTGGCCTGGCTTTGGTAGGTTTTATCCTTGTAAGAGTGAGAGAGTGGCTGTTGTTTCTGCTGTCATTGAGAGCTGCAGGCTTGCTGTACCTGTCTGGGTTAGCAATTCTGTTGTAAAGTGTGTTTGCAGTGGAAGGAGGGGTTTGTTTGGCAACGCAGTTCACAGCAGGGTGCAGATCTGTGCTGGGTGGCTCTGTGTCCTGGCTGGTGACAGACACCGTATGAATTAGAGCAAAGATGCAAACTTAGTCCATTCTCTTCTTTTGGTGTCCTTGATTGTAATATTTTTATGTATTATTGGTCCAGTATATAAGTTTATAAGTTGGTTTTGATTGTGAAAGGGAATTCTTGTTTTCCTTTTGTTACTCCATCAACTGATTTGTACTTGCATCCCTGCAGGGAGCAGGAACCAATGAGAAAGTGTTGACTGAAATTCTTGCCTCCAGAACACCTGCAGAAGTGCAGAATATTAAACAGGTTTATCAGCAAGGTAATTTTCTGTATAAAATAAGGATCTCTGTTCAATTCCCTTAATATGATTTCACATCATCTTTCAGATAGGGCCTATCTCTGAGCTCATGGATGTGCCCAATAAGAGGGAATTCTTTCTGCTGTGTTTCCAGCCTTTTTGTTGAAAGGAACTAGAATTTGAATTGTAAACTGAAATATTTTTTATTTCAAGGTTATGATTGCAGGTTGTGATGCTTTGTGCTTTATAGTTAGAAGTCTTTCAAAAGCATTTGTCTTCCACCCACTACTTTCATCCCTTTGACTGAAAGGTAATTTTCAGTAATTGGAAACAAGAAAATTGATAGCACATAAAAAACTAGAAGTGCTTGGGTTTTTTTTCGTTTTGCTCTATGTTTTGTTCAAGTGCACTTATGCTAAAGCAGGGGCAGCTTTTGGCTGTCCACTGGAGTAGATGCTTTTACCCTGAAATTGCAGGGTTATTTTTCAGGGCAATGTTTAATTCAACAAATTCCTGCCGCACAAGAAGTTCTCACATTTGAGCAAATTTTGAGCCCAAACACAGAGTCTCCAGGGGCAAAACTTATTAGTAGCAGACTTTTCTAGGCTCACGGTTTTTGCACAGTGAGTCTGCCATATTTTAGCATGACTTCATGTCTGTATGCTCTTGAGTTCCTTAAGGAGTTGAACCCATGCATGTCACCTTGCACTTCAAAACATTGTGAGTAATCTGTTCCTGACGTGAGGTGTGAGGTGCTGTATTTTCCTCTGTTAGAGTAGTGTGATGTTGTAAGTGAAAGCAGAATATGTCCTGAGTGTTAAAGATGCTTCTGATAGATGAATCTACAAATTGTGAGACAAGTGAACTTTTTGCCTTTCCTTGCTTTCCCCTCAAAATAGTGAGGGAGCCTGCAGGGTGGTGAGTGCATGTTGCTCTTTTGCAGAGTATGAAGCCAACCTGGAGGATAAGATCACAGGAGAAACATCAGGCCATTTCCAGAGGCTGCTGGTGGTGCTGCTGCAGGTCGGTGTCCTGTTGTGTGGTGACTTTGGCTTCTAGGTGCACTTAGCACCTTCTGCTTGCTAAGCTGGGTTCTGGATGGGCCTGATGCTAGGTGGGATTGCCTCTGGAGCTGAGTCACTTCCTCTGATGTGCAGGGTCAGCCTTGGACTTTCTTCTGAGTCATTTCCATATCACTGAAGCAAAAAAATTGTGATGCTTGAGGGTGTAGCAGGTACTATGTGGAGTTTTGAGGGCAAAATGGGAAGAGGACTCTTATTTCATAGACACATGCAAGGAAAAAAGAAAAAAAAAGGCGGTTTCTGGGAAGATGAATTAGGAGGTGACTTGTCACAATAACTTAGAGGCTCAGTATAATAGATGGATGCTTTTTGACTTTTCTTCTAATTCTTCGGTTCAACAACTTGTGAATTCCTGTTTAGGCAAACAGAGATCCTGATGCTGGAGTTGATGAGGCTCTTGTTGAGCAGGATGCTCAGGTGAGTGACTGACTTAATGGTTTGGGGTATTTCTACAATTTATCTCACAAAGTTGGTAAACAGCTAGAATTCAAATGTGAATGAGTGATAGTTAAGGTTCTGTGTGGTTTTTTATATGCTTTCATGTGCTTTTCAATGTTTTGGACAAAAGAAGTGTCAAAACCTGAAATACTGGGATCAAAATTCTTGGCACTTCTGCATTTCAGTTTTGCTTATTACTTGATGAGGGGCCTGAGGGAACCAGTGAGTAGATCATTGGAAGAGAGGCTGACACTTGGTGATGCTGAGGGCCCACTGCTGGAAAACTCAGATGTTTTAGTTCATTCCTTAATACCTGTCTTGAACTTCTCTCTGAATTTAATCCCTTGTCTGTGACTGCTCCCTAACCCTGTGCTCTGGATGGAAAGGAATGCCAGCAGTTAATTGGTGTCCTTGCCAGTCTCTTGCTGGGTGCCATTGGCTTTGTTGGAGTGACAAAGCAAATGGCTCAGTCAATATTTCAGCAATTTGATGTTTCTTCCCAGTTATTTCAGACAACTCTACATGAGACAGATTTCTCCCGTAAATTGTCTCTTGAGATGAAAGAAATACAGGGATTGTTCAAGGTGACATGGAGTAAACACAGAATATCAGATCAATAAAACATTCTCCTGATAGCACGGTGAGATGGAGAGACAGACTGGCAAAATATATTTTACTGGCACAGGCCTATCCCTTGTTGCTTAAATTCAGAAAGCATAGCTGTTCTGCAGTTAATTTCCTGTGACAATTACAGCTGGAGAATTAGAGGGGCAAACATTTGAATCGTGAACTAGACTGTTCCATTAAATTTTCAGTCTTGCTTTTGGCTGGGCCTACCTAATTGAGGAAACCCAGGAAGCACCAGCCCTGGTAGGTAGATAGGTTCTTTTTGGCCCCTTTAATTGGGTTTAAATGAGCAGCTAAATTTAGGAGGCACCAAAGCCAGCTGTTGAAAAGGACCTGGTTTTCCAAACAGTCTGTGGTTTGCTGCATACATTTAGCTTGGGCTGAGATCTTCAGTCCATGCACTTTGTATTCCCCACCCAACACAGCTGGAACAGATTCAGTCATTTTCTAACTGCTGTTCCCAGGTACAGATGGTCAGAGCAGAGGCACATGACTGTGCATATGTAGGAGTGTTTTTGGCTTCCCAGTGTTTTTCTTGAGTCATGTATTCTGAAAAGGACTTGATGCATTAGAAGGCCAACTTTTTGCGCAGTGTTGATTTTTAAATTCTTTCGTGTCTACGATTACTCAATATTAATTCAGAGCAATTGTGAGACTTTTCTGAGAATGCCTGAAAGGAGCAAGTCTGACTTTTTTTGTAAAAGATTTTGTGAATATCACTTCTTTGAAGTTACACAGTTGAGGTGCATTTTGTGTATTGCCAGGTGGCAAGGCAGGTAGAAACTTAAAGCTGACATGAAGTTCTATTTACAACTTCTAGTTGTAAATCAGTCTTTTGTTGGTATTTCTAAATGCTCTACTGGGACTTCTCATTTGCTACTGGACGGAGAGTGCTGATATTCATTTGGAGGGCTTAGCCTATGTTATTTGTAGTAAATATGCTTGCAGAGATTGCCTTGAGAGCTTTTTCCTCTCTACTTTTTTTTTTCTGTACCATTAATATTAAAAAGAGGATATATACTACAACATGTATAACCTTTCTCCTTAGAGTGTTTAACAGTTTGGAATTTGGAAGATGGCAAAGTTTTCCAACTGTCAGGAAAAAACTTGTTTCATTTTCCAAATCTTTTTCTTGCTCATTTTCTCCTGGCTCTTGCTCATTCCATCTTTTTGAAGTGCTTTACTTTCCTGGTGCTGAAAATGCACCAGGGTCTTTGTCTGCATCAAAGACAGACTTGCCTGAAAAGCCATGTATGTGCTGAACCATGATTAAAATCTGGTTTCAAACAACTAAGAATTTATCAGCCCACAAATCCTGTTTCTCAGAGCTACATCCATCTTCCCCTCTTTTTTTGAAAACTTCCTCCTGAGCCAAGTTGGCAGGGTTTTACTGTTAAAAAGCCATCATGTAACAAAATTCTGCTGCTCTGTTTGAAACAGGGAAGGGGGGAAAAGGGCGGAAAAGGCAGTACTGTGAATAGATATCATCTGCTGTATTATCAGAGTTTCAGGAAACTTCAGGTTTATGAAGAGGACTATGCACAGTCAGTCGCAGGGCCTGAAGCTGCATTACTTATGGAAATGCCTTCACAGTACATTTCAGATTTTTTCATTTATTTCTAAGATGAGTTCAGAACTTGGCAATTCTATTTCATTTTTTTCCCTCCAGCTATAGCTTGTTAGTAAATGTAATGCTCCTTAGAGTGAGACAAATAGAGCTTTTCAACAGGATGCATGGGCACAAAACAAATGCTGATGTTTTGATCTCTTGAATTTGTAACAGGTTTTGTTCAGAGCTGGGGAGCTGAAATGGGGAACAGATGAAGAAAAGTTCATCACTATCTTGGGAACCCGCAGCGTTTCCCACTTGAGGCGGGGTAGGTAGTGTGGTTAGTTAGGGCCTGAAAGCTTCTGCCTGAAATCCAGCCTGGAAAAGCTCAGGCCATGCTGAGGTGCCTGCTTTAGGAGCTGATCATAGAGACACAATACCTTTTCCCCCCTCCTCCTTGCCCATCTGTAGGTCTGTTTTACCCATCTGTTGAGGCCACTGGGAATAGTGCAAGGGGCTGTCCTTTGCAGGTGCAGGGAGGGGTTGTACCGGGGGCATCCCATGGGAAATTGGTGCTCAGAACAGGACAGTGAGTGGCAGTAGCTCCTGAGCTGTGGCTGGTGACTCACAGGCGGCACTGTCCTGAACTGAGGGGCACTGCCGGGGATGTTGGCTGTTTGCTGATGGAGCACACTTTGTTTTGCAGTGTTTGACAAGTACATGACCATTTCTGGATTCCAGATTGAAGAGACCATTGACCGGGAGACCTCTGGTGATTTGGAGAAGCTGCTTCTGGCAGTGGGTAATTGAGTTGTAACATGTCTAGCACTAGGCTGCCTTTGCTTACTCCCAGGCCTCCTTAAATTGCACTTGTCACAGACTAGCATGAAAACAGCCTTCATTTAGGAAGGTAGTCAGTCGCCTGGGATCTGTTTTTATATCTGGAGAAGAAGTGGTGAACTGTGTTCTGTTTGGTCGTGGGCACCTCTGCCAGAGGTGAGATGGAACTCTGCCTCCACTTACATGCCTGGCAGCCTATCTGGAACAGTGTTGCAGAGTTCGACTAGTCATGTCTCTCTGCTATCAGAAATAAACGCGTGCTCGAAATCCCAGAGCCCAAGGAGTTGTAACAGAGGAACAGACCAGGTGACACCACTGGAGAGAATAACCCAGTAGGACACATCTTGTTCTTGGCAGAGATCGCCCTGTGTTTAACAGCAGTCAGTAATTCAGTCATTTGGCTTTCTGCAGTGAAATGTGTCCGAAGTGTGCCTGCCTATTTTGCTGAGACCCTGTATTATTCCATGAAGGTATGTAAATGTTTTCCCTAGGTCCCTTTCCATCTCTTCCAGCTACAATTCCTCTCCCTTTAGCTTGTTCTTAATTTCTTCTGCCACTGTAAATGCTGGTGGGATACAGTATCAGTAAGTATCTGTAAAAGGTTCAGGGAATGCAGGTCTGGGAGAAGATGCAAACAATTCATGGTTTCCTTGGAGTTCCTCATGGGTTTGTCAGACCACAGACCCTTTAGCCTCGTCAGCTGTGTTTTGCTTTGATGTTGCTACACTGGAAAATGTCTGGCAAGATCCACTGGGCACTTCCAGCTGATTAAACCCCAGTGTCTTTAGGTGGTGGATGTACTGAGAAAGGAAAGGATTGTAAATTGTGCAAATTAATGCTCTTTGATTTGGATGTGAGTATTTCCAGACTGAGGGCATTAGGTAGCTTTGAAACACATTTTGGTTACTATCCATCCTGTTTTGAGAAGCAAAAGAAACTCCGCAGAGAAAAGGAAAGGCTTAGACAGCTGCAAAAGATTATGCCCAGGAATTGTGTTAGTGCATCCATGTTTCTGTTGGCTTCACCTTCTCTTGAAGAAGAGATAAGCAGGGAAAGCTGTAATTTGTAACTCCCAGTGAGTAAATTTAATTAAACCAGAGGCAGGTAGTCTGTTGTTTTCAGGCAGATTATCAGCTTCCCCAAGGAATTCCTCCCTTCCCCTTGCTGGAGAGCCCTGAAGTATGTTTGTCAGAAGATGAGGTGACAGCTTGAGAGTTAGTGATGAGACACAAAATGATAGCTTAGAAGTCCTTTACTGCTTTTATAGATGCCCATGTAGAATAAGGTGAAAAATAGAAAGTGTTGTGCCAGTAGGCTGAGCTGTCTGAGGAGGATTGCTTTTTTCTTAATTACTAATTTTTATTTTTTAAAGAACAAGATTTTTCATGTAGGCTTTCAATTCTTATTCACTTCTGTTATGAGGAGCCTGACCCATGTGTGCTGGTGAGATCCCCCGATTTTTTTTTTAGTATAAATAAAAATCATTAAACACTTGAGCTAAGAAAGCCTTTTGTCAATTATTACTTTGACAGAGGAGTTTGTACTTCTAGTTTATCAGTTTGGCATGACAGGGTTCTGCGCTGAGCAGGGTTTGCTTTCCTGATTAGGTGGGACAGAGCTTGGCTTTTATTCCTCAGGAACCACTGGACTCATAGCATAATTTTTGAGCAGCTTTAGGGCATTTCTGGGTGTAATCCAGGAATATTGCCCCCAGAAGGATTGAGTGGCCCCGGACGTTAGGCTGAAGATGACCATGGGGGCTCTGCCAAGTTCTTCCCTGAGGTGCATCCGCAGGTCAGCACGTGCAAGTTTCTATGGCTTGGCTTCGGCTTGTGTGGAGTCTGCCTTGTCTGAGCAGAGGGGTCAGGGCCTTGGTCTGCACAGGAACATGAAATGTTTCAAGCACTGAAGATGATGAGCGGAGTGGGGCATGTTTGTGTGGTTGGAAAAGGTTTGTGAAGCTTGCCCCTGTAATAAACAGCTGGAGAGTTCATGGGATGAGTTGCTCTGCTGGTGTCCTGCTGTATGATGTTCCTTTGTAGTGATCACTGCTGGGATTGAGGTACCCAGTTCCAGAACTGCCTGCAGCTCTGCAGCCTCAGGGTGCACTGCAGGGGGGATTTACACATGGTTCTGGTTGTGGTGAGCAGCTGTGCTACTGTGTAGGCTTGGAACAGGGTTCTTTTCAATTTATGTGGGCATTCACAATTGAAGCTTATGGTGAAACATGAAATAAGAGGCCTGAGCATTTGACACTTGATAGAGGTCCAGGGATTAGAGCACCCTGCATGGTCAGCCCTGTGTTCTCCACATGTTGGTGTGAGTGTCTCATGATACTGTCCCAGATATTCTCTGTTTTGGAGCTCAACTGTAATGCAGGAGTGGTTTGAGATGCCACTTGTTGCTTTCATGTTGTACCATGGTTGTTTGTGTTAAGTGTTTTGTCGCAGCATCTGTCCAGAACCAACTCGTATCTGAATGTTATGTGGCCTTTTCTCTTTAAGGGGGCTGGCACTGATGATGACACCCTGATCAGAGTCATGGTTTCAAGAAGTGAAGTTGATCTGCTGGATATTAGACGAGAATTCAGAAAGAATTTTGCGAAATCCTTGTATCAAATGATCCAGGTAAAATTTATGTTCTGTTTTCGGGGAATGCTGGGGCCATTGAGATGTCACTGTTTTCACTGTTGTTGTTCTTGGCAGAGGGTGGGTATGTGTAGAGCTGGGTGGCCTGGACTCTGAGGCCGAGTTCCTCTGCAGTTTTGACATGGCATTGTTGAAGTGGGGGACACTTCCTATGGAAAAATGCTTCCTTCTAGTGTTCACTAGGGCAGATGATATCATTTTCTGAAATTACAGTTACTCATACACCAATTTTAGCTACTGCATCATTTCCTTGTTCTTGTCTGGGTTCCTTATTGTGCAGTGCTTCAGAGAGGGTGCTGGCTCCAGAGAAATAACCCTAGGGCTGGCAGACTGAATGATCGTGAGGTTGAAGTTCAGATCTTGGATTGTGGTATGGAACCCTTTGCATCATTTCCAAGTGGAAAGGGTTTCACTGTGGAACCACACTGAGTCATAATTTCCTTTGAGTGTATGGGAAGGAGCAGAAAGGGAAGGAGCCAGCAAGGAATCTGGAGCCAGCAAGGAATCTGGAGCCAGCTGTAGCTGCAGCATTAAGCCAAAAGGCTTTTTTTTGTTCTTCTTGTTTTATTTTGCAAGTCCTGCTTTTTATGATTTTTCTACTGTCATTCCTGGCATTATCTTCCCTTAAGTAGGCAGGTGGAGTTGCTTTTTGGCACTGCCTGTCAGGCCCATGCGGATTTCATATCAGAGCTTCCCATTGATTACAGGGAGCAGAGCTGGTGCCTTTCTAGGCAGTGGCAGGTAGGCTTTGCCCGCGTGTTGCTTCTGGTGCTGCTTTGGGCTTCTCCTCTGGACTTTCCCCTGGAGACAGATGCATCAAATGTGCAACAGGCAGCTCTGTTTTCTAGTAAAGCTTTTGGTGATTTTTTTGTCTCTGGCAGTCTGTCTGTGTAAATAAAGCTGGCCTGTGAGAGGCAGAGAATTTCCTTGTGTCATTCCTGAGCGGAGAGAGTCATCCGTGTGGATTTCCTGTGGGTGGGATTAATGTGTAACATGCTGGGGCCCTCCTTGGCTGCTGCTCTGGTGACTCACGGTGCTGCTGTGCTGCCTTGACAGAAAGACACGTCTGGGGACTACAGGAAAGCGCTGCTGCTCCTCTGCGGTGGCGACGACGACTGACGAGCAGGGGCACGCAGCACTCGTCTACTCCAGCTTTGCAGCCCTGCACTAGCATGTCTGCCTGAGGTTTTGTATCCTAATGCTTTGTGGCTGCTTGAATTTATACTAGGATTGCACTTAGTAAAAAGGAGCGCATTGTTATCCCTCTTCGTTCCCACATCTCAACTTCCAGGAATTTCAAGTGCCTTCTGTGATCTGCAAGAGTCACCTTCATGGAAGGTGGGTGCTGAGCACAGAACCCGGTTCTTTACAGGTATTTTGCTGAAATAGGAAAAAATAATCATGTATTTCACAATAAACTCGAGATTATCCTTGTTTGCTTTTATTCCTTACATTTCCACTGAATGCTAAGCTAGTTCTAACATGGCAAGGAAATCCCTTGTATGTAATATTTGAATGAATTTGCTGAACATATTACAAGTAATCATTGGAAATCTAAAGGACCAATAAATTTTTTCCCCTCTCATCACAGTTGTATGTGGTTTTTAATTGAATTTCATTTTTTTAATCTATTTTCCCTTTGATATGATTCCAGTGCCTTGGACTGTTGGTATATATTTCCTCCCATTTTTGAGGTTTTGAAGTATCTACAGTGTTTTGCAGCTCTCCATGTCTGGCCTAGGACATGGGTGCTGTGGTGATGCTGCTGGTCAGTATAGCTGGAAAGCCGAAGTGTTGGTGCTTGCTGAGCATTGCATCCTCATTTTGTGCTGCACTGAGTTTTTCTTCTCTAAAGCTGGGGCGGGGAAGGAAGGAGAGTTGCTGGGCAGGGCCAAAGTAGAGCCGATGTGCTGCACTCTAGGACCGGGCAAGGATGTCTGGGATGGAAGCAGGTGAAGAAGAGATGGGATCTGTTCTTCAGGCGTCTTATGGGATAAGAGGTTGCTTGCAGCATCCCTCCCCTCAGGTTATCGGGGAGCAGAGCACAGGGTGAGAAAAGCACCGGCCTGTTTTGTGGGCTGCCTTGAATTCTCTGCTTTTGTTCAGCATTTATGACTGGATCTGAAAATCAAATGGACATGTGTGCAGGAGAATAAAGAGGCTTCTCTTTCATGCCTTGATGAAGTCTGAACACCGTGGCTCTAAACTTGGTTTATCAGTCAGTCACATACATAAGCTACAGAAACTGCACATGTTAATAGTCCTCCTGAAATTGGTTCTTCACAGATTAAGAGCTTTAATCTTTCATGTTGAATAAACATAGTTTTAATTTTTTACATTGTAATTCTGAATTAGTATTGTCATGATCTCTTGCTAGTAAGTGCTTTGTTTTCAGTGTAAAATATGCAGAAGAAAAAAATATATTGCATTCAGATTTTGTTTTCTTCCCTTCCCTGAAATGAGTTGTCAGTTTTGCTTTTCGTGGAGCCTTTGCAAATGTGTTAGCAAGGATTGTTAATCTACAGCTCCTCATCCTGGAATGATGTGAACAGCTGAACGCACTGCAAGCTAGGTATGACCACTGGCCTGGAAATACCTTTGGGTAACAGGAGGTTTTGGGGGTTTTTGGTGGTTTTTATCTTTTTTTTTTAATGATTTCATATTTGCCGAGGCAAAATCATGCACAAAAATGTTTAAGGCACTGCTTTCTACTGCTTTAGAGATTAGACAATATATTTAATTTTTCAACTTTTTTCAGTTTCTTTGGAATTTTTAGGCAAGTACTACCTGATCTTCATGTTTTGCTTTCAATTCTCTGGTAGATTTTTGGTTCACACGTGAAGCTATTCCAGCGGAGTCTGACTCTTGTCACAAACATGAGGTTTATGATCTAAAAGGAATGATCTCAATTACTTGCAGAATTCATAAATAGTGACTCTGCCCAGGAGTTGTTAGGGGTCAGTACAGAAACAGGCAGCTGCAGAAAGTTTTAAGATGCTAATGGGAAAAAGCATTTGAATTTCACTTTTGAAGTAGATAAACAGAAAATGAAGTTTGAGAACCTTTGTTACTCTAAATGTAATTAACGTGTAAAGAAGTTAATTGAATTGCAGTATTTGTAGTATTTACTGTGTAGCATCCCATTAGGAGTACAAGTTTTGGAGTCTTCAGTGCAGTGCTTTCCTTAGAGAGCTTTAAATTACAGCTGTCAATGAAGGAATTACTTCCTCTGTGGCAATAGTTAATCATTGATGTGTTCAGCTTTTTCTCTCCATCTTCTGATTTTGAGTAGTGAAAATTTGTGTTATGTTCGTTTTGTCACAATTCAGAAGTGTTGGGAAAACCTATCAATCTCTTTGCAAAGTCAATTTGCAAAAGTTTGAGCATGAGCACTAAAATCAGCCCTCTATACCTATGATGAATCTGTTTTAAAGCAAACTTTAGTAAATACAATTTTGTTGGTTTTCCCTGAAGGGCTGCTGTCCCTTCCTGCTTTGTTTCTCTTCCCCCTGCAGGAAAGTGTTGAAGGGGATCCTATCTTACTGCTAGCAGTAGGATATTCTTTATTTGCTTTCATCACAATGTGTTTATCTTTGAAGTATTGAATATAGTGTATGGGGAAAAAGAAAATGAATAGCTTCTTTACTTGATTTCTTTTCCCCCAATTTTGTTATGGTCATATCAAGATATGATTTTGCTTTGTTTAGATTCATGATAAGTGTTATTCATGTTGTTTCTTTAGCCCACTTCAGCTCCCTGGCAGCTGGAATTGCTGTGGGCATCCAGTTACTCAAATATGTGCTGAAAGCAGTAATTTATGAACAAGGCAATGTTATGCATGAAAAGCCTAAGCAATAATTCTTCTCTTTGATTTAGTGTAGAATTCATCTAGAAGTCAGAGAACTGGTGAGTCATTACAGTGAGGAGTGATGGGTCACAGCTTTTGTGGTGTGGGCTATTTCTGGGTGTCCTCTGGAAATGCCACCTGATAGCTTACCTGGAGTAAGTCTGTGGAACGTGACTAAACAGCACTTTGTAGGTAACTCACCTGCCCAGTGTCTGTAGTTCATCCTGACACTGCATTTCTGACTCAAAAATGAAAAGGCTTCACCTCTTTGTCTCAGTAAAGCTTTTAGCATGTGGTTGTTTTGTTCCTGTCCCAACAAGGCATCTGCAGATACACTGAAACTTCATGGAGAGGCCGCACATAAATCACACAAGGCTTTTTCTAGCTGTGCCTTCGGGGAGCGTTGCTATAATCACGGGACAGGAGCGTTGTTTTCTCCAGGCCTGTGCCATTTTGCCATGTGGGCAGGGGATGGTGCTCTTGTTCCAGCTAATCTCATTCAGGCTGTGGTGGTGCTCAAATTCTCTCATTTGCTCTTGAATCACTTCCTGATTTTGTTTTGTTTTGTTTTGGTACTTTTTTCAGGTTGCCTGATCTGGTTTCCTTGACCTAAAGCAAGAGTCAGATAACTGAATTTGCTGTTATGTTTTCAGAATCTTCTAATGTAATCTTGTGTCCATTATGAAATGAGAGAGCAGTAAACAAAATACTTTATTAGAAATAGAAGCTGGGTTTGTGCACATGACATTTTTATTAATGTTAAGCACTTACCTGCTACGGTCTGAGCATAGACAATATCCACTCTTAGTCCCCAGTCACAGTTATGGGAAATGAGAATATGTTTTTGTTCAGCTCATGCATTTGCAATTGGGGGGTTGAGTGGAACAGATTTTCCTGTGCAATATTATTTGATTTACAGAGATTTCTGACTAGCAGTCCCTGAATTACTGCTGGGTCTGAGTAAGCCAGGGGTGTTATTTCATATCATTCAAGCACCAGTGTAACAGCCCTGCACTCTCCAGAGAAACTGTAAGGCTGTGGAGGATTTGGTATTTTAGAAAGTAACAGTGTAATTAGCAGGAAAAACTCATGGGGTGGAAAGAATAGGAAAGATGACGATTTGATTTTTTTTTTCTTTTTAAACTTTCTAACAGTTGTGGTAGCAGAGGTGGCATTTGTAGGGTTTCTTGACAAACTCTTAGAGCAGGAGAGGGGAAGGATGTTGTAAGACACAAACTCATCTGGTCTGGTACCAGAAGGAAAAATGGCCAAAGTAATCTTCCATTGATATCTGTGGGAAATGGACTCATAAATCCTCCTGGATCTAGAGCATATGTGAATAGAATTTCAGCCACAGAATAATCTCATCGTTTTAACTTTTTGGCTACTTCTAGCCTTAATTTCAATAGGTAGCAGGATGGTATAACAAAAGGTCCAAGTCTTGGTCATTCTTACACACATCTATGAAATATGTCATGACAGTGAGAGAACCTGAAGGAAGGAAATAGAGATAAAAGCCAACTTGTGTAGGTGATTATTTCCACACATGTTGTAGTAAATGTGCTTTCCTCTTACCCTTTCTGTTCTCAAATCCTCCTTCAATAAGAGAAGGCTGCAGGTTGCATATAATGAGGCATGGTAGTATGTCTGAAATCCAGTGAAAATGTCATTATAAGTCTTGCTCTGTATCAGTTGCCAAATATTCACCATGTGTTCTGTTTTTTTCACACTGGAGATTGCTTTGTCTTTGTATGCAGAAATATTTAATCAGGGAAGTTACTCTGTGGATGCCTCTATAGCTTTATTAACTACTTGACCTATTTATCTCCCCTTCTGCCCTTTTATGTTTACTTTCAGAAAACAATCTTCTGCTGACAAGTTTGACTGGAGGAAATTAAGAGTTTATAGGTCCTGGCTGTGCTGGCAGAGTGAATGTGAATGATAAAATAAGAAAAAAAAAGTCCCATTCGTTTTTGATGGGTTTCAGCGGAGGCAGCTTAGCAAGAGAACTGACTTTACACCATGGCCATCCACTGCTCCTAGCAAATAAATTCAGTAAGGCAGTGTTTTGCCACTGTTTGCCCTTCATCATGTTCACCATCTCAGCAGCTCTGCTTGCAGCACAGGCAGTCCCACATGTCGGCCTGCCTTGAAATGGCCTCTCTGAGGCTGTTCCTTAGTGGATGCAGCCAGAATTTTCCTTAGCAATGATACAGATGTGGCTGACAAGACCTGTGAAGGAAAGAATGAGGCTGGGGTATTTTAGTTTCATTTTTTTGGTTTTTTTTTTTCCCCTCTATACCCCTTCCCCTTTGCCTTCCTGCTTTATGCTTAGATGTTAAAACATTTTATGGATGCTGTGATCTGCAGGTAATCTGACTTGCTTCATGAGGAGCATACATGGTGATTCTCCCATGTGGCTGGGTATAAAGCATCTGTTAACCTTAAGGGCATAACAGAGCAACCACCTCTTATTGCCATTTACAGTGAGTAAAAATACACTGTGATCCATCAAAGGCATCCTCTGGCTAGAGGAAACAAAATGATTGCCTAATTATTAACCTATTTATGTTGTGTCGTGTTTTGCCTTGCCTCAGCACCTACCGTGTCACCTTTTCTCCAGACTGATTTATCATCATGTGTATTGTTTTGGAGCCTCTTTCTGTTTGTTTCATCTGTCTTACCAGGCTCTTGTGTTTCAGGTGAGGATCCAAGCAGGCTGGGCTCGAGTGAACACTGAGTTTAAACAAAAGATCACTTGTCACACTTGGCTTCAGTCTGCGTGCAGGTAGAGCCTTGATGTTATGGTGACCTGTAGGCTGTGTATGTTGTCTAGAGTCTGGAAATGACTGGAGGGAAGGAAAGATGAGAGAAGACTACAAACTGATGAGTGACCAGAAGAAGAGGAGTCATCATTATTTACTGTTCTCACACTAGAAGAACCAGGGTACCCCAGTAATATTGTCAGGTAGGAAGTTCAGAAACAAAAGGAAAGGGAAAAAAAGTGTCATGACATGATTATGTTACAGGACTCACTGTTATGTGGCACCGTGGAGACCGTGGCTACAAATTACACTTGGCAGCTAACAAGATAAGTTCATGTAGAGGTCCATGGGTGAGTTCTAAACCAGCTGCAGAGTGTAGCTCACACTGATCCCACCTGCTTTTCCTGGGAGCCAGCAGGGAGCCCTGTTTGTGATGGATTCATGACTGTCACTGCTGGCAGACACTTAGTGGATTAAATTGCCCATCCCCTATGTGAGTGCCAGGTTTTATTTCCTCCCCCTTACCTCCCTTGCCAGCAGGGTAGTTCGTCTTCCCCATGGCTGCCTGCTGAGTCACAGGTTAGAACTGCAAACTGTACCTGTAAGATTTTTTTTCCACACAGGAAAGTGCTGGTTTAGTTGTGAGGCTGTTAATTAATGGCCTCTTGGGAATGACCTTGATGAGTCTGACCTCAGCCAAGATGAGCTGAAGCCATTCAGTGGAGAACAGTCTGTCAGCAGTGTTGTAGATGCGGCTCATCCTGCCTTGGGGAGAGAAGATGGGGCCGTGTTTTTTAACCTGTTCTAGTTCAACACTCGTCTAAACACTTCTGAAAAATGAAACAAATATCAATGCAGATGAAGAAATCTGTTCTTTCCTAATCCCCTCTAATTTTATTCATTTGCGCAAGAAAGATATGTGTGGTGTGTGGAGGTGAACAAGACCTTTGTGGTAAATGTTTGCAGTGGTTTGTAAGGCTGTGTGCCCAAGGAGTTTTATTTTAAGCTGACTTCTGCCATTTCCTAGTTTTGGAAACAGTGGAGGAGGAGAGGTATCCCACCTCACTCCTCTCCTGGTTGTGCATGCCCGCAGCAATGCCAAACTGATGGACACCAAGGATCTGACACCAACAGAAGCAGGTCTGTCTCTTTCTTCTTGTTTTTATATTTCAGAGTGCCCACAGCTCTCAGTGCAGGATACTGAACCTGACCTGTGACAACCACACCAGGTATAATGAACAGACTGAATTCTATTCATAACTGCCAGTGGGAACAGACACATTTATGTTTGTTCACACTTGCTAAAAGCTGCCGCTGTTCCTCTCCAGATGCATCCCCTTCTTTGTGTACAAGCTACTTGCTCAGGAAAAATTTACTTTTGAAGGCCTGACAATTGAACAGTTAGGGTTTTGAAGTCCCTTCCTCAACTTGGTCAACTCAGCCTCCCCAGAAACAACAAGGGAGAAGTCAAATAGTCAATAGCACAAAGCTTTCCAACCATCCTGAGGCAAGGGACAATGAGTTTAGTGTTCTCATTTTAAAAATAACAAGATTAAACTCATAGATGTGAGGCTCATGTAGACAGAAATATCTTATTTCAGCATTGGCTGGGTTGGCTTTCATGGTATTTGTAACACTGAAAGTTGTCTTTGCAGCAGATTGGTGTAATACAGTCAAGTTGATACTTGACCACATGAAAGTCTGTGATTTTTTTCACTATACAGCCACTGTTTTGAACACACAGTCAGTGTTTTAAGTCTGAAATAGTAAGTGGTTAGAAAGGACAGAGGCATGATTGTGTTGTAGAGCTCAATCTTTCTCTGCTGGACTGAAAGTCTACAGTTGCTTCTGACAGTGATTGCCCTCTAGCTGCAGTGTTCTGCTCTATAAAATATTTTGCTGCTGTACAAAACTTGCTCCGTGGAGCAGTGGAGTTTGCTGTATGATATGGTTGCTTCAACAGATCTGTTTCACCAACAAGGCTCTGCAGAGTGGGACCGCCCTGATATCTCTTGGTAGATATTCTGAAGGTCATTTCTGTTCCTGGTGGATGGTGGGAAACCAATCTTTCCAAATATTCTGTTCCCACACA
The DNA here is from genome assembly GCA_013397315.1 of Donacobius atricapilla. Lineage (NCBI taxonomy): Eukaryota > Metazoa > Chordata > Aves > Passeriformes > Mimidae > Donacobius > Donacobius atricapilla. Next base: position 354,720 of record WBMY01007107.1, on the reverse strand, counting down.
GTGGCTGATACTTCCCTGGCAGTCCTGTGGCCCTGGCAAGCAAGAGGTAGGAAGGGGCTGCCTGCCTGAGTGTCTTGGGCCAATGACACAGGAAGGGGGTGCATGGGCTTGTATCAGTTACCCAGAACTGCTGAGAATCCTGCTTCTGTCAATTGCAACAGCGAAGAAGCTTTCACAAAACCTGTTCTTACACTGTCTTGTAGTACTTGTGGAATTAAGCACACAAGAGCTCCATTGGAAGATTTGGATGCACTTTAGGCTTTCAGGTGCTTGTTACAGAGTGCCATGTTGGAAAGAGCAGTCAGGCTGCAACATGCAGTAAAGAAATGGAATTAAAGTGTGAGCTTTGGTTAGAGCACTCTACTGCCAAAGGGCCTCTGAGGACTCCACGGCTGAGTGCATTTGCAATGGATTGACAACTTCTACAGAGTCTGTCTGTTGTTACTTTTTTTCCATTTGAAAAGCTCTGGATGTTTTTTCTGTGGGAGCTGTAATCTCAGCATTCTCTGAGTGCAAGTGTAACAGGCTTCCACAGCAGCGATTCAAGAGGTGAGTTGGAAAACACCTTGCTGGTTTACTGGTCAGAAGTTTTCTTTTGTTCTTTGCTTCTCTGGTCAAGTCTAAACCTTTTCTGCAAGTTCAAAATTGACCCTTGTCCATAAAAGAACTTTTGAATGGGCTTAATTGCACTCTTCTTACCCCTAAAGTTTCTTGCAAGATTAAGGGGTTTTGTCTAGAGAAAGTGTAATTTCCTATTCTGTTAGTGCTTAGTCCACTGTTATTGAGAAGTAGAACGAACAGAGCAATATAGAGCAAAGGATTATTCCACTCTAAATTCTGGAAGTGTGATTTGATTTTGGCCTTCGATCACAGCAGTTAGGGTCTTTGGGATACTCTGTCACCCTGAAGTTATCCTGGGAAACACTGACCTGGTGATATTTCATTCCTTCCCTGACCCCTCTTTGCTCCAAGGAGCACTGTGCTCATTTGTTGCTGGCTCGCACAGAGAAATGGGACAGGTGAGGGAGGTGGTTTTGATTCCATAAATGTGCTGTCAGTGCTGGAGAAAGCAGTGTGGCAAAGGGTTTGCAGAGAGAGAGCTGTGATTAGGGTTAATTGGTGTCAAGTCGCAACCACTAAAAGCTGCAATGTGGGCAAGTTTCTTGAGAACAGAGTGACGAGAAGAAATCAAGGTTTTATGGCGCTTTCAGAACAATTTTTGATTGCATTTCAGTCTCGTTTCATGCTCACATAATGAAAACCTTCCAGAACACCATGGCTGGCCTGAAAAAATTGCTTTAGATTCCAGACTCTGTAAGCTTATTTTTTGTCTGATCGTTTTTCTAGCAACTGTTACAGTAACAAAGTATGTTCATAGAAACTCTTGGAAGAGAACAAGGAGAAACAAAATCCATCCTGGGCTGCCAATTATTCAGAAATGTACTGGTTTGGTTTAGTACCTAGAAGGCAGAACCTCACAGAGCCTTTTGCACTGAGAACCTGTTACCATGTTATGTCTAACCTGGTACTTAGTTAACAGAACTTTCAGTAGCTGTAGTCGTACCTGCATTAGAAATGAACTGCCAACTTCAGAGCGCCATGTCACTGAAGATGTTGTTGCAAATTCCATTTGGAAGAGCTGACTGAGCTCCCATAAGATTGGTGCACTTCTGGGCATGCCCCAAACCCAACATTAAACGTTTGAGCAGCTTCACTGTAGGTTTGCAGTACCTGTGTTTTTTCTGTGTTTGCCTAAGAATGACGGACTGATATTTTCTGAACTTAACTCTCTGTATCTCTCACCAAAACCCAAAGGGAATTAGCAACAAAAATGTTCTTTATCCATCTGCTTAACCCATGAGAGAGCCTGTCACAAATGAAGATTGAATTTTGTCATTTGAGGGGTAGTGAAAATGGAAGCAAAAGCACTTATATTTGTCTGGGTTCAACACAGCAAGGCAGTGATGGTTCCCCCTTTTCTGGGATCACTGTTGTTAATTCAACGAAATGCTCAGAAAACTGCAGAAATGTTAATTGATGACTCCTGGGTGCTGATAGTTGCATGCCATGTGGGAATTCTGATTGGATGTTTAGGAGATTTAAAGTTTTGTAGTCATATCCAGCATTTTAATGGCACCAGAATTATGCATGGATGAGGAGAAAAATATCTACTGAGCTGGAAAAATACACTGAACAGCTACTTTTTCTGCATGAAGCCAAATTCTGTTGTTGACTCGCTTTTGTTATCAGTTCATCTGGCTTTATGAAGATATGTCATTTAGTTCCCTCCATGTAATATACTTGAGAGAACTTGATAAAGCTAAATAGATATTCTATTTTATGGATCTCTGCTGAGTAGAACTGAAAAAGATCTTAGTGAAGTGTTGAATAAACTCATAAATCCCCGAACAGCGAATTCTGTAAATGCTCTCAATTTTGTCATGCTTTTCCCAGCAGAGAGGGGTATTGAAAAAAGGGTACTAGCATAACATTTCCTTAGGAAATTGCTTGTAGAAGTCACTCTGTTCTTAATGTGGAAAAATAGCAGAGAGGCAGAGAAGAGCTTTCATTATCCATCTCTGCCAGAGACCTGCACTTTTGTAGACTCACTGCACTGAGGGTAAAAATCTCTTGGGTCTGGTGTTGATAGTGAGCTCTGAAGCTGTGAAGACAGGTGTGCTCCAGCAAGAAATCATGCACTTTAATGTCTTTAGACTTCTGAAACTTCCAGATTATCTTATATAGGGGATTTCAATAGCACGGACAACTGGAATTCAGACCTTAACAGAGTACCAGATGCCTTATACAATCACTGTATTACACAGGTACACATTCAGGTGTAGGTTGTGATAGATCACATCTAGCAAGATGATGCAGCCTTTTAATGACATGGTGATGACTGCGACCTTGGGATCATGTAGGGTAAATGTGTGGCTTTAAACCTGTTTGAATAGGCCACTTCAGTAAAGCCTTTTTTGCAAGGGGTCTTAGAATTACTGTGTCATTAGATACTGTTACCTTTGGTCATGGATATTTTAATGAACTCCAACTTACCTGCTGCTTTCCTTCCACTTGCACTGGGCAGGCCCAGAGGGGCTCCAGCCTCTTGGCTCCTTCCTTAGGGCTGCACTGAGTCTGCCAGCCTTGTCCTTCCCATCTCTGCTCTGTGGCAGATATCTGGGCTGTAGGGATACCTAGGATCTTCCTCTCTGCCCAGAATTGTGTTTTACTTGGCTTACTGCAAGTTCAGGGACAGCTCTTGCTGCCTTATGTGGTTTTTGACATCAGAGCACTCAACAGCCAGACAAAATGATGTCAAATATGATGCCTTGAAAATCTGTGAGAATCTGTGTCTCTCTGGAACAGTGGCTTTGTCACGGTAATTGATAGTGGAAATTTAGCCAGAGAGACCCTCATCATAGGGAATTTACACTTAAAGAATGATGGGAAATACAGAGGTGGCTTTCCATGAAAGGTAAGTGCAGATAATCAATGAGGCCCTTCCTGGCTGATGGTTGAATTCAGTATCTTTTCTATGGCTTCTGATAGAGTCACAAATTATAGTTTAAGTTTAGGCTGTAACAAAATGTTCTTGTTTAAATATACAACTATTTCTAGCACCTTATGAAAGGAAAGAGGGAAGGGAATAAGAGAAAAGATGGGCAGTCATGGAAGTGGTGAAGGAGGAGGGAACTTGGAACACTTTCAATTTTCAATGAGGTTGACAGTCACATAAGCAAAAAAAGTGTCCCCCTTGGAGGGCTGGTGAGGAACCAGGGCAACAGAAGTGCTGGGGAAGAGCTCTGCCTTCCCAAAGCAGAGCTGAGAAAGTAAGGCAGGAAGAAGGGAATTTGCCATGACCGGCCCACATTATTTTATGTTGGTCTTGCTTTTAAAATGTATTTCCAATGGCAGCATTGAACAGCTGCTTCATTTTTAGAGGTAAAGTGTTTTCTGGGCAGAGGGTAGGAAAAAACTTAATGCATGCATTTTACATCAAGTCTGAAAAATGGTGGTTAAGTAATAAATCAGAATTGTCTTTGTTTTGATGTATGTGATGTGTTTTCCACTCTAGTAACATCTGTGAGTTCCAGTGAAATACATGAGGCTATCTGGTGGTACCACAAGAGACTTGTATTCTTTAGCTTACAACCTGCTGGAACTCTGGAAAAAGAAATTATTTAAAGGGGACAGATATTTAGCCTGCTCTGTGATGTCTGGCTCAATAAATAAGTACAGAGAAAAATGAGAGGGGAGACTTCAGTGAGGACCATAGAAAATGTGATGTTGTTTTAAACGAAAAGCATTAGAAAAATGTTAGGAGATATTGGTTTTTCTAGATGGTTATACAAAACCAGCTGAAACAAGTACTCAGAAAATGAAATGCTAATATGCTGGTACGAGAAGTAAGATTAAATAACCTTTTGTGATTAAACTTACATGAATTAAAACAGTGCATATTAACAAAGTCCTCGGCAATCAAGGACTGAAATTTTTTCATAATGTAAAGAAAAGACAGAACATGAAAGATACCCTTGGGCTATTTACTTTCTTGTATCTACTGAGGTTTGAGAAAAGATGACTTTGTTGCTGTTGACTTTTCTTGGGTTGGTCTTAATTCACATTTCCAAAAAAAAAGTGGTTGCTTTTTGGAGGGGGAGGGGTGTATATTGGGAGGTGTTGTTTTTACCTTTCCATGATTTTGGTGAGATGAATAAAGGGCACAGAACCAGAATGCTGAGAGCTATTTGTTGCTGGCTCAAATTGGTGTCAGCCAGAATCTCACTTGTGAATTAGTTATTTAGTAGACCAGAGCAAATTAATTTGTTGGCTTGCATATATCTGAACAGAGAACTTAGAGGTTTTTTGGTTGGTTTTTTTTTTTTTTTGACCTGGCTATATGGTAAGCTAATACAGATTGATTAATCTATTAATTGTTAACACTTACTGAAGAGTGAGCTCAAGATCCAAGAGAGGGCTTGAAGCAATGATTTTTCCACAGTAATAACTTGTAGTAATGGCATAAATGCAAAGTTACTCTATGCCAAATAACTTTATGACCTTTAGCAGAGTTATTCAGTGCTAGCTGGTTCACAAGAGTACAATTTAAGATCCAAAAGGCTGAAATTTGAATAATTAAACAGAAAAGCTATGTTTAAACGCATCTAAAGTTTCTTGAGTCACATCTTACCGCTGAAGTGCCACACCTAAATTGGAACCATCTCATTCAAGTGGGGACTCCAGTCACTACTTTATTGAAAACCAGGAAAATCGCCATTTGAAAGAAGATACCACATTTAGATGATCTTGAAGTGCTGAAAAATTGTGTGCAGCAGAAGGAAAACCTTCACTCAGTTTCTTGATTGTGTGGATGGATTTGTGTTCATGAAGTATAAGCCCCAAAGCACCTCTCCTCTCAGCAGTGGTGAAATGGGTCTGGCTATTTGATTTATAGGAGACTTTGTGGTGGAAAATCCTTCCTGCAGGTACGTGGGGGCTAAGAACTCCTAGAGCTTTTGCATTTTGCCACTATTTTGTGTAAAATATTGTCTGTTGGACACAAGGAACACTTCAGATTTTGAAGCTTTTAAAGGAAAGGCACAGTAAGTGCCTCTTGTCTGTGCTTCCTGCTTTCCTAATGTGCTTCTGATCTGCTTTCCGATTACTTTTTCAGCGGTATGGATTGTGGCCCCCTTATCAATGAAGAAGTTTCTTATGAAGGAACAGGAACCTTGAAGATTTCCTCCTGGATGCCTTGTTTAAAGTAGCATTTCTGTCTCCAGTGTGGGCTACACAGAAAATCAGCAGAGGCTGTGCACCAGCCTAGTGTAGTTAGAGCTGCTGTGACCCTCCTGGTGACAAGGAGGGACCTGTCCTGCTGACAGATCCTGTGTGTATTGCAGTGCTTTTGGTTTTTTCTTATTCTACTCAGCACAACTCGTTGTAAAAAGTATTTTTGGTTAGTTTTTTTTTCTATTTTATGAAATTTTAGGCACTTAGCAAGACACAGCAAGTCATAAGGGGAGTTGTCATGTGAGGAGATAATTCAGCACATATACATGGATTCAATGCCGCTTCTCCTGCCTAATATTTTTCCTTGTGTTCCTTTGATGTGCTCAGGGATGCTTTTATCCTGTCTGTCTTACATCTTGCTTCAGAGATGCAGCCAACCTGCTCTGCCAGCCCCTTTACAGTTATATTTCATTCCGGATGAAGGCCTTAGGCAGGGAAAGAGGAATGTTGTAAAGTATTTAATGACAGAGCCATCTACTCTAATGGTGTGTTCTGGTTGCCTCCAGCTGTGTGACTGCTCATTGTGTGTCAATGTTTATATTTATTTTGAAACACTTAGAAATATGATTAGCTCTGAGCCCTCTATCAAGTCTCTTTGGGTGTTGGCTCAGTTGTTTCCATCATTGTTGCAGGTTTGAGAGAAGGTGGCAAGGAACAATGGATGAACGAACAGCATGGAATTGCACGGCTTATGCCTCATTTCCATAAGGCCGGCAATAAAAAATTGATTTGGGGTATAGATCTCCAAAGACTTGTGGGCAAACAAGCTGACAGTAAATACCTGGTCTTCGATCTGGCATTAAATTTAAATTGAAAGGGAGCTTTCTAGCTTGTATCGTCCAACCCAAGATTAGCTTTTAAGTGGGCCCTGGTTGTTCAGGGGCATGTCCAGCCAAGTTTTGAACATCTCCAGGAATATCCTCCAGCTTTGTTGAGCAGTCTGTTCCAGTGCTTAGCTGCTGTTGCTGTAAATATTTGTTTTCTTATTGCTAGTCAGAGTTTTCCTTGCTGCAGCTTGTGCCAATTAGTATTAATCTCTTTTACTCCCAAATCAATGACTGTGTTACAAGCATGCAGAGACAGCAGAGGAGCAGCAAACTCTAACTTTGGCTTCTTTATTATGCTATTACAAGTGAGAAGACATTTCATTTGGCTGTGAGCAAATGTAATGAAAAAATAGGCTTATTTCTCATGAGAAGAGAAACAATCCAAGTGTTTTGCCTAGAAAATGCATAAGCAGATAAGTTTGATTAAGGAAAAAGGAATCCATGCAGCAGAAGTAGGAAAGGGAGCTGTAAAACTGGGATGAGACCCATGAGGTGCCACCCTGTGCTGGTATTTGCATACTCTGTCTTACTTGCTCTCATCTCAGGCCCTTTGGGTTGGGTTATGAGATAGAGACTTTATATAACTTACATTTAAAGTCACTTGAAATTATACCTTTGTGTTATCTTTAAGGCTTTCTGAAAGGGAATGGATTCTGGCAAAAGTTCAAAATAGACTAGGAAATTCTGGATCTTGGAACAGGGAAAACAAAACATTACAGAAAAGGGAATCGATCCCATTTCTCTTATGTCCTCACTACTGCTGTGAGGATTTTTTTTTTCATATAGGTTTCCAACTGATGAGAGGAAGACGAAGTACTCCGTACTTTTTATGGAGTGACTTAACCCTGGGCTTCTTGGCTGTCTCAGTGTTATGGATGCAACATGAAGGAATGAGTAATATTGTAGTGATAGCAGAGTAAGAGAAAGTGGAGAGAAATATGGCAGTCACAATTTTCTTGTGCATTCTGGAAAAGCTCTCACTGTAAGAAGGGGAAAAGCTGTTTTATTCTCTCCACATCAGTGTCTGTTATCTTCAAAAGGGTCTGGCTGCATCTTTGTTTTTCTTGGTGTGAGCAAAGATGTCAAATTCAAAAATGTCAATGAGTTGTTTCTGTTGCCTCATATTGACTGGGCAGGTATAAGCCAAGCTTCAAGTGAGCATTATTAATGAACAGAGAGAGATGACTTCCTGCTTGGTGTGTATCCAAAGCAAACTGCAAATAATGCTGAGCATTTGATTTTATTTTCTGTCCTTGAATTTTGTTAACCAACTTGTCACAGATTTGTGCAGATTCCTGTACTGAAACTGAACACAAATGATGTAAGTTCTTACTGCTGTCAACGCAGGCTGCTAATTTGGAGGGTGTAAAGGGAAGTAACCAGCACGTGGCTCTAAATTAGACACTGTACCCTAACAATAAATTGCAAACCATCAGGTCCATCAAGATTTATTGTTTTAAAAAATCCAGTGTATTTCTTGAGCTGTCCTTTTGAATACCAAGCAAATTCCTAGGATATTTGCCAAGGAGTTACTGGCTGGTTCTCCTTTCTGTAGGTGCCCCCCCAACTCCCTGTCATGTCATGCTTAGTTCTTTTTGTTGCCATGCTGCTGGCAATTCCTGCTGGGTTGTTAATGGATAATCCAAAATTAAACTCCAGGCAAATAAATCAGTTTCTTTTGGGCGGTATGTGAAGGCAGCTGTTTCAGCGTTTCATTTCAGGTAGACACCATAGGGAATTCATTTTGGAATTTGCTGGTTGGCATAGAACAGGCTTAAAAGGATGAGGACAGAAATGTCTTGGGGAATTTGCAGGAGTTAATGGCGTTGGTCTGAAAGGATGTCACACAATCCCAGTATTTCATAGAGCAATGAGCAGCCTGCCCAGTTACCTGTTTGCCTGCATCTGCTGTGAAAAGTGCAGATTTTTCCCTTATGCTCCTCTCCCCTGCCACAGGGTTTGTGTCGCATCTGTTTCAGTTCTGCACAAAGATACAAAGATAACATTGGCTGAAGTCCTGCACACTCTGACTGGATGTGTTTCTTTGGTTCTTAATCAGCAAAACCTTAAATGCAGGGGGTTTTGCTTTCTCTGGCATTTCAAGTCTGGTGCATGAATTTAAAGAAAGCTGATCTGGAAAATGGTTATTTAAGTGAAGCAGTTTTTTGGGGGGAGCATGTTCAGTTAGGTTCACTGGCTTACTGGAAATGTCATCCCTGCTGGTGTGAGTCCAGTGTGGAGTCAACAGCCTCTTGCTACTTTAGATGCTTTCTGTATCCTAGTCTTGCTTTTTAATATGGAAAGGAGAATCTCTGGCAGGTCTCTGTTTTGCATGTGGCTCAAAATAAGACTGCAATAAATTATTTAGTAGCCACATAATAAAGGGTATGTGTTTTCTGAGCCTTTAGAATGCTGTGATTGGGCATTACAAGGTAAGTGGTTTGTCAGCACTGCAGAAGAGGAGGAGAGTGGCTCTACACTTCAAAATTGCTCTTTGGAGTTTGCATCACAGCATTCCGGAGCTCTTTCTGTAATTCAATAAATTACTTACATGGCTTAGTTCCCTCCAGTGGTATTCAGAGCAAACTTGTCTCTAGAAGAGAGCAAAGGAAAGCAGGCTGACATCCATAGGTGGGGACTGCTGGTGTACGAAGGGATAAATGCTGCCAGAATGCTGTGCTCCCACAGGTGGGTTTCAGGACACTGAGCTTCCCTACATTGAAATACCTGGTGTCTGTCAAACAGCTTTTTTGCTCCCCATCTGCCCTTGGGGACACTGGCTATAATAATATCACAGTGTTATCCTGCATGGACGCTGTTTCATCTTGCAGGGATTGACGGACCTGAGGAAATCAATTGTTGTAGAGATACGGGGTATTTGAAGGTATTAGGAACAAGTAAAAGTTTGAATGAAAGCAGTCAAAATCAGGGAATTATTTGTTCCAGAAATTGTTTTGTCCTGCAGAGGTTTGGAACAGTTCTCAGCTACTGTGTGCCTTAGAGAAAACCTCTCATAGAAAGTCCCTTAGACCAGGAGTGATGAAAAAATATAACTATACACATTTGGGGTGACCACATTCTGCTTGTGGTCTCTTGGAGATTCATGGTCTAATGAGGAAAAAGTCACAGGGTTGCCTCAGAGATTTCTTGTTTGAAAACATTCCAAGCATAAAACCGCTGCAAAATAGGATGAAACTCAGGCTAATGAGGTATCAACCTAATGGAAAACCTGGAATATTTTTTGTGTTTATTACTCTTTAAAGGCACTGGCAGTGAAGCATGGAATTAGAGGCCGAACTTCAGTCTCATGGACTGTTATGGCAAAGTTCTTATGCCTTCAAGAAACAATTATAAGTTGGAAAAAATGAGGCATCAACTTTATTGCTTAAACATCTTTCCAGGATTTTTCAAATTGTTGTCCCCGAAACGCTTGTCACAGGAACATTCAAAATCTTCATGTTTGTGTGAATCACTCACCCCTTGGGTGTCACTTAAACTGCAGACATTTTGCATAGTAAACAAAGAGATTTTTTCTTGCCCTGTGGCTCCACTTATCTGCTGCAATGCATAAAGGAGCAAAACTCCTTTGGTGTGAAGAAGTGTTGCCATTTTATACAGGCTTAATTAAAAAAAAAAAAAAAACCCAACCAAAAACAAAAAAAAAACCAAACAACAACAAGCCTGAACAATCAAAAACCCACCCCAAAACTCAGTTCCTGTCTGTGTATCTTAGAGATTTCTGAATGCAAATGTGTTATCAAAGCCATATCCAGTCACATCCTATTAAGGCATGCCTACAAAGCAGGAGACAGGCACATCACAGGTTTTTGTGCACAGAGGCAATCAGAATATAGATGCAGATCCCTTTTCAGATTTGTGATGTGTATCACTCCATTTTGCACAGGTTTAAACTATCTTGTCATTATTGTGGCCTTGGTTACCTGTTGCCATGCCATCCATAACAGCTGTCAGCTCTGAAATTATTTGGTCTGGCTAAAGTGCTGTCTATTACTTTGTCATGATGTACAAATCCTTTAATCTGCTCCTTTGCCTCTGGCAGCCTGCTCCGGGATCAGGGCTGCTGCTGGCTGCGGATTAGGTGACCCTGGGCACTGGTTGGTGTAATACAATAGCATTTGGGATGTAATGTGTGAGCTTCAGAAAAGCTCTGCAAAGATAAAACTTGAGAGCTGGGCTGCTACATGTTATCTATCCTGTCTAACTTTCTGAAGTGGGGGTTTGATTTTCATTCTGGCTCTTGAGCTTTGGGCTGCCAGCTGTGTAGCTGTGTGCAGAACGAAGGGAAAATGCAGCATTTTCTCCAGCCTTTGGAGAGTGAAGTGCGGTGCTGAGGATGTGGGTGAAAAGGCTCTGTGGAGGGAGCCCAGGAGTCAGAAGTGCAACCCTTGAGTTCTAGGCTGCTGCAGAACAGCTTTTCTCCCTGCCTGTGTTGTGCCATACTGGGGTAACTCTTGGAGCTGGCTCTTGTGCTGGGTAGTGTGCTGGCACACTGGGGTATACTCTAGAGCTGCATTTCTGTCTGGGGGCTGAGACTTGAGCCTTTGAGGTAAACTTACCAAGATCTGTTTCATGAGAGCAAAGTGAAAAGAGATTCATAGATTTAAAAGTCAGACAACCACTAACTAATTTTTTTTTTCTGCTTAAAAGAGTTCAACAGCAGGCAAAACAGAGTAGAGGAGGAATTGTAATGCTGTCTTCCCAATGTCCTACCACAGTGCTGGTTCTGAGAACTTTTTGTTGACAAACCCCACTGAGGCCCTTCAAATACGTGAATCTGATTGTGCTTTCGTTTCCCAGGCTCTACTTGTGCTGCTGGCAGGATTTCAGTCTCTTTCCCAGCCTGTACTTTTTCTGGTCTTGAAAACTTCTTTCTCTGGTGCTGCCAAAACAGATCTACCTAATCCTTTCCTTCTGCAGTGGAATTCTTTCCACAGCTTTAATTAGGACTTTGGCAAACCATGATTTATTTTGCTGCTTAGTGGTGGTGTTGAAAAGAAACCTTGTTCTGTGACTTAAACCAAACAAATTGAATGCAGTTAAATGACTGATGCAGCCACGCGTAGCAACCCGTGTGTCCCAAGAACAAATAAACTGTGTAACACACAGAAGAAAGGTAGAAGCATAAAGATGCTTAATTTACCTGCTGTTATCACACGGTAGGAGGTTGGTGCTTTTTCTCTTGATTTTGTACGTCTAATGTAATTTCATCATGTTTAGCAATTACTTCAGGCTCCCAGCTGTCATAAGGGTTGGAGGGAGAATTAAGCTTTTTCTCCTTAGCTGTTTTGCTCTTTCAGAAAAATATCTGTTTTTTCAGAGTGGATAAAGAGGATCCTCAAGACCTGCAAGGTTTTCTGAATTCAGATGGGGGGGGATTTTGTTTAGGTACTTGTGGACCGAAGTAGTTTGCTGCCATGCCAAGGGGTCAGAGTGTGCTCTTGGTTTTGAGGAACAGTTTGGGAAGCAGGTAAGGAATCTTCTCATACCCATTTGTATGTGCTTAGTTGCAGTGAGATGTACAATATTCAGCATTCCCTTGTATGTTGGGACTCTCTCATTTAATGTGTTAGAGAAACATGAGCAACTTGGAAATAACAGACTTTGTCTTAGCAAGAATGACTTTAGAATAATGAGGAAAATTTGTGTCTATTTGGTTGACTTGTTGAAATATAGCCATTTTACTTCTAATATTGAAAAGATTATAGTTTTGGCTATTAAATTTACTCTTTACTGATAAGAGGTGTGTATATGCTTCTGGCTGTGGGGGGACTGCCAATTTGCAAAGCTAATTTATGTGTAAGAAGAACACTTCTTGATAGGAGTAATAGTTCAGGGCCAGAGATCTCACTGTGTGGTCAGAAAAATTTACAGTTACCTAGGACAAGTGCAAAGTAGCACATGAAAAGAAAAATAATCCAAGTGAGGAGACGATAGATCTGAGGCAGAAATGTGGAAAATAAAGGAATGCAAAGGAACACTTAAGGATGGGTGAGTAGATGGCAACTGCGGGCGTGTAACTGCAACAGGAGCTGTTCCGGCAGGTCTGGGAAGCTTGTTACCAAGCAGGGAGCAAATCCTTATTCTACTGATATGTCTTTGCAATTTAGAAGACTCCATTTTAGATATCATCTAGACAAAGATTTTTGGCAAACAAGATGGAGTCTTAACACCAACTGGAAGGTAATAACAAATCAGATGTGTTACAAACATTAAGCAGAAGATAGATGAAGAGTTTATTTGGCTACAGCCAAAAGAATGGGATGAAATCAAGCTGGGTACAACATTTGGGATGAAAGTTTCTCATGGTGAGAACTGCTGGCTTTGTAAGTGTATTCCTGGGAAGCACTGAGCTCTCATTGCTGGGACTGTTTTGAACCTGTAGGGATGAAAAGCTGATAAAGGTCCAATAAAGAAAACCAGTCTTAGCTAAGAGAAACAGATGCTGTAGCTGCACGATGAGGACTTTTTCGTGTTTAGGACAGTGAAGGAGCTTTCCAGCAGCCTAAAGGAGGAATGATTTATTGGTTAAGTCTTATTCTTTCATTGTTCCATGACTTCATTTTTAGAGATGTCTGGAGTAGAAAGGCCACCTGCTGACATGACCACTTTGAGGCTGCCAGAGCACCTGAGAAACAGCCCCAGGAGCTGCCAGCAGCCCAAGGCCATCCTACAGGGACTTCTGGGCATCTCAGGGGGGGAAGATTATTTATGCTCGAACAAGGACCATAGTTAAGATTTGTAACTTTGGATAGCTGTTACCAGATCTCATTTCAAAATTGGGATTGTGCTCTTTGTACTGGTACATGAAAGCCCTGATGCTGGAAGCCTGTTTTTAATGCACAGTCAAATATATCTGTTGGGAAGATTCCCACTTGCAAGCTCTGCTGGTAGTGATGAGGGACTCTTCTACCAATTAAATTGATCAATCCTTAATTATGTATAATTTCAAAAGCTGACTTGAGCCTCACAATGTTGCTCTGGAGTGAAGTGACAACCCTTCCAAACGAATATTTTACTACCAGCATACTGAGGGATTATTTAGTGATATGACATTGATGACTCCTTAATGGTGATCTTAGGGCAGTGACCTCATGAGAGTATTCAGGATATCTTCCTTTACAGACCATCTTTATGGGAAGCTCATTGATGGTGCATTATGAATGCACCAAAATGGAACCTTAGTTCATCTGTTCTGGACCTGTCCTTCTACTTGTTTCCAATATTTTCCTCTCAAACACTATTTCACAGAAGTGATACTTTCCTTTGTTGTAAGTGTAAGCACAAAGCCTGCACCTGGTGCAGGAATGTGAACAGCCCCACTGTTTCAGTTCTGGAAGTTGGACTTCTTTCCCAGTGCTGCAGTAATGTGATTTGAGCAGTCATTAGAATGTTATATAGTTGTTCTTTTCCTTTCTAGCCCCTCTTGGGAAGATCCAGCAATCTGTGAACATACCTCCCTTTGCATCTTACAATAGTTTGTTGAATTTGTTACACTTGTTTTGTTTTGCAGAATATTGTTTATATAATTTCACTTAGCCTGGGCTATTCTATCCTTGAGGGGGAACACTTGGACTGGAATTATTTGCTGGACAAATCTCAAGATGTGTTTTTAATTCAATTCCCATGTTTAATTTAATACTGGGTGTATTAACTTGCAAACTTAAAATAAAAAGGAATTTTGGGTTTCTTTCCCAAAGAGCTATTCTAGGCATATATTTGGTATTCTTGCCCCCAAAGAATCTCTCATCCCTCTGGTTTCTTTTGGTTTTTTCTCTTGTATCACCTTTGATACAATTAAATAATAGAATCCCAGAATGTCCTAGAAGGGACCTTAAAGATCATCATGTTCCACCCCCAGGGGCAGGGATGCCTCCCACTATCCTAGGTTGCTCAGAGCCACATCCAACCTGGCCTTGAACACTGCCAGGGATGGGGCAGCCACAGCTTCTCTAGGCATCCTGTGCCAGGGCCTCACCACCCTCACAGGGGAGAATTTCTTCCTAATAGCTAATTGAAACCTATTCTCTTGAAGGCATTCACCCTTGTCCTGTCACTTGAGGACCTTGTAAATAGTCCCTCTCCAGCGTTCTTGTAGGTTCCCTTTAGGTACTGGGAAGGTCACAGTTAGGTAACCCCAAAACCTTCTTGTCTCCCAGCTGAAAAATGCCAATTCTATTTCCCTTTCCTCATAGGAAAGCTGTTCCATGCCTCTAATCATCTTGTTGACACTTACAAAGCCCTTCCTGTGCTGGGGACCCCAGAGCTGGATGCAGCACTGCAGGTGGGTCTCACTAGAGCAAATTAGGATTTTGTTGCCATCAGAGGAAACAGCTTTCATTTGTAGTAGTTAAGCTTGGTTTGTGATTTGTATGAGCCACAGAAGGAAGGGACAGATCTGACTGGAGCATAATTGTGCCTTGGGCGTCTCATTCTGCTTAAGGCAGTGCAGAGAGTGAAGCCCTGTGGCGTGGAGCCTGCACCTGGCAGCGATCTCTGCTTATCAGGTTCTCTTAGGATGGCTCCCTTGGCTTTGACTTTCCTTCAGTTTCAACGTGCATTTCACAGAGCAGCTGTCCTCTCTGCCACTCTGGCTGTAAATAGTGGGAGAGGAAGAGCAGAGGAGGGGAAGGCAGGTGGTCACAGACTGCTGGCTCTCACTGGCTTGGGGCTGCTGTAACAGCACTTGCTGTTACTAATCACAATCCATGTGATTTGGCACATGGACCTAATCTGAAGTGGGCTGCAATCTTTGAGTAATTGCCTAAAATTAATTAAAAGGAACAAGCCCAAGATGACTAAAATGTTCCTCTGGAAGCCACGGAAAGCCCTTCTTTAGTATTGGTGTAATATTCTGATAATGGATTGACCAGGGCTGCTTGTGTGAAGAGTTTGCCCAGCCCGCCAAGGATGCACTGAGCTGTATTTGCAAATGAGGTGATGAGGTGCTTTCTGCATACATTTCCTTCCACGCTGGAGTCTGACCTGGAGCTTTGCCACACAGCTTTGCCATGAGAGAATATCTTGCTGAGGGTGAGTTTGGGTGAGTCCCAGCACTTCTTCTGTCCCCTTCAGGTAGGTGATCACAAGGCGGGATGAATTGTGTTTCCCTCGGTCAGTGCCAGTGTTAGTGAGACTGGCAACAGACCCGGCCTTAAAGGTTATGGACAGCTGCTAAAGCCAAGCCTGGGATGGGAAAGGCAAGTGGGATACCCTCTGCATTCAGTTCAGACTTTAGGGGAATCACCTGTGTACAGGAAGCCTGAATATGGAATGCAAAATATCTCCGTGACACCTATTTATCTCTGCAGGTTTAGCCCTCCTCTGCTGATGTGCCAAATAGAACATGGGAAGGAGAGGGCCTTCCTGATTTCCCAGAGGATTCAGTCTGCTTCACAGAGTTTTATTAGTTATAGTGAGTTTGAAAATGGCTGCATCCTCCCAAAAAGCCAAAGGGTCCTGGTGTTGTGCATTAGGCTGCGTACAAAACCCAAAAGCCACCGGGCTGCTTCTGACTTGGGATATTGTCATGGGGCATTAAAAATTCTGCCTGGGAGTGCTTGTAGGGGAAGCAAGAGATTGGTGCTTGCTTAGAGGAGGGTGAGAATTTAAAGTAGGGAAAAGGTAAGCACCAATTTTTTGATTTGAGAACGGTGAGGAAGAAGCAGGAGGGAAGTTTTAGGAGTGCAGGTGGTTGAAATATTTATATAAATAATGCATCATTTATGTGAAAAGAAACAAATTGGATGTTTACTTTCAGTAGCTAAAATCCCTCAGCCTCTCTGGTTGTGTTCGATGCTGCCTGTGGAATTAGGACAACAGTGTAAGTAGTGGAGGATATCTGTGGTTTGTGGGGAAAATACAAGGGATTTCAGAGCAGCCTGGTTTTACAGTAAGACATGAACAGATCTGCTTTCCCTGCAAGTGAGAGGTGGGTCCTTTTCCAGAGCTTTCAAACAAGAGGCAGGGGAGGAAAGCGAGCCTACATACACTGTCTGGGACTAAAGAAAGGAAGCTAATGACCATTCATGGAGGGAGCCATGGGGTTAGATTTACCCTGTTTTCAGAACTGTTTAAGTTTTGTTCTTTCACATAAACTCATGGGTTGCTGTGATTAATCCCAGGCTTTTTGCTGTGCTCAGTGCCATAATAAACATATAAATTAGCTCATTCCCTGAATGTTCCTTCATTAGCAATGAGCTCAGTTAAATAAAAAGTACAAAATACATGTTCACTTGAAATCTCTGTTGCTCAATTTAGGACAGCGCAACTTCCAGGGTGGGAATTGCTCACCATCTGCTGTGATGTGATTGATACAGAGCAGGATATACTCCAGAGCTGCAGTTTATGGATTTCTTACTTTTTTGAATCATTGAACACTTGGATGTGCTGCATCTCTTAGAGGTGCAAGAGTTAAGCTTTCCAGGTGGCAGAAGCAGGGTTGGTGAGGGCACACCCTGAGTGCCCTGCTGAGAGCTGGGGAACCGTGAAGCCCAAATGCTGTGCCTCTCAGAGCTGAAATTACCAAAACCACAGGTCTCATGTTTTGTACCTTGCCAATCACTTATTCAGTGCCCAGTTAGTCATCCCTCTGTACTTCATGTGCTGATTTACACTTGTGCAGTGTGGCTGTAAAATATCTCAGCTCTTTATGATTTGTCATATAGTTAGAAATAATTGCACATGGTACAGAGAAATGGGGAACTGGACAAAATGTGTGTCATCCCTCCCCCTGTGCTGGTGCTGCCAGGTTAGGATAAACCTGAAGTAAAAGTTTTTGCTGAGGGTGAATGCAGGAACAAGACGTTTTCGCTCTGACTTTGATGCTTGTAGTCTTCCTCTGAATTTAATTGCTATACTTCTCATCTTTGTCTCATTGTCTCATCATTGATTGGTTTTGTCCTGCATTTATAGTGAAATACAATAGAAAAGGATATCAGTGGAACAGAATCTATCCTAACTCTTTCTGTTGTAAAAACAAGCAAAATATTTTTTGTAATCTGTCAGTCTTAAAAGTAGTTTAATACAACCTGGTTCCATCTAACTTACGTTAAAATAGCCTTGTTCTGTTTCTGTTCTATGTAACCTTAAATAATTTTCAATGGCATTGTATCTGCTTCTATGCACCAATTTTCCTCACTAGTAAAATGAAATCCACTTACAGTTCTGAACTGAAATAATAGTTCAGTACTTCTGAAAAAAGACTGAGGTGTTTCTTTTGAGGTGGGGGGTTTTGTTTGTTTGGCTGCTGTTGTTGACACTTTCATTCAGGACAGAAAAAAAATCACTATTAGAATTTCCTATACGGCAGAAGATCCATCTTTTTAAGTAACTGGAATACTTGTTTAGCATTTCAATTAAGACTCTTGGGATATTGTCGTTATCAATTGTCAAGCTTAGTGTTGAAGGTGTATCTTTTTAAAATGGATTATGTGGATCTTAATTGCGTTTTAATGGGCATTGATCTGGAAACGTCCACATGAAGGGCATGGTGACGTCTCCTTCCCAAGGCTGCCATTTGCTCATAGCCAAATACAGGTTAGCAAGTGCTTTGGCAAGGAACAGCAGTGAAAGCCACCATTAGGTGAATAATGCTGAGAGATGGCAGAGTTCCCTCATGGCAGAACAGGGCCTGTTCTTCCATTTCTCTCTTCTTCTCTGTATGCACAAGTCTTTATTTCTTGCTGTTTCAGATCTTGATTATTTTGTTTGTAGACCTTGTTTTTCTCTCATTATTCTATTCTGAGTAGACTATCTTATTCCAACTACAACATTTTATTTGGAAAAGCTATAGCCAAACAGAAGGGCTGCAGCTTCTGATCTATGACTTCATTATTTTGCATTGTGCAGTCTTCTGTATTTTCAAAAAGAGGCAACAGAATGATACCTAATACATATGTAGTGGGCTGTATAATTTTGGCATAAATAGGTGATGTACAAGGAATATAGAAATCCAGCTTGTGTTTACCACCTAAATACTTTCATGTATGTGTTACATTTTCTTTATAGCATGTTTAACCTTGGTCTTCTCTGCCATGCAAGTACTTAATTTTAAAAAGCAGAATTTAACAGGGGTGGGCTGGAATGCCTTTTATAACCAGAGCTCCAATTTTAATTATTAATCAATTATCAATTAACTATTAATTATTACTAAATAATTAATTAAAAGTTGCTTGTTAGTATTTAACTGGATGAGGTCAATATGACTGTTTTCAGTACTCACTTTTCTAGTAATCTGTGAGATAAGTCCTTGTGTGATCTGTTAGTCCATGTTCCTTTCTGCCTCTGCCTGCTCTTCACAACTGCACCTCAGAACCAGCTGCTTGGAAATGCTGCTGGTCCCACTCAGGAATTGGGATGGCAGTTTTTCATTTGCTAATTACATTTGATCAGCCCCCAGGTCTCACTTTCTCCTCTCTAATGTAGCTCTACCACTAACATGTTCAGGAATCTGATTTTAATGTCTTTGTTTCCTTGGTACACCCCGTGGGCAGCTGGTTTAGTCTCAATTTACATTTTGCATAATTAACTATGAGTTTTGAGGGCACTGAGCAATTCACTCATGTGGCAGATGCCACTTTTCAGAAGATGTGCACTTGGCTGGCATGGAGCTCATGCTTTGCTTATCTGGGGATTCAGCAGCCCCAGTCCTAGCACTGTAAGAAGTTGGAATGTTTGAGGGGTGGAGGCTGGCGATTTCACGTGTTGAAGTGTAAGGAGGGGGCTGCTGCTGGTAGGGAAGAGGGAGACAGGTAGCAGACAAGGCACAGGGGTACAGTTTGGTGCTAGGGGAGCTACAGGATTTAGGAGCTAAGAGGATCCCAGCTGTGTGTTTAAAGGCTTGCTGGATCCCGGAAAGCAAAATGACCACAGTACAAGGGCTGTAGGGTTATGGGTAAATCTAGAGATAAATGTGGGAGTGTTGTCAGAGGCTGTGAATACAGGGGTGTTATTGTCCCAAGATTTTATTCCGTGTTATGTCTCCTGGTGGTTCAAATAAAAGTGATACCTGTCCTTAGAAACCATTTCCAGCAGAAACAGTAAAGTAACAGAAGCTTGTAGCTCAGTGCAACAGGGTAACTTGTGGGTGTAGCATCCCTCATGTCACAGTAAAGAGGAGCTGCTCATTTTTTTTCTGTGGGCTTGCATTCACAGGGCCTCGAGAGTGTGGAGGTGCAGGAGGGAACAAAAGCAGGACCTGTGGGCTGTTCTTCCTGCCCAGTTCAGAACAATGGCTTGCTTCCCTGAGGTGACCCAGTGCAGCCCCTTGCAAAGATGCACCACAAGCCTCCTTCCAAAGTAAGGCACAGGCTTGTGATCTCAGTAATGACATTCTTCATGAACATCTGCCTAAGTGGGTCCTGTGATGACTGCAGAGGAGGAAATTGGCTCTTCTGGCTCAATCCAGTGCCTCTGACATAGGTGCACGAAGATGCACAGAGTAATGCTAACTTACTGCTCTTTCTGAGCTTTGGAATCAAGTGGCAGGAACACATGAAAAGACAGAAATGAATTTGCAGGCTTCAGAGAGATTTACAAGTGCAAGTATTTGTATGTTGGTAATTGCTTGGACTAAAATCTATTCCAAAAGACTTTACACTAACTATGCCTACTCTGCTGTGAGCATTCAAAAAGTTTTGTCTGGCTTCCAGTAAGAAAGGTCATGTATAATTCTGAATAGAAATTATTCTAGATTGCTGTTAATAATTTAGTAACCTGTGGTAACTGTGAGCATCTCCAGCTACTGTTTACTGACAGCCTTGTATTTATTAGCTAATTGCAAGTGTGAAAATAACAGGCTTTGTCATTTCACTTCTGAGTTGGTAAGGAATAAGTGATTCATCTTTCCAAAGAACTAAGGAGTGGATGCTGAATCAGGCTTTATATATGTAATTTCACCTGATCTCTCAGGATGAAGTGATGCATCTATTGAATTAGCTCCAGTCAGGTCCGGTCACTTTGTTCTGGCTTTCTAAAACTTGATGTTGAAGGATGGAACCATTATGTAAGGAGAGAATGCAAACAAGGCTTTCAGTATCACAAAAAGCCAGACTTGCTTCTCAGACAGAGAGAGAAGAGCAAGGCAAAATGACAGCATGAAGACGTAAAGTGAGATGAACTACAAATTTCAATGCAATCAAATCTTGTTCTCCTGACATGTTTTCACATTTGCAAGAAGATAAAACAAAATCTCAATTTCAAGTTGTGCAAGAGATTCAGAAGTAATAGTTCAGATGCAGCACATTTCAAGGAATTGATTTCCAGCCAGACTGTCTGTTACCATAAAACATAGTTAGACACGGGATAGATTTCTGCTACTTCTTGCATTGGTTTTGTATAGCATTGTTTTGTTTGGTTGGTTTTTTTTAATGGTAAATCAAAGGACTTTTATGAGATTGAAGTGTTGTAGTGTGCAGAGTTTGAAGTCAATATTCAGCAATTGATCATGTCAAAGCTCAAAAAAGCCTTGAATTCTATAGGGGTTCTGATATTCCAGCAGCCTGTTTAAAGAGAAGACTAGCATTAAACTAGCCTTATGACAGGTGTATGGTGTTACCGCCTCTGTGTGATCCAATAAATGTGCTTAAGTAGTTGCCATGGATATGCTGTGGCTCAGCTTGTGCCTGGGGAAGGGGCTGGACCTGAACGGGGGCTGGCACTCCCTCTGAGGAGCTTAAGTACATAAAACTGCAGGTTTTGTGTGCACTTTAAAACGGAAAGTAGCTTTCAGTACTCCTCAAGTACAGTTGGCCTTGTCTCACTTCAACTTTCTGTTGAGAAATCTGTTCCATATGGAATATGGTAATGTATTTCTTCAAGCAAAGAGAATGAAACTAGAAAATAGAGCCTCAAGAGTTGCTTTTTGTCCAGGAAGGCTAATAAATATGCCCATTGTCTTCTTCTGTGCATAGTTGGTAGAAATTCCACACATTTGAATCCCACCAATGAGACTTTCTTGTGCTGTAACACTGGGAATTCGCTATCCTACTCCCAGACTTTCACTGTGGGAGCAGTGGCACTGGCTGCTGTCAGTGCAGGCTCCTGCAATCCCAATCAAGGGGAGCTGAAATTGCCTCTCATGATGATAGTGTGGCTTTGTAGTTTCCTGACTGATACTTAGAGAGCTATTTATTGCTAAAACAGCACAGTAGAAGAGGCAGAGGAACTCATGAAATGTGAATTGAGACTATCACATAGATATCAATGGGAATAAATTGCTTGTTGCTCTGATGCAGCTAATTGGTATTTCTGTGAGCTGTTTCTGCACTGATTGAAATGTTGAAAGTGAAACGTTATAATTGAGAGGGTTTTGTCTTTATTTGCCAAATCACTCGTAGCTTTGCAGCCTGCTACAGAAATGCTGCAAATGCTGCTCTCCCCCACCTGGAGCTTGCACCATAGGAATACCTGTGTACCTTTTAAATTTTTATCTTACCTAAACAGGAGGGAAAAGCATTTCTTCCTTGTTTTATGTCTGTATTCAAGATCATAGAATCAAAAAAGATGTCCTGGGTGACCAAGTCCTGTACCTTGCTGTCATAGCTGCCACATCCTACAATCCTCTCTGTAAATGTATTTATTCCATCTTAAAAGTGGCTTACTCATCTCCATTTCCTTTTCTCCTGACTGTCCCGGGACATCATTGTTCTACTGATCCTCCGAATTTTCAGTTTGAAATCAGCCACTCTATTCTCATTTCTTGGGAATTGTCTTTCATCTTGAGGAGCACTTTATTCCTCACAGGATTTCATGTATGTGTGGGAAGCAGTCATGTCCTGCCTCCCAGTCCCTAATTTTGCAGGCTGATTGCACAAGGGCAGTCTTTAACTCTCTTCTTGGTGAAATGGCTGCTCTGCTTTCTGCTCCTGTCCACCATTTTAGCTGGGTTCTTTTTATTTTTTGTATGGATGACCAGGACTACAGAGTGCCAGATCTAAAAGAACACTGAAAATCAATTTGCCTTTCCTTTCTAAAAATTTTGGAATGCACTGACTTCCAGAATTTACTGATATTGCTGGAAATTTGTAACTGCTGAAGAAAAATATGTATGTCATGGGAAATAAGTGCATGGCTTGTTGCTGAGATGGGAGATAGTATTTCCTTTATGCATTAAGGTGGGAACAGAAAATGCTGTTCCTGGTGAATGTGAAATATATTTGTATCGTCAGTAAGCTTTCAAATAACAATTTTAGCCATTGAAGCAGAGAACAGTTTTTCTTAAGATGGAATTGAATGCATGGTTTTATCTCTTGCTTGCGAGATAAAGTTGAGTACCTGATTCCCTGGAATTCCTGTTTTCAGAAATATTATCTGGCTTCTCAGCTGTGTTCTTTGCAGAAATGGTGGTGTTGGAAGAAAGGGCAATCTGGTTGTGCCATGATACTCAAGGGGGCAGCTGGAGCTCACTCATCAGCCAAATCATGTCAAAGAAATGTTTTTTCCCCCTTTTCCCAAACTTCAGGTTTTTGGGTTTCTGAGATTCAAGACAAGCTTATCTTATTTCTGCAGCAGTGTTTTCTTCTTTACTTTCACTTACAAATAATAAAAAAAAAGTAACTTAGCCTTGCTAGGCCTTGAAAAAAAGGTTTGATTTCCAAAGAGAAGTGTCTCTGCTTTCTCAAGAGTACACAGGTCTTCTCAGAGCCCAGGCTAGGCCCAGATTACCAGATTATAGTAAGAAATTATTTGTCAATAAGCAAGTACTGAAGCTGTCTCTGAAAGCAATCTCATCAGTACAAAAGACCTCCACCAAATCCCAAACCATAGCTCCCTCAGCAAAGAGAACAAAAAATTTCCCCCAAGCCCCCTTGATAGGATGAATGCACAACTAGAGAAATGGTAACTAGGACACTGATGTAAGCAGATTATTTAGGTGCACTTCATAAAGGAGGTTTGCAGTAACTTCATGCATTTTCCCCTGACTTACTGCAAAAGCGTTACTGAAATTAACCTGGGGATGATCTCCTGCTTCCCTCAGAGGGACTGTGACTGAGCAAACTCTTGCTCCTCAGGCTGTGGAACTTCATGCTGCCGTGTGATTGTCTGTATGGCAACATCAGGATGAGTCACAAGAAGTAAAACAGATAAACCTGACTTGAACCCAGTCACAAAGACAAATTCAGCTCCTTGTATAGCAGTAGAATAGAATCCCTTTGGGATATAAAGGATTAAGTTAGCCTAAATACAGCATTAGTACTTCTTTTGTTTAGCAATTAATGTCTGTAATTCCCTAACATTTCAAACATATGGTTGTTCAACATACGAAGGAAAAAATCGATGAAAATGTGGTAAGTGGTCTGCACTCCAGTTTTTTCGGAGCAAAAATGTCTCAAATGGTTATTAAAAAGTACAAAGCTTTATCAGCTGACAGTCACATGCTGTTTAAGTACTAAAATAATGATTCTGACAACAATATTCAGAAATAAGGCACACATTTTGTGGTGGATTGTGTTAGGGGGTTCTGTGGTTTGTTTTTCTTGGGTTTTAATTTTTTTTTTTTTAATTTTACCTTGAGGAATGAATTCTCAGACTCCTGACCTAGTTCTTTGCTTCCTTAGTGGTTATAGGCCAATTTTCCATTACTGTAGTGAAGGCTGAAATAGCATGAAATAATGGAATGGAGTGAGCCATTTGCTCTTGCAAAACTGCTTTTGGTGGCTGCATTTCTGTGAGCAGCCAGTGATTCTCTTTACAGTGTTCATTTTGATATTGCCCCAGACAGTTAAATACAGTATTAGTAGCTGTACTTTTTCTTACAAGCTTAGAGAATCTGATCATCCTTAGGGCAATTTTTGGATAAATTTTGGTGAAATTAATTCTAATTTACACATTGCTCTGTAATCTACTTGGTGCTTTTCTCAAATGGCATTGAAGAATTTAAGGCGTTTAATTCTGAGCTGGGTAATGTCTGCATTGTGTTTGATTTCTTTTTCATTATTTTTTTCACATCAGCTCAGCTACAGAACATACGTTAATGTAATAAACTTTAAAAAAATGAGTTTTGAGCTTATTCATGTATTAGTGGTATAAATCATTTATGTATGTTCTGATGCTCTTAGAATGAGTGCTACAAGAATACAGATTATATGTCCCTGAGAACAGAGGACGCAGTCCCCAGTAGGATTGTCTGTTGCATAAAGCTCTGTTCTGGGTGGGATTTTTAATTATACGTAAGGAATCATCTTTCAGAAGTTACTTTTAATTTGTGTTTTGTTTGGACTTCATACTCTCAAGAGCCCTGCTTCTGGCAACTGGTAGATTTTCCAAAAGATAATTTGCAGAATATTTTTCAACAGAGTAAATGTCATTAATTTTTTACAATAAAGTTGCTGATTCCATGTCAGTTTTTAAGCATGGGGCCCCATGTCTACAAGCAGAGTTGTGGGAGCTGTGGAACAGCAGCTGTAGATCGTTCCCACTGTTAAAACCCAAGAACCAAGGGTTGGCACCTGGGAACATGTAATCATTCTTAGTTTCTCTTTAAAACCTTTCTTGCTTTCCTTTTTACTCGCAAATGTAATATGAATGGCTGTCAGTGCCAAGGTTTCCACATGTCTCGCACAAAAATCAAAGCCTGCTTCATTCTTACTCTGTACCTGCTTCATTCTTACTCTGTAACGAATTTTAATTAACTTGAATTGCAATATGTGAAACACAAGAAATATTTAAAATGTTTTCTAATTCACTTTCTATGTTTTACATTGAATTAGTTTTCTTCAGTTATTGGATGGATGGAAAATTACTTATACCTGTAAAATTTAAACCCATGTGGCATAATAAAGAGGAAAAAAAAACCTGCTTAGAGAAACACAAAACTTGAGTATGATAAATATTGATAAATCACTGAAAAACAACTTTTCATTTAATTATGTGCAAAAATCACTTTAAATTGAATATATAGCCAGTCTACCACTGTTCTGCTATGGTGTTTTTAATGACAAGACTTTGTCATTCACAACACTTTGCAATTAAAACTTACATAACATCCCAAAATCACGGAAATTGCTTCCTTTAGTGAGGAATATAATACAAACCTGTGTGGCCATTCCCCTATTAACTGTAAGTTTCTGTGCCCCTTACAACATGGAATTTGGGAGAATAATGTGCTTTTAAGTAGAGAGATCCTTTTGGGAGCCTATTTTTATCAACACAATGAAATGCTATTGTGAGCACATGAAGGGAAAAGTCTGCTAAATTCAAGGAGAATTTTGTTCCTGGAATTTTGGAGAACGTGCAATGAAATGTGCATCTCTGACAAGAAAAATATCTGAGCAAGTAAAATCTATGAAAGAGGCTTTCCAGTACTGGAAAATACTAAATATTATAAGGCCCTAAAGTTTTCTTTCAGATGATTTTGATAATAAATTAGATCAAGGATGGCTGAAGCAGCAGCCAAATTACAGGGTAAGAGCTGCCATGATGCAAATACATGTGTCTCCCATTCCTAGGGTTAGTTTACTTGGTACAGGCTTAATATTTCCTGTGGTGCCATGTGGACCTGGCCATAAAATGCAGCTATTTCCCACTGATTCCTTTATTTCTGCCCCGAAGGTTCTACCCCCTTCCCAGCACAGCAAGCAGGTGCAGCCTGTTTCCTGTACATCCCGTTGTCATGTACAGCATTTCGGTGCTGGTGTGAAACAGCTTTAATTACCCGGACAACTGAACGTGCTGAAACTCAGGGCACTGCTGGACGTCACACTTTACCTGCCTGCACGTGATAACGTGCTTGAGCTCATATGGCTCAGGGCAACAGCAGAACTAAAGCTGATAAGCTTTGCAGCTGTCCTGGAGGGACATGCAGTTAAGGCAACTGTTTTGTGGGGGATGCTGGAGTAGTAAATAGCTGGTGCAGTTCAGATTCCCCCGGAGGTCCACATTCTACACCAGCAAGAGACAAATTGGATCCCAACAGATTTCTTCCTTTTATACTTTAGCTAAAGAAAAATAGCTTTTTATGTGGCCCAGGATTAGCAGCTTTGGTGAGTAGTGTGGGATGGGAGGCAGAAGGGTAGGAGCAGCAAGTAAAGGCACAGGGTAAATGGGGGCTCCTGGCTTAATTTGCAAAGCAAATTGGCATTTGTCTTTGTAGATAACAAGTCAGATAATGAGCAGGACTGTGGGCAGGTAGCAGAACTAGGAGAAGCAAGCAGGAGGAAGTGACTGTGGGATTGAAAAAAGGTTTTCCAAGTGGAGACAGGTAGGACTTTGATGGCTTGGAATTATCACCCAATATGGAATCTAGGTTGGCAGAATAAATGGCTGAAAACCCACAGACGGGGGAAAACAGCAACAGTGCACATTAGAAATAGTGAAATCCTATTAGCAATGAGCAACGTCAGTAAGATTTGTGAAGGTTTCAGACATCTGTAGTCTGAAAAGTCAGACTGGAACATTCAGGGAAATAAATTTTCAGACAAATGTAATAACTTGTTTGTTTTTTTTTTCCTTTGGAAATATTATAATCAGTCTTTCTCACTTAAAACAGTTTTCTGCTCGTGGGAGAAAGAAGGAACTCCAAAAGAACAGCATATTGAGCATGAAAGGAGTGAAGCTTCTCTTCACCACTTAAAAGGTAAAGCATCTTGAGCTGGTAAGGGCAAAGTCTGTTGAGTGATGACACTGAGGACCGTGATTACATGGAGAGAGAAAAAGGAAAGGAGGAAAAATAGTGCTAAATAAGATGCTTCAGAGGAAACATTTCTTCTGCAAGCATCGACTGTCTTCTGTTATGATTAGTGTTAATCAACCCTGAAACAGATTAAAACTGCCACTGTCCCAAGTTCCAGTGTGCGCCTAAGAATTTCAGAGCACTGCCTTGCACAAAGGCATGCCTTTTGAAATTATAATTGAAGTAGATGGTCTTCCTTTCATAATGAGCCAGAAACCCAGGAACAACTCTAGCAGCTTGCTGGCTCCTCAGCAGGTGCTGAAGCCCCTTCCCATGAACAGGCAGTGTGGCTCTGCCAGCACAGACCTCAGTGCAGGTTAATCTGTTTGGCTGTATTATTGCTGCAGTCAATCTGCTTCTGGTTACCAGGCTGAAGGCAGCTCAGAGACCTTTATACCCTGACACAGGCTGCAGTATTGCTGTTGGTTTCCAAGAACTCTTTATGAACCTGTTATAGCTGTGACGTTGGCTTGGGAGCTATTTCCTCAGAAACAGCATCGGCCACATTCTGCACTTTGTTGTTTTTAAAGTCTGTGTGATAGTTCAGAAGGAAGGAAAAAAATCAAGCGTTTTCATTCTTTAGCTTCACTTTTATGGTCTCTTGGTGGAAAAAGTCTCTTATCATTAAACCAGAGCACCTAAAGCAAAGGTGTTTGGATCAAGTTGTTTGGGAATCAAACCGCATTTTTGGTGTGAGATGTGGCATGTCACTTCAAAACTTCGTTCTAATGATAAGTGGGTCAATAGATCCAAAAAAGACACTGTAGGGTGTTTGTGAGGAGCAAAGATTTGCACTGAGCTTTTCTTTGGTTTCTTTCAAAATGTTGGAGACTCAGAACAGCACATAGGACCCCTGGGTGTTGGGAAGGTGTCAGGACAACAGGAGGAATGTGTTTAAGTGGTGGCACATGGCTGGGAATGGGGTCAGCCTGGCTACTGCTTTCAGCTGACCAGCATGTGCTTTGGTTTTGTCACTGTTTCCCGAATTAAGGGAGCCTCTGCAGCTCTGGTCACAGCCCCAGAAAGCAACTGCCAGTTTGCTGGTGACTTGCCAAATCTGCTGTGCCTCCAGATGGAGGAAAACCAAAATCTGTATGATTAATAACTGTAGGTTATGCAAATGAGGGATGGTTGAATGAAACTGAAAGTGATTAGTGTTCTCTGCTCTGTGTGCCCAAAGAAGCAAGAGAAATCCCTTCAATGTAATACTGCCTGGAAAAGATAAAATGCAGTTGTAAAGCTGAGCTTGGACTTATGGGGGCTCCTGACTTGTCAGCCATCAAGAACTTTGGCTTCTCTATTGACTCAAAGTCTTCTACATTTGCTTACCCTGGAGTTGGACAGTCTTGTTTCTGATCATGACATATAGTTTAGGGGGATAAACATGGGGCAGGAAAAGTTACTAGGAGAGAAGTCACAGCAGGCAAATGTACTGACAGCTGTAAAACAATGGGTCCTGTTTTATACCTTGTAGTTGTTATTAGCAGCCTGTCAATGACTGCACGGCTCAACTGAAAGTAAACCAGCATTACAGAGCTGGTTTTCCGAACAGTTTGCTTTGATTTTGCTTGTTTTAGCTACATCCCAAGGAAGCTTTCCTGTCGCAGTGGCTGTGAAAGTTGATTTGTGAATGGCAAAGAAACAAATACAATTTGTTGTGTAGCTTTGCTAAATGAAAAACAGGTATTCAGTACCCAAAACAGCGGATCAGAGGTAACCTATTTGTCTATTTCAATGATTTGAAAATGTATTTGAAATAGAGCTTCTGAATATTTGGAGACTTAGCTTGATATAAAGTAAGGGCATTTGAATAATAGCATGATTTGTTAGATTATATTTAGTTGGGGGAAAGGTGCCAAATAAAAGGTGAGATTTTTACTAAATGTTCCCTTCAAACAGAAACTGCCTGGGACTGACTGATCCCTGTGAGTCAGCTTCTACAACATTCACTAACACTGACTCAATTGTACAGACCAACAGCCAAATTATATTTAGAGGGGAAAAAATATCCAAGGCATGCTGGTTGAATTTAGTTGCTTCTCTTCACTTGTGTGCACTTGAATTTTAAGGGCAAAAAGTCTTTTATGCTGAAGAAGTTAGTCTACAGTCTATGAGAGAAAAGGAAGCAAAGCCAGCAGTGTGCAGCAAGCTGGACATTTTAATTCCTTCCCTTCATCTTTTCTGGGTATACAGGTAGTACACAAATTTTTACAGTCAGGTCATTTCCTTCCTGATTACACCATGCCCCGTCAGCCCAAAATCTGTGCTTCACAGTCCAGCCCTTCTGGACACTTTCAGGGACCTTTCTGCTTGTCCTTGCATCTCACATATCTGGCACTAGACTATTCAGCAAGTTTGAGTGGGATCTAGGCAAATAAGAGGTGTTTGACTCTTTCCAGTCTCCATACATTTGCATTCATCTGTCTCTCTCTTACTCTAAATGACCATATCTTTCCTCTTTGAGAAAAAAGAAATGGGTGCTCTGTTTAATGTTAGCTCCCTTATTGTATTTCAAGTTGACCATTACAAACCTTCATTGTGACAGGCCCCTTTGGTAGCCTTTGCAAAGTTCACTTTGATGGAGTGTGTTGAGAGCTTTGTTTAACACAGTGTACAGCCTGCATTAGGGTACAGTTCTCAGGGCATCTAGCAGACTTGAGACTCTAAATTTGACTCATCTTTATTTGGTGTTCACAGTTTCTCAGACATCTTGCAGTGCGACCAAAGCTTTGGTACTTTACTTTCAGATGCTTTCTCCAGTTAACCTTATAGATGGTTAAGGTGCGCTTGTCATCTGGGGTAGAAATGTGGTTTTTTTCCCACTGTGCTTTTCCCATGCACCCCACCTTTTCCTCTCCTTATAAAATGGCTTTAACCATACAGCCTTGCTTTGGTTTTCCTCCTGAGAAGCTTGTGCAGTGGGCTCCCTTCTTGCACAGCTGGGCCTGTGCTTCACTTGGCCCTAGGGCTGTCTGGGCTGTCTCTCCAGCAGCAGCTTGTTGGCCTGATTTGTGATTCCCTGTACAGACACCAAGGGCTGGCAACAGGCTTCTGTCGGGTTGGTTGAGCTGTGTGTTACAGCTGACTTTTTGTTCCCAGTCAGATGGGAAATTGTGTTGCCTGTCCGTTCCTGGACAGTGCTGCCAAATGGTGCTTTAGTCAGCTGCTGCTCCTCACCACAGAAGCAGAGGGGTGGTAGAGAAAATGTGGATGTATCTGATCTGGTTTGGAACTTTCTGAAGGGCCTTTGCCATTGCCTTGGTGGTGATATCAATGCCCTAAAAGGTTGGAAGTGGTGCTCTGAGACCCCACCTTTCATGGGTGGGCTTCCCAGGAGATGTGGGGCTCACACAGCCCTGTCAGCCCTTTTCCTCAGTGCCACTGGCAGGAGTGCAGCCAGGCTTGTAACATCCAGGAGACACCCTCTTCTGTCTCAAGCTCCCGAGAGAAGCCTGCTATTCCTTAATTTATTTTGCAGGGTTCTCAAGGTTGGATACAACTCAGTCCCTGTGAGTATTGCAAGCGATTAAATTATTCTGGGCCATGCCTGCACCTGCTTCTGGCTGTGCACCGAGATTATGAGAGTTAACTACCACTTTAAAATCACTTTGAGAAGAAAAAGCTTTCTCTACTTTGTTCCTGTTATTTTCAATTAATTTCTGAACATCTGAGAGTTAACCTTGAGAGAGGCTTAGAGGATTATAAGGATTCTTGACAAACTGTTCTTAGGTGAAATAAAAAAGCAAGTTTTCTCAGAGATGAGAAGTATTTTCATGAGATGCTTTTCTTACTCTTAAACAATAGCCTTCATTGTCAGTGAGAAGCTAGTTTCTCAAAATAAACGTGTGTTTATCTTTGAACAATTATTACTGTAATTGCATTGTATCAGGGAAACATTTTTTTAAAGTAGGGAGTTACACAATAAAGCAGCAGCTCAGTAAATGGAATAAAAAAGAGCACAAAAGCTGAAGTTACGAAATGTTACAGAAATGTTGGTTTTGTCAGTTTAGTTTTGGAGGAGCTAAAATCTCACTGCTATTGAGTTATAATGTACATTCCAAATTCCCTATCTGATTATGCATAGGGGTGTTAAATCTATATGCTCCTTGGTATCACACATCTGACTTGTATTAATGATTAGGACAAGGAACTGGAGATGGAACTGTTCAAATCCTCTGAGCACACTATGTGGAGTAGGTGCCACGAGTGGGTGGGAGAATGAAAAGCTCAGGATTTATTTGGAATGATCTTTTCAAACAGGCTATGTGGTTTGAAGAGAATAAAAATTCATCAAGTGATACAAATTCCAAGCACAGTACTTAGGAATAGCAATGGCATGGGGAGAGCTGTCTGTGGAGTCTGTGTTTATACAGAAATGGATGGCAGTTTGCAGGGAATACAGGAAAAAGAAAAGTCCTGTTGAGGCATGTGCATGAGATTTTTAGCCTGGACGGGAGATGAGTGAGTTGTTCTGCCTAGTCAGGGCTTGTCCTAGGGGATCAGGTACCAAATCCTAGGGCATTTGGGTATCAAAATCCAAGCAAGCTGTGCACCAACTGAGAAGTGTGTAGAGAGAGGAAAAGAGAGTTGTTAAAAGTGTGAAAATGTAACTTGTGACAAAGATTAATCAAATTGATGTTCTTCAGCTTGAATAAGAGAGGATTTAAAGGACCCATCTTTGCACTTAATTACGGACTGTTGCAGTGTGGAAGGGAATGACTTGTTCTGCCTAGCTGCTCTTGGTGAAGCAAGCATGAATAGGCTTAAATTGAAGGAAATTAGAGGGTGCTTCCTCGGACTTTTTAAAGGTAAAGATACATAAATGTTAGCAAGAATGGAAGGACTGAAATCTATCAGGCTCTGAAGGCCTTAAGAACAGGCTGCAGAAATACATGTCAGGAATAATACGTACAGCTGGTCATGCCCCTGGGCACAGAAAAGGAATCCTTCCCAAGCTCAGTTTGGCCATGAATTCTGGGCATCTTGCTGCCTGTGCAGCTTCCATGTGTTAGACAACAGTGGTGAACAGGAGCGTGAGCAGGTTGGGTGATGCTGCTTGTACACAGTAGAATTTATCAGCTCTTGATAGACAATAACTTTCCTATAGTCACTTATACACATCCCTGGCCCCCTCCCCAGACTGTGCTGCTTTCTCCACCTCCTTGCATTTGGCAGTTTGATCCCCTTACAAATGAAGAATCTACAATTGCTGAGTTGCTTGTCATGTATCTCAAATCATGCATCTCAAATGACCTTTCTCATTCATGTCATAAACCGAAATGAGATGAAAGTAGTGAGTTATTAAAAACGTCTGTGGGAAATAAAATATAACCAGGCTGTGGTGGAGTTTGCATCCTGCCTGCTCTGTGCTGGTGTGTACTTGCAAGCTCCCAGAGAGCTGAAGCTTAAATCAAGTGTAATGGCCACTGCTGGTTTTCAATTTTTATGCCTTCCAAAAATGCTGGCTATTTCCTCTATACCTACCTACCTATTAGGCAAGCTGGATTTACTCTTGGGTGGGGTAAGTACCTTTTGAAAGGTTCTTTCAGGCAGTAAGATAAATTCAGCACGACCATTTCCTGGAATAAATGTATCTGTTAGGCTGTTCTTTCCATTTAATGGATAAAGTGCCTAGTTCTTCAGGCTTTCAGTATTAAAAAACTTTCTTTTGTTACCTTTTTATATAAACT
Source organism: Donacobius atricapilla (assembly GCA_013397315.1). Lineage (NCBI taxonomy): Eukaryota > Metazoa > Chordata > Aves > Passeriformes > Mimidae > Donacobius > Donacobius atricapilla. Next base: position 321,721 of record WBMY01007107.1, on the reverse strand, counting down.
GAACAATATTTCTCATTTTTCAGTGAAGACTGACTTCTTTAAAGTCTCTGTAAGAACTGTCAATCAGATTTTATATTGAAAATTTATTATGAAATGGGTAGGTGGCTAAAAATGCATAAAAATCATTGGGTGAGCTATTCACTGAAATACTTGAATGAGTTGCTAATGTTTCGCTCTTTTGATCTATTTTATGTGGTAAAGAAGACAATATGTTTCATATTTTGATAGCTGCATCCTAAATTCATAAAAGTACAAAGAAACAGGATTTTAAAAGCACAGCCACAGCAATGTTGGTTTCAGAGCTCAGTGGGAGGTACATGGGAAATTCAGGCTGCCTTTCACTCTGCAGCTGGCCCAAAGATAAGGAGTAGTTCTGTAATTGCTAGTGTGGAGTGCACTACATCACATTAACTTGTTTCTTAATGCTATATTAGTTTGGAGCAGGAATCCTCTATAGTTAAATAAAAAACAGTTTGGAGTAGGGGAGGAGGTCAGCTACCCAGGGATAGGAATAAGCTGAAGATGAAAAGATTCACTTTGTCTTTCCTCTGCAGGTCAGTGGTAAAATTGCTCCAAGTTCTTGGCTTGCCAAAACCACCCTCAACTGCCCTGAAGTAAAACTTTAATCTTTAAATACCTGATGAAATCATGGCAGAAGGGTGAGTTTGATCTCCATGTGTGAGGATACCTTCCATGTTCACTCTCATGCTTTTGTGTTACCTTGTCTATCTCTGTTTCCTTAGACTTGTGTGAAGTTCATTCATTCTCCTGGCAGTGCCATGGCTCTAAGCAGTACCTGGGATGTCCTGTCCCAGTGCTCTGCAGAATGCCTTCATGTTTTCTTTTGTGGTTCCTCACAGAGAATGACTAACATCCCCTTTTTTGTACTAATTTAAAATCTGTTTTGTTGTAGAAAGGCGTTGCTTTTACAAAGGAAATGGTTTCAGGCTCAGGAAGAGTGTGAGACTCTAGCTTGAGAACCAAGCTAGCTGACTTGAAAAATGAGTCTCTCCCTCCAGGCACAACTTAAAATTTTTACTCAGTTTTAGAATGAAGTTCAGTTGAAATTTCTTCTGAAGTTCTAAAATGTGCAGAAAATTGCTTTCTTTGTCTATCAATCTGCTGTTATCAAAGCTGGACAAAGTAGATGGAGTGCAGTGTCGTGAAAGACTATTTGTCCAGATACTCTTAGCTCAGAAGTGAAAGGCTCTGAAATCATGAATATGAAGCTGTCAAGAAGCCTGTAGTCAAACATTGGAAACTGAGTCAAGTGAGTGATTCCAAATAAGCACCTGTGCTTGTCAGCAGTCATTTTTCTGCATGCATTTTTTTTTGAGATGGGACATTGAACTGATGTCTAATTTTCCCCAGAAGATTTGGAACAAGTTTGGTTATATGTTTTTAAAAATGTTAGGACTTCTAACATTCAAAAAACCCAAAAGACCATTACCTCTTGCCCTGGTTGGAATTACCAATTTGTTGATTTTTACTTTTTTTGGCATCTTTTCTGGAAAACATTTTGATCTTCTTTTTACTACCAGTTATACTTCCAGATTGATCACTGTATCTTTTCCAACAATTTTCTATGTGATGTTGAAACTCAATACTATGCACACAAATCTCAGGAAGAAAGGATTACTGGCAAGACAATTTTCTATGCTGAAACACAGTTTTCTCTCTAGTAGAACTACAGTTTTAGCCCCCCACACATTTTTCTAGCCACAGTAATGAAATAGAAATACCGATGGTTCAATAACAGTACAAATGTGACTGACAGTACTGAACGAATTAGGATAAATGTAGCAATTTTCTAACTGTATTAGAAGGTCCTATTTGGTAATTAATCACCGAGAGCTAAATAAGGCATTTCTGTAGCTTTTATCATCATGGAAAACACACTGACTCTTATAATTTGCTATTTTAATCTGTACTGTTATTCCTTACTCATTGTTTTGTTGATTCATTATTAAAAAAACCCAGCTAAACCAATTGCAGTTATCCTTAAAAACAGACTACATAAACACCAGTGGTGTTTACAGGATGTACTTGGTGTCTTGTTTCTCCATTTCTCGCTCTTTAAAATGGGTCTTTTGGGTATTTTTTTTTTTTTACATTCTGAGTGTACTGAGAATCACAACTAAGTCATAACATGGTATGGATAAATTTCCCCCCCCAAACCCCAACTTTCGTGTAAACCTTAGATTTTGGTTGAATGAATGGGATTGAATCAGTCAAAAACCAGAGGAAGATGGGTGATCACTGGCCAAATAGTTTGAAATTTGCCTTTCTTCCCTGTTAGACCGCAAAAGTGTGGCTAAACCTGTTACAGGGATGTCTTTTCATTACCTTGGAGAAGGCAACAACAGGTCTTTGGAGGGTTATTCCTGTTCCTCTTGGCAAAACAGTCAGTGATGGGGCTAGATGGGGAGTACCACTGGTTGATTTAAAATATTTGGAAGACATATAGGACTCTGAAGAAGCTAAAGTTTAAGCAAAAACCTCTTTAAAGTCAGCAAAAGAACCTGTTACATGTTTTTATTCTTTTTCTGTCTTCTACACTCATATTCCCTTGAAACAGCAAAAGCTTGAAAATCTAATTAAATAACTCTTTGAGCATAACTTTCTGATCAGGTAACATAAATTGCTGGGAGAGCTAGAGAAGCACAGCTGTTAATAAATGAGCTAATCCTTCATTTAAGACCCCTCTAACCTACACAGATATTTAATATCAAATCTTGAAGCACAGGATGAACATTAAGTGTTAACACCTTCTAGAGTATTTTTTAATTGGTCACAGCTATGCTCTTTGCATCACAGTTTTGGAGTCAAGCTCTGAAAACTCCAGCACTTTTTTTGTTGGTTTTAAGACTACAAGGCTTTTATGCTGATGGTGTTACTGAGAAACACTACACTGTGTTGAAAAGGGCAATTTCTGTTGTGTGTATTTATGTATCTACTGAAAAAAGGTGTGCCTTGTAGAGTAGTAAACACATTTTAAATTGCTTTTTGAAGCATTTTGGCTTACTTTCAATTCCTTCTCAGGCTTTTTGAATGGAATTATTTATTATTCTTGACACAGTTGTGTCTGTGGGACAATATAGATGTTACTGAGAACACATCTTGAGGAAAATGACCAAAGCTGTCCGGCTGAGGTAAAGCTTCACAGATCAATTACGTTTTCATTGTCAGCAGTGCTAGAGAGGGAAAGCCGCACTTGAGCATGCTTGCTGGGCAACTCTGAAAGCTGTTACCTGGAAATGGTGTGACGGTGACTGCTGATTTGCACAGTGCTACTGCCTGAAGAATTAAACAGCAAGGAGCTGGAGGGGAGAGGGGGCTGAAAGCTGTGCCTTTTGTCCTCGAGAGCATGCACATCACAGATTATTATGAACAGGTCTCTGCTAGTGCATTTTTTATTTAGATTTAGTATTAGGCAAAACACCTGTGCGCAAGCCCCAAGAGCCGCTTTGGCAGTAATTACATTTGCAATTGCTGCCCAGCAGCGCAAAGGCAAATATACCAATAAATAAATTCTACCAGCCAGCACCAGTGAAAACACTGATTTAGCCAAGCAGATGAAAACAGAAGAATTTCACACAAACCTTTAATTTCCACAGCTGCCCAGAAACTGTCGAGCCCTTCTGGAGGTCTCTGGCCGGAGGCTGGCGTGATGTGCATAGCTGTTGTCTTTGCTGAAGCCAAGCAACTCATGGGCATCATGTGTTGTTATGGTCCTTATCCATCAAGCTGCAGAAAAGGATGCTGCTTTTGAGGCCTGGGAACTGGTGGTTTTTACCAACAGAATGGTTTTACACAGAGTAGAGGGTGAGTTTCTTTATGTGGATTCTAAAGGCAGAGAAGTTTCAGAAATCGTATATGTCTATTTGTTTTCTTGCTATAAAGAAAAATCAGGTTTATCAGCAGGAAAGGAATGTAATTTATGTTCTTAAAATTAATGACATGAGGAAATTCATCCTAGAAAAAAACAGAAATAAGCATTTTCAAGTTAAATATAACATAAATTTGAATAGTTTTTTTTCCTGGTAGTTTCTCTAAGAATTCAGTGGAATCCCTAGTTTATATGCAAGCAAGATATGCATGGGGTGTTTACTTGAACTGGAGTATGGATGGAGGTCTGTTTTAAAGTATGGAAAGGTTAAAAACATAGAAACTAGATTTTAGAATGTAAGACATCTTTGAGATGCTTTCTTAGAAGTAGAGACCTTGTACTCTGGACATAAACTGATGGAGCAGAAGGACTCTGTTACACACTGCATGTGTTCATGGCTAAAGGCGAACCAAAGGTAACTGAATTACCTCAGCCCCCAGTAAAGGAAAAGGAGATAATCGGCGTGACCTTGTAGCTGCTCAAGGCTGGGAGTGAGTGTGCACAAAGCCTGTGCTCCTTTAGAAGCAAGAGCAAGGAAGGAAATTTCAAGAGGAGGTTGCCAGGAGATCGTGTAAGCAGCCTCCTGTACAGAGCACAGCTGTGACAGGCCAGGAAAAGGCATCGTGACAAGGAAAATAGAAAATGGTATCTTGAGGGACTTGTGTGCTTGTGATGCCCCTGAGGAACTCTGCAGCAGTCATAAAGTAGTGCTGGTTAAATTAATAAATAGCAAATGCTATGTTAGTATGATTTCAATAGGAATTGGCAAGTAGCCTATGCTTTTTAAACAAAGTATTACCAGACCATGCAGTAAGTATTGAGTGAGTTCCATGGCTGCTATTTTAACGTGTATATTTTAATCTTCTCTCTTGCTTTGAGAACAGTAGCACTGGTTTCAATACAGTGTCTACGCTCCTGTTCTACTTGCAAATTCCAGTGGTTTCTGAGAAAACTGGAAAGAACAAATTACTAAAAAATGCAGATGTGGACTAAAACTGGAATTCATTATTTGAATCAAGCTCTAATGTTCAGCAATTTAAAATGGCGATTACACAAGGAAATTGGAGTTGCTTCCCCTGCTTCCCTTTCCCCTGCTTTTCCCTTAATACAGACCCACTGTGGGTCTGTATTAAGACAAATTCTCGTGGAGGCTCTCCTGTCATTGTCAGGAACACTTCATTCCTCAACTGTGAGTGGAACAGAATCCATTTTCCTGCCTTCCTCTGGCATGCTGGAACTGAACTGGAGATGAGGCACAAGATTCCAATGGGACAGACCTTTGAGGTAGCACAAAGGATTCTTTCCCTGGTCTTTCCCTGACATTTTTCCTTCCAGGTACAGGCTCAGCTCTGAGCATCTTCTTTGAGATGAGCTGGAAATGAATTTGCCCCACAGGGATCTGTCAGATTTCCACCGTTCTCTGAAGCCTGGGATGATGGAACTGTTAGGGCTTATGTCACTCCATCACTTCTCTGCTACTACTGCCACCTGAGGAGTAATTGCCCTGTCCCTGTCTGGGAAACAGGAGCCTCCTGACAGCTGCAGCACTTTAGATCAAGTTCTCTGGGCTTTGTGTAGGTGAGTCAGAGGGAAGCTAGAGGGGAGGTGATCTTTTTTCCCTTAGATTTTGTGAGAGGATACATTGAAATGTATGCATCATCATTTTCCAAAGCCAACTTGTGCTCTTACTCTGAACAAAGGCAGCTTATGCCCTTATCTTTTTCCAGGGACACTTTTTTCATAGCTTGGAGCCCACCTATAGAGCCTCCAGCCCCCCTGTAGTTCCTGCAGAGGATGCTGCTGAAGTGCTTGGGAGCTGTCCCCACCCCAGTGTGGAGGCTGAGTGCTAAAAGCCAATTGCCTTGGATAATAATCCCTGTGAAGAGAGTGATCCACACCTCAGCTGGAGCTGCCACAGCTTTGGGGAGCCAGCACTGTGCTGCTTACACGGTGGCACCTCATGAGGTGACAGAAATACCACCGGTTAATGCGTGTGAGCTGTACAATGCAGGCAGCTATTAATGGAGGAAAGCAATTAAGAAGAATCAGTAAGGTTTTCTGAAGCTGCAGTTGATGTTGGATCTAATTATTTTTAGCAGATGGTAATTCTTTTGTGTATCTTGATAATTCTGTCTTTCCCCTTTATGCTAAAATAAAATAGCTGCAGTTGAATTTTTAGAAGAACCAAGGCAGTAGGTGGGCTATATTGAACACACATCAATAAAATGTAATTCTAAGCTGTAAGAATAATGGCCTCCAAGAGCAGAGCTAACATTTTGTCTTAAAAAACTTTTAAATGAAATTAAATTCTTAACTAATCTTTCAATTTAAAGAACAAGTGATTCCCCCCACTTTAATTTAATGGAAACTTTAATTTTTGTGTGACAGAGATGAACGACTCAGAGTAACTGTTTCTTTCCCATATCCTTTTCTTTTGGTCTTTTTCTCCACATCCAAAGGAGAGCAAAAGAGTTGGTGAAGAGTCCGAAGAGCAGTTGAGGAAACTGGGGGTGTTTAACCTGGGGAAGAGGAAGCTTTGGAGGAACCTTTTCGGTCTCCTCGGCTGCCTGAAAGGAGCTTGTAGCCAGGTGGAGGTCAGACCCTTCTCCCAGGTAAGAAGTGACACAGGACAAGAGGAAATGGCCCTGAGCTGCATCAGGGGAGGTTCAGGTTGGATAGTGGAAAAAATTTCTTCATCCAAAGCATTGTCAAGCCCTGGCACAGGCTGTCGAGGGAAGTGATTGAGTCACCATCCCTGGAGGCATTTAAAAGATGTGTAGATGCGGCAGGTAGGGACATGGTTTAGTGCTGATGTTGGCAGTGACAGCTGGCTTAGTGGTTGGACTCGATTTAAGGGTCTTTTCTGGGGATGAAAATGCCAGTCGTGACCTTGAAACTAATTGCGAAGCAGTATCCAACCAGTTGGCAATCTGGAATTGTCTCTAGTATTTTTTCTTCATGATTGCTGTCAAGGGACAAAACGGGTATGTTGATGATCTGCAGCATGTGTGGAAGCAGTGTCCTACTGTGTTTTTTGGGAACTTGTAGTTGGAATTAAAAGTATTGGTGAACCCCTGCCTTACTAATAGACAAGATGGAGTCTCTCGTGTCTATTAAACACCCTTGTGGTGCTTAATAATAAAACATCCAAGAGAAGGTGAAATATGGGTATTGCAGGTTTTCTGCACTGGAAAGGGAGTGTTCTCCCCAGGCAGCATTCCTGTCTGGACTCTGGTGCTGCTGTGAAGTCCCTAAGCCAAGGAAGTGTTCAGTTGTACCAAACAGGGTGCAGCAAAAGCATTGATGCATTTCTGAGATCTGAAAGAGTAGAATGTTTTCACAGGTTATTGCCCTTCAACTTTTCTCAGTCCTTCCTGGAAGAAAATAACACCTGGCCTTGCAGATGAAGAAGCTGTAGAACGCCAAGATAATCTCCTAGTTTGCCTGTTGGGGAGGGATCGCTCCTTTTTATAGGTTGATTTGAGTTGTGGGTGAGAGCACAAAGTTATTATCAAAGCTGCTGCTGCCAGAGAGTTGTTTCCATACAGACTTTTGTAGAAGTGCTCAGTAACCAGAAAACTTGCAAAAAAGAGTATTAGTATTTCCAGCAATTTAAAGTATTTCCTAATGCTTTATTTATGATTGACTTCAAATATGCAGAGGTGGGTATAAATGTAAAGCAGGACAGCCTTATTAGTGTTTGGGTTTGGTTTTGTTTAGTATTATTTTAAGAAAAAGAGATGCTAGGTTGTCATGGGAATATCTGCTTTTACCAAACCAGAAATGATTATGCCTTCCTGCCACTGAAATTTCAAACAGTATCTGATGATGAGGCTGTCAGCAGCTACAAATCTCAGGCAGAATAAAAGCAGTGATTCTTCAACTCAGCAGTGGGGAGGACAGCACCTAGTTCAAAATGAATGGAGCCCAGTGTCAAAATAGAAGCATCTTGCAGGGAAAAGGAGTCTTTCCTGAAAGCAGTGAGCTTATGGAAGGAAGTGAGCATCGCTGCTCACTTCAGTCAGCAGGTCCCCAGTTTGTCACAGCTCTGTGACAGCAAATAGCATTCACTCTGTTGTCCTTCACCCCATGTTCAACCAATGACCCAGAGCATTAAAATAAGAGCCGTGCCCTCTTCATGGACAGGATCAGAAACAAATGTTGTCACAAGTATAGATGGCCATATTTCCATCTGGGAACAGTTCTCACTCACTGGTGTGCTGTGGGGCAGGTGTCTGAGCTCAGCAACCTTTCTGCACCATCACAGCCTCCTAGATGACTGGGATCCCACCAACAGCTTTAAGAGGGCTTTGTAACCTGCCACTGGGCAGAGGTAATGGTGGTAATGAAAAAGAAAGGGAATCACTTAGTAGCCATTCAAGAGAAACAATTCTGAGAAGTGAGCCTGACTTTATAGAGTCCTGTGACATTTCAGGTCTAGAAAAGAACCTGTTTGTCAATGCCAGTGTTAGTGCATTGCAAGAGGGGCATTTCTCTGGGGGATAAGTATGAAAGATGAACTACTTAAGTCCAGCCTAATAGTTCAAAATGTGTTCTACTTGTTAAACTTGGAGAAAACTGGAAACTGATTACAGTTAGGAAAACATAATGCTGTAAAATTTGTTCTTGCTCCTCTGTGACTGATTGTGCTGACAAGTGAAAAATGTGTGGAGTTAATGCTTTCAAAATGGATGGTAATGCTAAGCATGGTACTGTTATCTTTCCCTGCTCTGTTTTCAGAGTTCATCTCTCTTGGTGGTGCTAATTCCTCTCATGGTCTCTAAAGCACTGAGGCTACCTTATTTCTCTTGTTATTTTCTGTCTGCCTGACAGTGTGTGTTTATGTTAGTTCTTATATGCAGACTTTTCAGGTGCCACTCAGGTGCCAGCATGGGAAGACACTGCTCTCAGAGGGAATGAGGTAGAGTTATTTAAGCAGCCCAAAACCAGCTCTTCACTGGGCTGAGAGATTAAAGATGTAAATGTGGTCAGTTATTTCCCCTTGTATCTCTTCTGTTGCCAAATATATCCAGTTTTAAGGGGAACAAGTTTAGATAAGGTACATCTGTAAAAACATGAGGGCGCTGTGGAAAAGAAATCTTCCTGTGAAGAACAGGATAGTAATTAGAAGTGGTTCCAGAAGCTAGTTACCATTGAAATCATACAAGTAAGTGCTGCTTCTGGGGAAATAATTTCAGCTGAAAACAGACCAAGTAATGCCTGCAGAAATCACTGTTATTGATTTTTTGTTGTTGCTAGCTGTTTTCAAAAGTTGGAAAAGTTAGAGAAGGAAGGAATATTGCCTCAAGGATTTGACTCTTACTGTGATTCTCAGGATTTAGTCTCTGTGCTTTGGCTTGCTGTCTCAATGGTAGGATTGAAATCCATGAATCCACAAGATAATTGTGCAGCTGGGCATGGGAGGCAAAATCAAGAGCTTGTTAGGCTGGGTTTGCCTCCAAAGCATTTGCTTCCTGAATTGCATCTGAAATTTGAAAACAAAGTTGCTTTGAATTGTATGTCAACATTTGTTGCCGATTCTTTCCCAGACATGAAATGAAAATGCTATGGGTTATTTTTAAACTTGAATGCCTGTCAAGCCTCCTCATGTCTCCAAATCCTGCAATTTAAGATGGTAACTTAGAGTTTTGAGAAGCATTGGAAACTTGTGTATACATTTGGTCCTGGTGTTTTTTACTGGAAAAGGTCTTGAAAGATAACCCAGTTGTTACATGGCACTTGAAAGCAGGGTGCCTGGAGCACACCCACTTGAGTTAGATCACACTTTCACTGTGAATTTCACTCAAAAGTGGATTCCAAATGCTATTTTTTTTTATTTTAACAACTCACCATAAACCTATAAAAGAAATTGGATGACATTCCCAGCTCTGGTTGGAAAATACTGTTAAAATTAATTAGTCCTATCACTATGTTTTACCTGGAGCTATATGTAAAAACCTGAAGAGAGAATGCAGTCAGTCTCATATTAGAAATTAGTGAACTGTAAGAGAAAGAGAGCATGTACTGAAACTTTCAGTCTTGTGAAGAATATTTATTGTTAGCTGCAGCTGTCAAACCGTTTACTGAAAATATACCAGCCATAAGTACAGATTGTGTACCATGGGCAATGGTACCAGATCCTAATCATTATTCTGGGACAACAAATATGATGACTGAAATAACTTGGTTAATTTAGGGAAAAGCTGCTGCCACAGCTCCTTGAAACAAACTATGTTCTTTGAGCTGCAATTTTTGAGATGATGAAAAGACCCAGTTATATAATCTAGGTTGACCAACTGAAATCCCATTTTGGCACACAGTCACAAGGGTTTGCTAAAGGGAAGCTAGAGAATTATTTTCCAAGGACAGGCATTGTGTATAAGGTTAGCACACACACAAATAGAAGCTGATTTGGTCCTCCTACCATTTTTTTTTTTATCGGAGTATTGCATAAACTTGAGTCAAAATTAATAAATATTCATTTGTTTGGTATAATGAAAATTTTATTGCTCCAGAACTCGGTTTTATTAGTAAATGGTGGCATTTATGTTTACGGCATGATAGATTTCAAAAATAAAAGATATTTACTGTAGTCCTGATGTCCCAAACTAGAGCAGTGTAATACGGGCTAGCAGATGAATGGTGGGAAGGAATTTCCTTTACCTGGTTATACAACGTGGGCCTGTTTTCAGAGGTGTATTACCTTGTCTCACAACAGAGAGAAGAACCCCATGGCTCTTAATGCAGCCTTGAATTCAGGCTCCGCCAAAAGAAGCCATTCATTGAAAATGTTTTAAACACGGAATATTATTTTTTTTAAAAAAAGGATGTAGTAAATCCATCGCTTGCAAAAGGCACATGTGGAATGGATCCACCTAAAAAGAAAGTAGCAAGTAATTCCCACATGCCAGCTAACTAGAGCAGGTTTTTGAGACTACTACTCTCAGCCTGTGGCAACATGAAGGGATCCTTGCTCAGAGGTGTTTGCCTCGTCTATCATCACAATATTACAGTTTCAATTATCTGGCAGTGTTTCTTAGGAGCTCATTCATGTTTCAGATATCTTTTCTTGTGGTGCCACGTTGCCAGCCATCACTTGGGGCAGCCCCTGTGACAGGGAAGGCTCAGCCTGACCACTGTGGGCTACCTGAGAGAGGTCTGAGGGCAATGGAATAACGGTAACAGCTCCTTATTTATGCCAGATGATGAAAAGGCTGTGGTTCTGGAAAATGGTTAGGGCTTTCTCATTCCCAGAGGGTTGAGAGCTGCCCTGTGGTCAGAAGAAAGAGAAAGTTTGGGGGTTTAAGTGACAGGAACAGAGGGCAAAAAGGGTCTGACATGCTGTTTATTTATGCTGTATACCTCAGCTCAGTGAGTCATGCCTTTAAATAAGAAAAAACCAGAACTGACAAATGACATCTTAGGTTCCCTCTAGAGTTATTTTTTCTAGTAAATAGCCAACAAAGCAGTGTCTGAGTGAGAAGCTGAAAGCTCTTTGCAAGCACACTAAGAACACTTGAGAGGATGAGCAGCTACTTGAGGCTGGGAAAAACTAACGTGGCTCAGGAGCAGGTGAAACAGGGACCACTTTTTCCTGAAACATTTTTTAGGTGTCTGGTTGCCTGCTGTGTTTCAGGCTTTCAGCTTCTGTATATATAAAAATATTTTTAGTGAACCATATTAAAATGGAAAAGAGTTCCAGCCTAGGGCTCTGTGAGGTCTTGAGAGATGGCAAGAAAAAACGTGTTGTAAATTTTCTGCAGTGCCCTTCTGTAGAAGCTTCACGTGATGAGGCTGGGTAATCTCTGGAGTTAGCAGAGTTATATAAAGCTAAGGAAAGATGGATATGCCCTTCTGAAATGAACTCTTGATATCTGGCAGATGGTTCTCTGAAGGTCTCTAATTTTATCAAATATTAAATGCCAAGTGTCTGATTGCTGTGGTTCTGATTTTGCCTCTGAATTAAAAAAATAATCCATAATTACATTTTCTGGAAAGTACACTCTTTGTTTTTACATGGAAATGATAAGAAAAGTACCTCAATGATAATTTTCTGGAAAGGCAAAAAGATAAGAAAAAATAATGAGGACTGATATAAAGCAATGTGATTTAATGCAAGAGGAAGCAATCATGTTTTCATACCCAAATTTTCTTTCCTTTAGCATTCATACTTAATTGGTTTGCAAAGAGCAGCTGAGCTGCACTGAATGGTAACTTTTGTGGTAAGCTGATTTGCAGGGAAGTCAAGTCTACAGGACCAATTCATAACCGTTCACTTGGACAGCTGTCAAAAAACTCTATTACCAATTCCTCGGTCAGTGATTTTCCTCATCCAGTGGTTTTCTTTCTTTACAACGTTGTTGCTTAATTTCCAATTCTAAAAATTCTAGCTTGCATTTAAAAATGTTTATTATTTCAAATGTTATTTTAGGTAGAAAATGTATTTAGGCAAAACTGTCTAAGCTGCAGGCTTTTTAGTCAAAAGAAGTAACTTAAAAAACTTTTTGTGCACTGAAATAGCTTGACTGTCATAAACTTGAGGATGTGGAAGACAGAGAAATTAGAAAATAAGACTTTTTTCCTGAACACAGGTAAAGTTCAGCTGTGTCATTTCAAGTCAGTGGTAAGTGAAAATGCCATTTCCATGTCCAGTAACCACTTTCTGCTCCCTCTCTATTCTAGCCCATGTTTCTTCATCTGTGTCCCACCAGCACAAGATGAAGTAGGTTCTTGCCATTTGTGAACGTAACTCATAAACGGGCCCTTGGGCAGAGAACTTGGCAGGAAGTCAGCTGGAGCCTGCACTAGGGAAAAGATTCCTGCAGGCATCCTGCTTTTCCTTTGGTCTTCCTCAAGCCTCAGTTCACCTGGTCACTGTGTCTTCCTGATCTGTTTTCCCTGAGCAGATCACAGCCATGGCCCCAGCTCAGCTGTCACCCTTTGCATGGCTTTGCTCCATTTCTCTTGCCAGGGCTCAGACTGAAGCAGCAGCTGATGTCAGCTGCGCTGGGCAGTGACACAGAAGGGACACGTCACAGCTGGACTTAGTTGTGTCTTACAAGTTGTTCTTTTTCACATTTAATGACTCTTGTGGGTTTGGAATGATTGTTACTTTTCTCTGGATAACAGTCAAGGAAGGGCAATTTCCAAAGTTTGTCAAGTGTTGTCAGCCTAGAACATGAAGTCAGCAATGAACAGAACCCCAAGTCATCGAGATTTGGCAGCTCACTGGAGCTGGGAATGACAAGGTATGATGTTTATTAATGACCATCTCTAGTCTTTGGTCTTGGTCAAATAATTATTTTTTTTCTTTTGTGACATTTAATATTTCAACAACTTAACAATGACCTGGAAAACTAAACACTATCTGGCTCCTCAGAATTGTGGGCTTAATATTTTATGCTGTAGTCATCTCAAAAAGAGAAAACATAACCAGGGAAATGAATTTGGTTTTGGGGTTTTTTGTTGGTTTGTATTAAGAAACAGCCACGCTCACTTCACCATCTTCTGTCACTCAGTGTTATTCTTAGACTCTTATTCTCTCTCCCCTTTAGTTGTGCATTTCCAAACTGAAGAGTTTTGGACATGGGAAAACTTGGTCCCATTAACCATCCTTCTCCAGACCTGTTCCAGCTTGGCTTGGTTGTCTTAAACCTGAGAGTAATCAGAACCGCATTTCACGTTCAACATATTGGTACTGCATAGGCTGATGCATTGCTAAGGTTTTGTAAAAATGTTGACTTTCCCTGATCCTTAAACTATAATGATTCCACACGTTTGTCCCAGGTGAGTTTTCCAGCTTGCCAAGATGGGATATGGGGCATGGTGTTAGGAAAAGGAGGAGTTCTTTAGATGAGAACCCTCTTCCCCCATATGCCAAGGTGGACACTATCTAGTGGCACACACTTTATCTTAGGCAAGAGCTGACAGAAAGAAGAGCAAACCTATGCAATGAATTTCTCATGATGGGGGAGTTGTAGTCTAGTGGAAAAAGCATGGGTGTAATGCCCAGGTACCAAGGCTGGTTTTGTTTATGGAATAAGCTTTAGGAAATCATCTCTCTCTGTACCTCAGCTTTCTATTAACAGCTTTCACTGCTCTCCTTGTCAAGCACTTGAATGCCAATCGATGACAGTCTGTGGCCCTGCCAGGTTGGATTCCAGAGGCATCACAAGCACTTGCCATTAACTTAATTATAACTAACACTGTGCTGCCCTTTCTCACTTAAGGAAGAGTTCCTTGTTAAAACCTGTCTCTGTTCACTAATGTTACACCGGGGACTGCAGCCGTGGGTTTGTTCTGGATATGGGCCAAATGGGAAAGCTCACAGCTTAGGAAAACTTTTCTAGGAATTTACTGAAGAGGAGTTATGCACTTACCTCATCTGTGGCCCTGCTGCCTGTGGCCCCCTCAAACATAAAAGCTTATCCAAGGCTGATTTGTCCAAACAAATCAGCTGTTTTGGAAAACCCCTTGCACTTCTAGGGAAACATGGATGAGGTTCTTAATAGACAAGTGGTTTAACTTTTGAGGATTGGGGAAACCTCTAACTTGTGTGCTGGCTTAAGACCTTCTGATTTATGGATTTTTTTGCCAAATGTCTTTACCTATTTCAACTAAATAATTTTTTTACCCCAGTAAGTGACTGGAACCATTCATGGAGCTATGGTCAAAACATTCCTTGAAAAAATGCAGAGTTCTCTGTCATTGATTCCTTGATAGGCTGAACATTTTCTGAACTTTTTTCTGTGTAAAATTATCTAGAAGTTTATGGTGAGCAGTGTACAATATAACAATAGCTATGAAATATTAAATGTCAAAGATTTGATTCATAGCTCTATTTTTCTTGTCTCTGTTACATTCAGGAGAAAACTCCTCAGATTTATTTCCTGGTGTTCACTCTGTAAACCACTCACATTCGTACAAAACAAAGACCACAGTGGGCCCAAATAGATTTCTGTAATGTGAAAAGTAATTTGCGCCAAAAAATGCTTCTTGATGCTGACACTGTTTAAAGACTCGATTGTTCCATTGCACTTCAGTTAATTTAAGATTCTCAGGATTTTTTTGCACAATTTAATCCTTAGTGCTTTTTCTTACTTCCTTGACTTTTTTTATCCTTGGAATACTCTGAAGAAGTTGCTACCTGAGCAAATAACTCTTCCCTTATGGACACTTAAGTGCCTATAAAAGCTTCCTGCTGTTTAATACCACCTCAGTGCATAAAATTGTCAAAAATTCTGGTCCTTGGTGGTTACATCTATCTAGGAGAGCTTTTTGTTGTTTCAGCCTTAGACTGGAATTCTGTGATGGACAATGAAAATCCTACATGTCTTTTTCTAGTTGATTAGGACATTTGCTTATTCAATGCTTGAATATTTTTAATTATTTTGTAACTAGATTCACTTTTAACCTTGTTCAAAAGCGAGTTATAACCCAGTGCTGCAGTGGGGCTTGAAGTGGGAGATAAACTCCTGTTTTGCCCACAGGGACTGTGAGAGTGAGATTCCATCTCTTCCCACTCCTGTTCTTTCCCCTCAGTCTTCTACTTGCCAGTGCTTTTGCCAACCCATTGACTACCTCATTCATCTGCTGTGACTGTGTGACAAATTATACCTCTTCCTACTGTTAACCTTACGTGGCATTATGTGCCACTTGATTCATGGAGATGTGTTAACTGAAAATAAATTACCCAACCTGTCCCCAAAGTCATCACCATCATCTTTAGCCAAGTGGAAAACAACCCCCAAAACAAATTCAGTTGATTCTGTATGCTGTTGATCCTGGCATTTTTAATATGCTTTCAGTTAGATGTCCTAAAACAATTTATTTATAATTACTCCCTGGAATCTGCCCGTACTTTGAAATATCTGTGTTTGCACATACATCCCCTCCTTTAAATTTTATTTTGGGGACAGCAGGTGGTAACAGTAATACAAGCAGCAGCAATGTACTAGCACAAGCCTCTTGCTGTGTAGCACGTGATACCACCCTGTCTAGCTGACATTATGCAAAACATTAGAAAGGAAGAAGAATGATTTAATATTCTAATTGAAAGAAAGAAATTGCTTATTCAGAGCAAGCTGATCTAATTTAGAATAATAAGGGTTATATGAAATTAATCACATCTAACTAAACCACTGTGCAATAGCATCGTAGCAAGGTCAGCAGTCACAACGATATTAAAGAATGCCGAAATGATAACCAACTTCCAGCCAAAGAGCCTCATTAGCACTCACATGAGCCCCACATTGCTGAGCCTGGGATTTGTCCTTGAAGACCATGTGGGTTGTTTGAAATAGAGTGATGCACAGGGTATTTCATGAACTGATTTTGTTTTAATCCTTTCTGAAATATTGTGTTTATCTTTTAATTAGGAAAAATTGGACCAAACATGCAGGGGATAGAATGTTCTTGGATGTAATAAAACCCTCTGGAGCTACTACTCGAATCACGGCAAAGCAGCAAGCTCCCAGATCAAAAAGGGTTGGAGTAGCCATTTTCAGAGAGTTTCCTAAGTGGTGCTGCCTTTCACTGGGACTAGGACTTGTTAAGCCATCAGATGGTTTTTGAAAATCTTTTGTACAAGTGGGATTGTTTTAATTACCTTCTCAGAGAAAGTGCAGATTAATCACAGTAGGAAGGCTCTTACATGAAAACAAGTCTGAAAGTCTAATCCTGATTTCATCAAAAAGAATAAGAAATATTCCGTCTCCCTGTGGGCCACCTTCATTTCTCTCTCTGTACTCTGAAAGCCCTTTCGGGGAAGGGAATTATGAGGCCAAACAATAGTACCAAATTTTGCTAATACTGTTATGTTGATCTTCCCTAGTTATTTCTGTTGCAGTCTGTATTTCCAAGGTTTCTAATTCTATTCATCAGCTTTTTCCCCAAGTAATTTCTCAGCAACATCCTCTTGTATTTGAATTGTTTATTTTTCCTTTATAAAGCCATTGTAACTTGTGAAAAGACTTTTAAAGGATTTCGAGCACTAACATAGGAAAAAATCATTACAAGGAAGTGATTATGGCATCTTCTGTTCACCTGGCTTTTGGTCCAACAGGAGTTGGGATTTTTAAGTGTTTATGTAACACAAGGGTAAAAAGGGAGTCAGAAAATTGCTTTGCTCCAGATTATGCAATGTGCAGCCTTCAGAGCTTATAAAATGTCAGAACATATACTAACTACTTACCAGTATCTTTTCAGAAAGCAAAAGCCATGCTTGGAGATGCAGCAGCTGTAAGGCACGAAATCCGCTGTCCTAAAGCAAAATATTTATTGTTGCCATGAAGTTGCCAGCAGTGAACTGTCCTGAACTCTGCTGCGTATCTCAAGCTCTTTTGGTGAGCTTTTCCAAGGGTTATTGGTGAATCGGTGTTTTCACTTGGCCGGAAGGTAGGATTCTGGTATCTTGCTTCCAGAAGTTTAATGGGCTCATTTCACCTTTCAAGTATATTTTTTAACAGGGATTTTTCTTTCAGAAATGTTTTAAGGTCATTTATATCACTGAATACCTGTCATATAGAACTGCAGCATTATATTTGTTAGAAGAGAACCTTCCCTGAAGTGTATTTGATATGTGAAAATGAGAGACTGAAATTCTGTCACACAGTCATTATAGGTGAAAGCAGCTTAAATCTCTACTTGACAACATGAAATTAATGATTATAAATAGAAACATTTAAAATTATTGAGAGCATTACAGTAGGATAATCATATCACAGTATTTTAATAGTAATACTCCACCAAAGCACAAAGGTAACTTAAATTTAAAATGCTAATAAGCAATGCTAAGAACCAACTAATGTTCTCATAAGTGGGGTTTTTTTCCAAAAATGGTGCAGCTTCCCTTTTCAGTCCCTCTAACACCATATTCTACATGTCCCTATGGAGGCTTAGAGCCAAAAGCTCCCTCAATTTTAAGTTGACATCTAGAATGGAATCAGTTTTTTTTATAAGGTAAAGATCCAGGCCACTGCAGTACAGACATTTAACACCATATTTTGCAAATGACAAAGCTGGATACTAGCATCAATAGAAAGGAAGAAAATGAGAATTGGGCTCGCACAAAATGAAATTACTGTTATATTTTATTTCTTGAATGAGAATGTGGAGATGACTGTGTCTGGTCTTAGACGGAGAATGAATTCTGGTGCAAGATAAATAGAATACAAACAGCTAAAAGCTGTGCCAGGTAATTGGCCTTTTACAATTATGTAAGGCTTTGCGTGACAGTCAACCAAAGTTTTATAAACTACTACAAAAATGGTTACTTAAAGTGACAGAACACGCAAGGGGTATTCAGACTTTGTAATATATTTGGAGCTGAATGATTTTAGATGAAAGAGAAGAGTTGCTCTTGCAAACCTTTCTCTGTAAGTGCAAATGAGATTTATAGGAGGTTCATAACCCAAGTTTTTGGGTACAAGTCATCTGGAAGTCATTGAAAGAAATGAAAATGACACCAGAGCTACAAGGAGGGAGGATATTTGCATCATGGAGCTGTTGCCATTGTCTCCTGATGCTCTGAGAACAACAGAAATAGATTTGTGGCTGGCCAGGGAGACCACTGCTTGTTGTGGCACTCGTGACTGTTCCTAACAAGTGGGACTGTGCCAGGGTTTAGACTTAGTAGTAAATCAGAAGAGGAGGAAATTTAATTTCATGTCTAGGCAAACTGTGGCAGTTGATAACTGGTGGCAAAATAATAGCTAGTTTTCTGTGCATGTGGATAAAAGAGAACACCAATTAGAATTGTCTGTGGAAATGGAAAAATTTAGTGAATTGAGGACGGATGAACTGCTGCTCAGCACAAGGAAGGAAATTAAAAATCCAATCAATATATGGCGTAGTATTTTGGCATATATATCAAATGCTACTTGCACATCATCACTAGCTGATTTTTAAAAATTAAACTCTTCAAAAAAACCCCAAACCCTCACAAGTTAAACATTTTGTATAACATATGTAGTTTTTTTCAAGCTGTGGAACTGTGGACCATTTTCTTTTTTACTGCATTTGCATGAGGAATGGTAATAAGAGAGCAAAGGAAGGCAAATAGAAAAAGCAAGTACATTAAATTATTTCCTTTGAGCATTGTGCTTGCTGCAGCTTATTTCTGATTCCACAAGTTGACTAAATATTGTTGAGATGACAAATGTCAGGAGGAGTCAAAGTGTATAAAAGAATAAATCCTAGTCAGCACACACTTTAGGAGAAGAATTTATCTGCAGTAGGAAGAAAACCCAAGGAAGGAGCCCAAGGGAAGGTTGTCAGAAGATGGGGTAGAAGTAAGTGGAAGTAGGTGTCACATGCACCAGGAACTATGAGAAGTGTTTCTTTCGAGGGAAGGGAACAATTTCTCAAGGTGATTTTAAAATGCTCCTGCTCAATGAACCAGTGTCCATGCCAGATGAACAATCTGGGATAGAATCTGTAAATCAAATAATGTCAGAACAGCCTGAGCAACAAAGTCATGGTTTGGATGAGTAAGAGCCTGCACTGGGCTGGGGGGCCACTTTTTCTCTAAGGCATCAAGTTAGTCTCTGTGTTAATTCTTGCCAGGTGTCACAGTGGCAGAGTCCCACGGGTAATTGCTGGAGTACTGGAACCTGCGGAGGTTGGGCTTCTCAAGCTTAAACAAGGCCAGCTCATGCATGCAGTTATTTGTCATTTCATTGCTGTATCAAGTATGACCAGCAAGGTCTGTGGGGCTGTAAGGTTTGTGTCCTCCACCCCGCCATGCACACACTGTGCATTAAAGTCACTGATAGAAGGGGCTGGGTAATAAAGCTCAGTGGGGATCCCTAAATCTAGAGGTGCAGACACATCAGGCTTCACAAGAATAATGACTAGCAGCCAGCAGTATTTATCAGCACAGCCACACAGTGGGAGACAAAACATTTGGAGTTAAGCTGATGTGCTAAGTTAAACAAAATTTATTTGCTGTTCAGCCACTCCAACATACTTTGCAACTGTGTGCTTCTCTGCTTTAGGGATTGATGCTTCTCTTCATAAATATTGTTTTGTGGAAGCTGCCTGTCTCCACAAGTGATGGAAAAGAAAGCATGCATGAAGATGAGACGATGGCCAAAATTAAGTATACACTGGTAAGACCAGTTTTGAGCTGTATTCTTAGATACCAGGTAAGATTCTAGTCCACTTAGTGTTGAATGTTCCCTTTTCCAAGATAATTTACGGTTTGGCTAAGTGTATAAAAGCATGTAAATCTAAAGTTGAAGTTTTAGCCTCAGTGCTCTCTCCAAACATATATTCTCAACAACAGCAAATGCTTTATCTAAATTTATGTTTCAGAGGCTGCTTTGACAATTTTAAGAGCCACTCTTTTACTGACTTAATCTGAAATTACCTAATGATGATTCTAAAGAATCATCCTAAAAGCTGTGGTGCTGATCTGGATTAGGGGGACGTTCATCCCCAGTGTATCTACCAAAGGATCCAAGGCCGGGAAGGTTTACTAATCATTAGTTGCCGTGGCTGTTTGAACATAGGTAACATAGATCTGAATTGTCTCTTGCCAAGTATTTTGACGTGTCAAGGCAATGAAAGAGGTGGAGGAAATGGCTTCTTTGTTAGTTTTGCCACCTCTTTTGCCTGAAATACAGTATGCGTCTTTTTGATTTGGTATGTAAATGATTTGGAAGGGAAAAAAGTGTGGTTTTAAATTTCTGGTTTAGGATTATACAGTAAGCGTATGTGTTTTTTCAGCATTCCAAATGTCTGCTGTTCACAGTTTCTACAAACTTCATGCTCAGTTGTCAAAACTTATGCAAAACTATGAAGGCATACTCTTTGGGGGTTTTTCCACAGCTGCCAGATGTGGATCTCTCTGCATGCTGGTAGAAGGGAAACAGGGTACAAGTACAGCTTCCCTCCTTTCTGCAAGAGAAAAGGTTGCTCACTGACTGACAGGATTGCTCAGTCTGCAGAAAATCCACTCTCTCTCTTGAATGAGAAGGAAGTGTCATGCACATAAATCACGTAGGCAATAAACAAATTAGCATATGGTGGCAGGAAGCAATGAGTGGTTTTGACAAGAGTGCCATGTGGTACAACACACATTTCACAACTTCCTGGTAAAATATTTCTAGCCGCCTAATTAGTAGGAGGCTTATTTTTTTTTTCAGTTAAGAATAATGAGAAATGCATTGTTTCCATATAATCAATTGTTTACTAAAAGATTTTGGGCTTTTTCAAACCCTGCTTTATATTTGTAAATGCACCAGTTTAATAAAGAATTGTCAAAGGAACAGAACAGCACCTTGTGATTTATTATTATTAGGTACAGGCTACTAATAGTTGTTTTTTTTTTTTCTTTTTTTACAGCACACTACAGGTTCTCAAAATTTAGAGTGGAGATTAACTTGTTATTACGAAGATTATGTAAGGGCATGACCTGTGTCCCACTGATGCAGATATCAGAACCCCGTTGCCTCCAATGGTAGCAGAAGTGGATTTGGAGGTTGCTGATGGGAATTGGGACAAATCATCATTAAAATCTGAAAGCAGTCATGCAGGACAAGGCAAGGTATGTGTGTACGTATTTTGGAGAGCAAGGCAGCAGGGCAGTTGCTCAAATCTTTGAATTAGGAGCATCAATTAAGGAAGAACCACCCCTTTTGTTCGACAAAGCAGTTTCATACCTTTTTGGTTAAGAAGACTTCCTCAGGCTCTCTTTGCATTTCTAGACAAAACACGTTTACGTGGCCTGGGGATTTCACTGTGTGGGAGAGCCAGGGCAGCCCCACCCGGCTCTGCTTTGCGGCCGCGGGAAGCAGCAGGAGCCGGAGCGGTGGCGCGCAGGATAAGGCAGAACACGAGGCGCTGCCCTGAAGAGCAAACACTGTTCATTACCTGCCAATTATTGGTAGCCAAAGGAAGCAGAGAAGTCATTTCAGTAATTTCAACAGGTTTGCGATGAGGTCACCTTTTGTAACTCAACCCTTTTAGCTCCAAATACAATTCCAAGCAAGGCAAGGAGCTGGGAAATACAGTCACAAGTGATTTGCCCTACAACTCATATATCGTCTCTGCTCTTGTTGTTTCAGCTAAGAGGATGGAAAATGCTCAAAGAAAATGAAAGTGTCTGTAAATCCTACATTTATCTTCTCCACATAGGTAAGTATTAATAAGAAAAGCTATCTGTAAAATAACATGCCTTGTGCCCTCCTTTGCATGCAAAAAACCCAGCTAAATCTGCACTAGATGCAATGGCACCCTTCCATTGCCTACGGCTTCAAGATTTGTTTATATTCTGTGGAATGACCACTGAGATGTTGCTCATTTTTAATGCTGTTTGATTACTTGTAATGAGCAATCATAGTAATAAAGTAAGGATATATGAAAAACAAATGTCCATGCTAACCATAAACCCAGGCTATACCTGCAGTATTTTGGTGAGAGCTTATTCCCATTTATTTGTTCCTGACACACTTGGATGCTTTTTATAACGAACAACACAACTCTGCACTCCACGATGACAGGCTGGCCTCCAGGTTTGGCCCTTTATTTATAACAGGACTGAAATCTGCTGGAACACATCTGGCTTGTTTGTTAATAGAAGAGCTCCTAAATGAGGTTTCTGTTACCAGCACGAACTGGAGGGGGAAGAGGGAAAAGAAAAGAGGTGCAGGAAAGGGTGTGTGAACAGTGGACATGAAGGTGGCTTCAGGCTGTGCCTGGTGCAGTTAATGGATAGTTCAAGGGAAGGTGCTGGGAAAATTGATCTTGAAAGGAGTCTGTCTGTGTGATACGGAGCAGAAGCTCAGCAGGAGCATGGGAATAAAAGACCAAGATGCTCTACCCAACAAAGCAGGCCTAAGAGAATGTGGAAGGGGCTGTCAGCATTGAAGCCAGTCTAATGAGCATTTGCCTTTGAGAACAAGGCTTAGAAAGCCAGTCAGAGAGGGAACCTGGTGACATTGGTCTCAAGTAAAAAACACACGGCAATGCTGCACCAAAACAAAGTGACATCTCCTCTCACCAGGGGATAATGAAGACAGTCTTTGCCATGGACCTACCCCTTAAGAGAGGGTTGTTAGCACTTGGAGGAGGGCAGCAGCACAGGTTAGTGCAGGCATTGGAACTTCTCTCCATTGATTTCCACCTAACAGAACTTTTTTTGTTTTCAAAGATGACACAAAATATCTTTGGTCTTGTTGTGCAGCCCTGGCCAGGCTCTTATCCTGCCCAAGGTGTACCCTTTAAAGGCCCTTCAATAAATAGCTACTTTATTCTCTAGCACTGTCTAGTCTCTGTTTCTGGTCAGCCTTCCCAAGGCATCAATTTATTTTGCTGAAAATGAAGGGTGGTGAACCCTTCCTTCTCTGACTTTCCTTGGCAAGCCAGAAGCTCCATATAAAGACAGCTTTTGCTAGACTTTTCCTAATTCTTTTCTAGAGTTCCCTTGGACAAGTAAAGTTATGTACCCAGGGCATGGAGCATCTGTTCTATACAAAATCTAATTTTGCAGCATTCTCCCTGGTGATGTGGTTTCCCTATCAAACATCTATCTTTGTGGAAGTGGGAAGTGTTGCCAAAACAGGCTTCCATATTGTTATTGCCTTCTCTGGATACGTTTTGGTAATTTCTTACATGACGGATTAAAGCAAATGGTTGCTCTTCGGTGTAATATTGTACAAAGGGGATATGACCTGTGCTATTGAGAAAGCTGTACTGGGCAATTTAAATTAGGCTGGAAGAAAAATCGATGCATATTTTCAACTCTGTCCCTCTGTTAGACCTTAACTGTTGTTATTATTCATATTTAAACTGCAGAGGCTTTTTTCTTTTTTTTTTTTTTTTTGCAGCCAGTTAGCTGAGTGCACCCTGGTGGCCTCCATGACCTTACCTGAGTAGCCTCGCCAGCCAGGTTGTGTGGGATGGAATTCAGTCACATCTCCGGCAAGAGTCGTTGTACTGCTGGGAAAGGCGTCTTCAGGAGCCTCCTGTCCTCTCAGTGAGTTCAATGGCGGTAGTTTGGAAAATTGCTTTTCTGTTTGAGCTTTGGGGAGGGCCTGTAGTGGCGTTGGCATAAAGGGGGCTGGAAGGGCAGGTAAAATCCCTGCGCTGTCTCGTTTGGGCCGGGCATGAACCAGCTGCAGCCTGACCTGCTGTGGGCGGCATCAGCCCCCCTCACGTGGGGAGCCATGTTCCCCACAGCATCATCTCTTTCCTTTTCCTCTCACCCTGATCCAAACGTGAGGAGAGGTCGTTTTGGGAGTTTCAGCACCTACCTTGGGCATTTCGAGCCTGGGCTGGGGAGACAGCGGCGAGTTGGGCGCAATGCTGTCAGGGGGTCCCAGCGCTGTGAAGGGGGAGCAGCGATGTGAGAGGCAGCGATGAGGGGATCCCAGGGCAGTGGGAGGCTGGGGGGCCCAGCACGGTGACGGGCAGGTGTGTGAGGGTCTGTGGGGGGAAACTTGTGCAGGGGGGCAGCT
>WBMY01007107.1:211045-296372 GCA_013397315.1 Donacobius atricapilla | reverse complement strand
GGGCCGCTGAGGCGGCTGAGGGGGGTGGTGTCGGTCCCGGAGCGGGCGCCATGCGGTTCCTGAACATCACCCCGGAGCAGTTCGCGCAGCTCCTGCGGGACAACAACGTGACGCGGGAGCAGTTCATTGCTCTCTACGGGCTGCAGCCGCTGGTGTACATCCCGGAGCTGCCGGGGCGCACCAAGGTGGCCTTCGTCCTCATCTGCGTTCTCATCTTCGCCCTGGCGCTCTTCGGCAACTGCCTGGTGCTCTACGTGGTGACCCGCAGCAAAGCCATGAGGACCGTCACTAACATCTTCATCTGCTCCCTGGCGCTCAGCGACCTCCTCATCGCCTTCTTCTGCGTGCCCTTCACCATGCTGCAGAACATCTCCTCCAACTGGCTCGGCGGTGGGTGCCGCTCCCGGGCCGGGCTGCAGGGAGCGGGCAGCGGGGGAGGACGATGAGGGGCAGCGCCGCGGCCGAGACCTCCGTTCCCCCGGCTCTGAGGGACCCTTCCTGCCCTCTGTGTGGGACCCTTCCCCTTCCCGCCCCCTGCGAGGGATGCCCTCTCCATCCCTCTCTCAGGTCACGTTAAAATAACCCAGGGCGCCTTCCTGCTTGCATGCCTTTAAAGTTGCGGTGTGCGTGTGGGAAGCGGTTCGTTGTGTGGAGCTGGCCGGGAAGCCTTGCCGTAGTACTTTCCCTTTTTTTTTTTTTTTTTTTTNNNTTTTTTTTTTTTTCCCTAAGTAATGAAATCTGTCTGGAAAGTGAGATACCAGTCTTTATACAGCTTAAATTCCTCTGACAGGTCTCAGCTCGGACACAGACCTCCTTAACCTGCTGTGAGGAAAAAATTTCCTTGAAGGAACAGGTGTCTGAGAGAACATGTAGAATTTATGCTGAAGTAATGCATCCTTTAATTTTTTTTTTAATTTTTTTTTCCTTGGGAGCGATGTTGTATTCCTGTTGATGTGAAAAATGTTTTGGCGAAGCTTCCCTGATGCCTTGAAAGGTGGATTTTTTTTTTTTTCCCCTTTTCTATGCATCCCAGTTCCAAACTAGTAAAGAATAAGCAGAGAAAGGTGCGGTAGAACTATCTATGGTATTTATCTCCCTTTTTATTTTTTTTTTTTTTGGTTCTTAAAACAGTGTTTGACCACTATAAGTGGAAAAATAAAAGGGATTCTTTTGCAACAAATAGCAGACAACATCTTGTACAACCACAAATTGAGATATTTTTTAGAATATTTTGGAATGATCAGGAAAGATTGTGATAAAGTGACACATTTATGTTTCAGTTTCCAAGGCTTACTGTGCTTCTGTTGTTTGGAGACAGTGATGGTCCGAACATGGAGATTTAATTCCACAATTTCCCACAGACTAGAATGCTGGGTGGGAATTGACAGGTCAGGGGAGACTTGGAACGCATGTGAGAAATGGGCTTTATTACAGAAACTTCAGTGAGAGGTGATGAATCCAAAGCTCCTGGGACTACTGATATTAAGGACAATCATGCTGTTTTCTTATGAGCAGTTTTGGGGAGGAAAACCTTTGTGATTCTTCTCTCTCCTAAGGAAGGCTCTGATCTGTCAGCTTGACCAAACATCTGATCAGAATCAACTGAAGCCTCTGTGTGGGGTGAAATACAGGAGGCAGGGTATGGGCATGTGGAGCAGTATGGGGAAGATGTGTATGTCTTTATTTACACTCTGTTACTGAGGGTGCCCGACAAAAGTCCTGAAGCAGTGAATGTAAAAGGTCTAGCATAGTTACAACAAATCTCTTCAGATACTCAGTGTTTGGGGGGCTGAAGTATGCTGTTCTCTGGGGATTACTGCATTTTTTGCCTGCCCTCTTTGGTGTGCTAGAGCATTTTCAGTGCAAGTGAATCCGTAGGTCTTTTGATCTGGTGAAATCATTACCTTGAACTGACATAGTACTGGGAGGACATAAGTAATACCATTGATGGGTGTTGACCCTTTGCTTTGGGGGATGGGGATGTGAAGTAAAATTGAGGAAAATAAATACATGAACTGATGGTATCCTAAGGGTTTCTGGTTCCTGGTGCTTACATGGTGAAGTGTGAATGGAGATCACAAATCTGGCTCTGCAAATCAGAGCCTGCCAGTCCTTTTCCTTCTTAGCTTAACTGGTTTAATTTGCCTTTTGCCTTTCATTTTGGAGTCTGAAAAAAATCTTGTTTTCATCCACTGTAATGCAACATCACCAAGTAGTGCAAGATCCAAGTCTGTTATAAAAAAGGTGATTTGACTTGTGATATATCCTTGATGGACAAAGTGGAACATCCTGAAACACTTGATGCTAGAAGTTTTTTTGGGATTCTGAGCCTTTAGTCTCTTTATATCTTGATTTACCTGCATCACTAAAACAAGCATCTGTACTAGGCGGTGCGAACTGGGACGTGTGTATTTTGTACTTGTCTTTAATTTAGAACTGGTTCTTTATTTCCATGCTTGTATATGCATGTTTGTGTTTCTTCCCCTTCAGAAACCCCCAGAAGAATGGGAGAGGGGAGCACTGCAAACACCATAATGCAAACCAAAAGAGCACCCACAGTTTCAGGATAGCTGAAGCTGTCATTTTTTCCACAGTATTTTCACTCATACACACTTAGCTCGACCTGCAGTTAACAATCTCAGTGTGCCTCACTTTGCCTGGTGATCAAGCAGCATTAACACAGACTCTTCAACTCTGTATGGGTAGCAGCTGGAAGCAGCGCCACACTGACTAAAAATAGATTTGAATTGGCCCTGCTTTTGATTCTCTGATCTCTTTAAGAATCTGTGTGGCTGTGTGAGTGTAATAGTGACAGCATATGATTTAATTTCCAGATTTAAACTTTGCCGCTGAAATACCTGCGATTTCTAGGGGGAGCTTTGAATGGAAATCCAGCATGCTCATCTCTCTGTAATGCAGAAGGAAATGAAGGTTGTGGCTTTGTCATAAATGATCTCTGGGATCATATTTATTGATAAGAAGGATGAAGTGGGAGCTCAAGTGGGAGTAAAGGGGTGCATACAGCAACAGTGTGTTTGGTGCAGGCTGAAGCCCTTGAGGACTTGCTCTCAAATGGGTGGGAGGCAGCAGTAATGGTCCTGTCATACTGATGACAGCGCTATTAAAGATAAATTTGGGCTTTTGTCTCTGGGTCAAATATTACAACAGTTGCTTTGTTTCCTGACACTGCTTAGTTAGCTGAGTGTTGTCTTTACAGAGCAGCCTGGTGCGACAGGAGAATTAATTTAATACTGTGTAGCAGCCCTGGGAAAGATAAGGGCACAGCTTGAGCTTACAGTACAGCCAGCACTGTGCTACATTCTTGCGAATTTTGCATCCTATCAGTTGGAACGTGTACTCTCAAGACAGGTGTCAGAGGTGGCGCTGCCTGTCACTCTGAGCATAGTGACTCATCTGAAGGCCTCCTGAATGCTGAGGTGCCCTGGTGTATCTTGTCCGGCCTCCAGCTGCCACTCAGGAGATGGGTGGGTATTCTGCGTGTTGCTGTCACGTCTGGTGCCTCTTGATGTGATAGCTTCCTCTTCTCTAAAGGCTTGGTAAAAACTAAGCGCCACCTTCTACCCAGCTGAGTCTTTAAAGGTGCTTTCTGTTACTTACCAAATGTCTCGTGTCAAGCAGTGTGTTGTCTTGGAACTTCCCTGTGTGAGAACACATAAACATCCCTTGCTGAGGAATGATCAGATCTTGCATCTGTACCAAGAACTGATGTAAAACAATGCATCGCTCAGGTATGCAACACCCTTAGGGATATCATCTGTGCGATGCTGAGTGTTGTGTACTGCCCCAAGTTACAAAATGTGAGAAGAATCGACTTGCTTGCTTCAAGTGAGGTGGAGAGAGCTCATTGTAAACTGTGATGGAAATTCTAGTGTAAGGGCTTGATCAACAGCATTTTACCAGATGAAGGAGAAATTTAACTTTTATCAGAGAATGGTTTCAGGCTTTTACTTTTGTTACTCCAATAAAAGAAAAAGTCATATTTGAAATGACTGAATCACAGTTTCCAGGCACAATGTCTGATAATGAAGGCATAAAACATTGTTTAAGGGAATGCCATTTATATTTGCAGTCTCTAAATGTGTTATTATTGGGAGAACTATCCACTGCTTGAATAATCTATGCAGTATTTAGCAAGCAGTGCGTAAGAAATATTTCTAGCCTCCTTTCTCTTGAAAAAGGGAAGCAATTAGTTATTTTCATTCCAAGTGCTCTGCTGCAAATGATTTTCTTTCCCAGTTGAAAGTGGTCAGTGTTAGATGCTGTGGTGCTGACCTGACTGACAATCTGTTGGAAGTGTTCTCTGAAAGCCTAACACTCTGGAAATTTAAACATTTTGATACATAGTTAAGATACTCATTAAGGTGTTATCATTACTTAAATTATTCAGTGAAGTCAACACTTTCCTGTACTGCCACCAGTGCAGAAATTAACACAGTTCCAGTGATTTTTGAGGTGATCCAGCCCTCTAGCCTTTAACGTAGCACTGGGAAAACTTAGAGAGTGATATTTCAATAACCTTGACTGAACCTCACTGAAGTGGACTTCTGTTCTTTGTGTTTGTTAGTCATATAATCTCCAAACCATGTTCCAAACAGCCACATTTTTACCAGCTGGATTATAACAAAGATTAAGCTAGTATATTCCTTTAAAATCTTCTTTTACTTTGTGTTAAGTCTGAACACGAATATGAAAATCACTTGAAATGGTTTTAATGTATGTGTTTGACACAGCTGTTCTTTGCCTGTCTCAGTCTTATTTTAATTTCACTGTATTTGCTGTGATGTAGTAGCATTATTATTTTTTTTCTCTTCAAAACTTAACCATGTCTTCTTTTACAGTAAAATTTGGCACTTTTTTCTCAGTTTTCCCATAAGGGGCTTTCAACTAACAGACACTTGAGAATGGGGTTGGATCAATTTCTTCTTGCTGCAGCTGAAACTTGTTCTACACAAATGGATTAAATTCTTAAGTGAAATGTGCATGCATTATTTTGAAATAATTACCTAATTGAACAGTAAATTTCATTTTCCATGTGTAAAGGCCTGTCAATGTTTGTAGTTTGAAAACATAAGTTATATAATTTAAAGTGTTGAAAGATTTGGAAAGTCTCTAGTAATTATCTAAGCAGTTGGGAATGGCTGCTATATATTTGTAAATAAAACAATGGGTTTGAAAATTAAGAAGAGGCTTGATGTGAAAAACATTCACTATGCTGCCAAGTACAAGGACTGCTGATATCTCAGGATTAAATCCCATTCAAACACAGAAAGGATGGTGGAGCTGGATCTCAGGTGTGCTGGTGCCAGAATTCCATTGACATTGCTGGCTCTTCAGTTGGCCCTGACATTCTAAACAGTTTATTTCTTTCCCTTTTTCCCCCAGGCAGATCTGTTTTGAATACTTCTGTGAAGGAGAGCTGACTTCCTTGCTCAATAGTCTCTTAACCTTGGTGGAGGTTCGAATTTCAAGGCACTTGAGGGTCTCGTGATTTCAGAAAATAGGAAGCATTTGTGTAGTGAGTGACAATTCAGGGCAAGCACAAGAGCCCTGAAGGGATATTAATTATATTGTTAATAGCAGTTATACCCAGAGACCATGTGCATAGTGGCATCAGAAGCTTCAGGGAAGCTGAGGTTCTGTTCTATTTTTACTTTTGGTACACAGATGCTTTTTGAATAGCTTTTACCTAGTATTCATTTTAAAATATCAGTTTTGTTTCTCGCTTGTGAAAGACACTTGTGGCTGTTCTACTGTGTCCTCCAAGTCCCCAAAGTGTGTGCTGTGTGCCTCAGAGCAGGTGTTTCTATTCTCTTTCTATTCTCTTTCTGTACTCTTTTGCTTCCCATTTTTGGAAGTGCTAATGTCATTCCTTGTCCAGCTCAGTAGGCTCAGCCTGCAGGCATTATGTAGGCTTTTGTTTTTAGCTACTTTTGTATAGCTTAAGTGCTTACTTTTTGTGTGTTTGCCTTCAAAAAGGTGAAATAGGGGTTTCTTGCGGCCTTTTTTCCTGGGAGTTCAGCTAAAGGCCTAGTGAGTGGTAGTCTGTGCTCTTTGACAGTGTGGTTGCTGGGAAGAAAATGAGAGGACATCTGTAAAAACACAATGGGCATATGGGAGCTTGGGAGTTCATCTCCCAGATTTGGGATATACAGTTTGGGGGATTCTCTTTGGGTTTTTTTTGTCTAGTTGGGCACCAGCTGGAAATTCCAGCAGATCAGTGGTGAAAGTCTGTCCCATTTGGTTACTTGAATAATAGTGATACTTCTTTGCTTCCTAGGAATACCCTGGGATGCTGGGACTTCAGTGGAGGAGTAGTGCCTTACAGGGAAATCCCTGTAAGGCAGGTATAGCTCCAATGGAAGTCTGGCCTTTTTCCAGCTGTAAGAAATAGCCTACAGTGAAAGTTTGGGTTCTTTTTTTCAGTTTGTTTTGTGTTTGTTTGTTTTTGGTTTTCCCCCAGCTTCAGTGCTCAGACTGGAACTCATTTCCGTAGCAAAACAGGGACTTAAACATTTCATTAGCAAATTTTACTTTTCTGTTTATTATTTGTAGCAGGAGTCCCTTCTAACTTAGTGAAGCAAAAATTTAAAACCAACTCATTGGTCGCATTCACCATTTGCCATGTGCAGAGTAGGTAGAATTTGAGCTTTCTTTTGGGTTTATCTCACAACAGAAGTTTAAGATCACAGGGTGAAGGATGTGCATTTGACAGAGTGGGCCTGGTGCTGTATGTGCAGTGCTTTCTGTACTGGGTGTAGTGAGAAACTGATGAGATGCTGTGTTAGTAAAATATTGGCTGTGTTTCGTTACACATTACTGAAGCAAAGGAAGGAGCAGAGGGAATTTTATTTTATGAATTGCAGTTGATACAAGATGTGAGGATGTCTTGCTCTTCCTGATGCCCTGGAAAAATACATACCAGGTGAAAAGCAGACATGCAGCCCAATGCATCCTTAGCCATGCAGTTCCTACTGGCCATGCTAAGATTTCATTCAAGGAACTTGCAACTGGGCTGCGTGGTGTGGTTTTATTCTGGTTTAAGCCAGATCTGTGCACATCCATCGTGTTGCTGGTGTTGAATATGTGTTTGAAAGGTGCTTGATTTCCACCCATTGCTGCTTGTCCTCTCCTTCCCTTTGTGGAGCCACAGAAAAAGGGATATTTGGGCAAATAGAATTGGTAAGACCAGTAGCAAACCAGTTCCTTCTTGTAAGCTGGAGTGGCTTTTAGTCTGGCCTAGCAAGCAGATGTTTCGGTGTTCCTTATTCCCTTCATGGACTAAGTTTTTGGAGTTTTCTGTTTGTTTTCTCTGTTTTCTATGCTGTTACTTCTCAAGGTGTCTGTAGCCCCTCAAAGCTTGACTGAAAATTGGATCAGATGCTTCTTAAGCTGTTCTGAGTTTATGGATTATATCTGAGTAAGGTATAAATAATGGTCTAGTAAGGAAAATACCCCTGGCTCCTGCTGAAATGAATAGCTGATGCTGAACTGTAAGAGTGTGAGGGAACTGTGGAAATAGGGACAGAGAAAATTAGGTCAGGGTCAGAAAATGGGTAAATGAGAAGTAAAAGAGATTGGGAAGGGCATTAAGGTAAGATTTTTTTACAGAATAATTTATACCACTTTCTCCGATGGCTAGCACTTGAGAATGGGTAATGGAGAATGACTTAATATGTTAAGAATTGAATGTGGACTTAGGAAAGCTGTGGCAGCAATAAAACTTGAAATTGCATAAACACAATAGGAATCTGCACAACGTAGAAAATGCAGGCAGAAAATTGCATTTTGTTTGGACAGTGGTACTAACATAATTTGGTAATCAGCAGAGAGGGAGACTTGGATAACAGAGGGATGATGAAGAGGTTGAACTTTTATGTCTCTTCCTCTATATATCTCACTTGACAGGATGATGCATTAAATGCTGAAGTGTACAGCTGGAGTGATAGCTAAACGAGCTTAAGGAATGTGTTTGCAACAGCGGAAAAGGTAAACTTTTAAATAGGTAACACTCAGACCTTCATAAACTGCAGAGTAATCTGCCAAAATGAAAAAATAATAAATGTCTCTGCAACTTGACATGTTTGAAATCAGATGATGGAAGACTTGGTCAGAAGTGAGATAGGAGTAAGTGTCAGACTGGTAACAGAGCAAGTGATTATAGCCTTAGAAATCTTGGCTTTGCAGATGTGTGCAATAAGGAATGGCTGTGGAGAGCTGCATTTGAGAAATGGCTTAAATAGGTGACTTAGCAGTTTAGATGTTACAATAAATCTAAGAATCTTGCTCTGCTATTTTTAGTGATGGAGTCTAGTGTTAATAGCTGTTGCATGCCTTGCTGTCTGGTTATTGCAGGTGCCTTCGCTTGCAAGATGGTGCCGTTTGTTCAGTCCACTGCTATTGTAACTGAGATTCTTACAATGACCTGCATTGCTGTGGAAAGACACCAGGGAATTGTGCACCCACTAAAAATGAAGTGGCAGTACACCAACAAAAGAGCTTTCACGATGCTTGGTAAGATTTTAAGCATCTCCAGTAACTGTGTGTGAGAAATGTTCTTCAGTGTGGATGGCATGGCAGAACAGAAGGCACTGATATGACTGGCGATTCAGAGGCAGAGTTAATTGACCTTTATAAAGTAGTTCAGGCATAGTGCCTACAGGTACAGTATTTACTAGCCAAAACTCTGACAAGGGACATAGCATCTGAAGTCAAAAATGTACTTAACAAAGACAAAAAAACCTTTAGCAGCCATTTTTATTTTTTTCTTCTTCAAGAAAGGTTCAAAATGTACAAGCCCTGCTTAAGCGATATCACAGCGACATGGTCCTTCCATTGTTACACAGAGAGATTTACTTAATGCTGCTTATGCAGATTCAGTGGCTTTTTCTGTGGAATATCAGTAATTGGAGGGAGCTTGAGAGACAGCTGATGTCAAAAGAGCATGCTGTTATTGATGTGAGTGACTGATGTCTGCCTTATAGGAAACTTTACTCTTTGCTACAATTTTCTGCCTTGCCTGACTTTTCAACACTGTTGAACTGTTCATGCCAAGTCCTGCTTGTTGGACCAAGTACTAAGAAATGTGTTTGTTTACAGGCATAGTCTGGCTGCTGGCTCTTATTGTTGGGTCGCCCATGTGGTACGTGCAACGGCTTGAGGTAGGTGAGGTCAGGTCAAACGGGGATTTGCTTATTCAGCTCAGTCCTTGCTGGATCTTCCTGTACCTTATGGTGAAATTGAATCAGCTCCTGTGAAATTAGAGAGGGATAAGGGAGGTGGAGCTTTTGTTCTGCGTGCCAGCCTGGGAAAGGCTAAGGATTAGAACTTGCATGCAGTGGAAGAGGGAATACCAACAGGGACTAGTCACGCCTACTCTCCCTAATTACGTCAAAGAGCAGTAATTACATCTGTGACTGCCACTGTGGCTTTCTTTGGGTTTGTGGGTTCACTGACACACAGCAACAGAGGGCTTAGATTGCTGTTTCAGGATGATGTAGTGCTCCTCAAGATCTGGAAGAGCAGTGCTTAGTTTAAAATTATCTGCTCATTATAGTTGATGAGTTACCGCACACGTTTGGGGGTTAAGCAGGAGGCTTGGCAGAATCTGCTGCTTGTGAATCTGAATGTTAATAACTTTCTTTTTTTTAAGTGGCTAAGGGGTGAGGTTTCTATACATCCATCTTCACTTGCAAAATGTGTAGCCAAGATCTCCTTTGAAGTGTAGATCAGAGCATCTCCTGGCCTCTCTTTGTCAATTGGGATCGAACCCAACACTTGATGTGGAAAAGTGCTTGAAAGAATTTTGTCACTTGGCAAAATCTGTTGAATTTTGGTTGTTCCATTAAGAGCAAAGAATATCTGAATGTGTTTGGGTTTTACACTTGGGATAAATGCCTTAGTGACTCATCTTCTTTGCATTTTTTACAGGTTAAATATGATTTTCTGTATGAAAAAGTGCATGTTTGTTGCTTGGAAGAATGGGCCAGTCCCATTTATCAGAAGATCTATACGACTTTTATTCTTGTTATACTCTTCCTTCTTCCACTGATGCTGATGCTTTTTTTGTACACTAAAATTGGCTATGAACTTTGGATTAAGAAACGAGTGGGAGATGCTTCAGTTCTTCAAACCATTCATGGGAGCGAAATGTCTAAAATATCAAGGTTTGTAAGCAAAATACACTTGGAACTTTGACTTCTGGAAAGCTTTTTTCCTGACTTTTTTATTCCTCTTGAACAGAGTTGAAAATGCCTTGATAGAGATGCTAATGTCATGCTGCAAAGTGCTCTGCTGTCCCAAAAAAGAGAAGTGCTAGATTTATATGATGCTGCATGTTTTTATTTCCAAGGGTATTGTGTACTTCTGAGCATTCCTTGAGGGTTTTATTTGCATCTGCAGCCATCAGAGCACAGGCACAGATCTAACCTTTGAAGAGAGATGTGTAACTGCCAGCCAGTTCCCAGTGATTCAGTGTGGAATTCTTGGTACAATTTCAGGAAGAAGAAGCGAGCAATTGTTATGATGGTGACAGTGGTGTTTCTCTTTGCAGTCTGTTGGGCCCCTTTCCATGTGATTCACATGATGATGGAATACGGTGAGTACCTGCCATATCTCAGAATAAAGTCTGGGTGCTTTGCATTTTGTTAGTAATGGAACTTCAGGTTGTGAAAGGTTAATGATGCTACAGCATTCAGCTCTAGAATACGTTCTGCTAGCAAAGGTTGATGTTCTGCTTATAAGAAAGATGTAAGGAAAAAGAGGACTATAAGAGGGATGAGCATCTCTGTGTAGGTTCTTTTTCTTACCATGTCTGTTACGCTGCCCCCATTTGCTGAAAGGTCAAAAGTACTTGGCTGGAAGGTAAAAGTTATTTCTGGTTTTATTTCATAAAACCTCTTGAAGTTTTTTATTATATTTAATAAAATTATATTTTTTAACTGTTTTGAATTAAAATGAAACATTTATCTCTTTTATTGAGCTAGGCATATTGGAACTATAAATACTGCACATCACGGTGATGATACCCAACAAATCCAACTGGAGTTTTCTGTGCTCTTTACTGAAAACTGGCTTGGAAATGCCCTCAGTGCTTGTTGTGTTGGCTTGTCTTTTGCTATTTGCCTTATTCTCTGGAGTCTTCCACTGTTCATCTCCCACCTCTTCCCTGGATACTGGAGCAGCCTATGTGCAGGAGCAAGAGGAAGTTTTCAGTAGTTGGGCTTCACTTGCTAAAGGCAGGAGCTGTCTCTTTGTCTCCTATCACAAATAAGATTGTAGCAGACAAATCAATAGTTCAGCCAGTCAGCTTTTTTGGCTCATAAATTTTCTTTCTGTTGATGCTCTTGCTACCTACATACAAAGCAGGACTGTGTGATAGATCTTGATTTTATCTTGTTGATGAAACTCAATTGCTAATGTTAAGAACTTCCAGCATGGGTTTTTGTTCCCTTTAAACAAAAGCGTCTAATGCCACACTGGATATGAATAGGCTAAGTGGTAACCATTTATGACATTCTGTGCTTACAGCATATTTCTCTTCTCTTCTCCAGGTAATTTTGAGAAGGAGTACGATGATGTGACAATCAAAATGATCTTTGCAATTGTCCAGATCATAGGATTCTTCAATTCTATTTGCAACCCTATTGTTTATGCTTTCATGAATGAGAACTTCAAGAAAAATTTTCTGTCTGCCCTCTGCTTCTGCATTGTGAAGGACAGCTCATCCCCAGGCAGGCAGCTTGGGAACTCAGGAATTACCATGAGGAGGCAAAAGCCAAGTGCATCTCAGAGAGATCCCATGGATTCGGACGAAGGCAGGAGGGAGGCATTCAGTGATGGCAACATTGAGGTCAAGTTCTGTGATCAGCCAGCTTCCAAAAGGAATTTGAAGAGGCACCTGGTGCTGTTCAGCTCTGAGCTTACCGTGCACTCTGCAGTAGGAAGTGGACAGTAGCATCACAAGGAGTTTGGGAATGGAGAAGTCATTCTCGTTATGATCATTTTAATAAGCCATTTAAAAGAGTTTGCTACTTTGCATGCTGGAAGAAGGGGGGGGAAATGATGTGTGGACTCTAATAATGTTGGGATGGTGGCCGAGAAAATGTGATATGTGTTTTGTAATGACGAGGAGTAAAACTTTGGGAAACAACATTGCTGTATGATTTCCAGGAGAAAAAAAAAATCTTCCAGAGCTAATTTAGGGCTTGTTTGCCCTCTGCTTTAGGTAAACAAAACGACTACTGCTTGCTCCATTTATTCTGTGTCTTCACTGTACACAGCTGAATGCCGGAAGACAGGAACTATGGAGAGAATGTGCACCTTTTTGGGACAGCATGGAAGTCTGGCATGGGGCTGACATTGTAAGATCTGCTCTCTGCAGCTTTGAGGACAGAGCAGCTTCAGGTCTGAGTTTAGGAAAGATGGAGACTGAGATGCAATTCTATTTTAGAAAAAAAAAGGGAATATGGAAGAGTTATCCAGAATATGACTCTGAAGAGATTTAAGATTTAAGCACCACATGCATGTTCAGATTTTGTTAACAGGAAGCATATTAGTAATTAACAATGCATGAATAATTACTGTACTGTTTTTACAGGTTAAATCTTGGGTACAAATTTAAGTGCCATTGTACTGTCTTGCAAACTGCATTGTTCTGCTGGAAAATGAAGAAGCTGAAAAAGTTTTGTATGGGAGAGTGCAGATACAGGAGGTGTGGTCTGTCGAGTAAACACTCAATTGAACTTCAGTCATGCTTGGACGTGTGACTCTCAGGTTGAAAAGGTGGTGTTGCCATTTTCTGGAGGGTTCTAAGGGCCTGATCAAGAGCCTGTTGGGACTTCACAGAAGACTTTCAGTGGAATATCATGGTCTTTTGACCAGACACTTCTCTGAAGACATGCTTGTGTTTTTCTGTCTGTCCATCATCTTCAAAGGGGGTTAACTGCTGTGTGAGAACTGGGCCAGTGCTTTGTTTTTTTGGGCTTCACAGTAAGTTGTGGGGTTGATATCCATATAAATTCTAAATGTTTTTGCTCTCAGTGGACCAAACTGCGAAATTGCACAGGTATGTTTGCAAGTCTGGGACCGGGGGAGAAGTGTGATCTCGACTGGTACACTGGGATCTGATCCCATAAATGAGGCCTTGAAATAGAGAATTTTCTGCTCCAGCTGAGGTTAGGTTGGATCCTTTAACAGCCTGTAAAATGTCAGTGCTCTCTTCTGTTACCCCTTGCCACACCTGTGGGACCTTGGTGCTGCCTTGGCAGTCAATTTAAGATTCTTTTGCATTGCTACTTTACACTTCATTGTAAATGAAAACTTAGGATAAAATAGCCTTGTATAATTTGGGAGTAATCTGATCCTTCTCTCATGTCTACAGATTGCAATGGGTTTGTGGCACACTTAATCGACATATATATTTTTATATTCTCTATGATACACTCCTGTGTAATGACAGAAAGTTCTGGACTTGTCCTGAGGGCCAGGAATTAAGAGTTGAATGGGTTATTATCATAGTTTTCCGCAGCAGATGTGAAGTTTAACTGCCTGATGGTGAGAACTATGTGTTTGGATAGAATCTGTGACTGAAAACTAATTTATTTTAAGCTGTTTATTTATTTGCACTGCTCATTTCAGTGACAGATTTTAACAAGCATTTAACCAAAACTTCCAAGTATCTTATGTTTTTGTTTTGTCTTACCTGCTTCTTTTGTTGTCTCATGAAACATTGTGTCAATGAATAACTGTTGTAGTATTAATTTTATTTTCATTAAAGTTCCTTTATGGCTCTGTTTGTGCTGTTTTGCACTAAGGGTATCTGCTATAAACTTGGAGTCTCTCTTTGTTTCAAGATTCATGTGAGCTTATCTGTGCCTCTTTAGTGATTAAATTCCAGTCCTGTTACAGGTGCCAGCTGCTCCTGTAATCCTGAGAACTGTGATTTAAAGGACTTTACAGAGTGAGGTGAGAAAGGGGGAAAAAAAGTCCAATCTCTAGGACTTCCTTCTAAAGTAGAAGAGAAGTGATAACTGTTGTAGCAGATTTACGGGGCTATGGTTAGATGAAATAGAAACCAAAATACAAAAGACAGTTCTCATACTGTTCTTAATGGTAATTACTTGTGCATTTTTGATAGAGTAATTTTCTAAGGCCAGGCAGGAATTAAAGATCCATTATTGACTTTAGCACCACCAGGATTTTGCCCATGCGTTTTAAATCTGTCAGAGCTTCAGCTTTGATGTAGCCAACAAAAACCAGTTGTTCTGTTGAAGTGTGCCGGTTTTGAGTCCAGGCTGGGAGCCTGTCCTTTGCAGTGGCTTGTACCCTGTGTGTGGCTGTAACTGAGTGCTTCAAACCAGGAGAAGCCCTGCTGTCCCTCAGCCTGCCTGGGCTTATTTCCATCTTCCAATAACAGAATTGCATAGTTCATCTGATTATAAAAATATTCCTGGCTGAAGATTTTATCAGGGAACAGAAAAAATAACAATGCTCATTTCCAGAAACTGAGAATATTTATCAAAGCTGTTGTGTTCTTTGAGGAGAAATGTTTCTTGAAGTTTTTTATTATCTTAGTTATGAATTATATATGATTTCTTTGATAAAGTTAAACTTTTATTCTCAGCTGCAAGGGGCTAAGCCTTGAAGTTGCAGTGAGATGATGCCGGGAACTGACAGGCTGATGAAGATAGGAGCCTGAAAGGACACATTCAACTAATCAGAGACTGGGGAAATTGGATGGATGAGGAAGAAGTGTCAGATTTGTCAGCTTGTTCAACTGATACCAGAGTATTAACAAGGAAAACAGTGAGTAGAAGGGAGTGAACCCTCTCAGTAACTGTAACAAGTAGCAATTAAAAAATACCCAGTATCAGCCTGTTCTGAGGAATAACCAATTGCCAGTGATTGCCAAAGCAGCAGAGATGTGTGATGTGTCTGCATCCAGGGAGTAAGTACCTCAATTCTCAGCCTGGAGATGTGTTAGCCCTATCTGTGTGCTGATTACAGGATTAGCTCATATGCAGTGCTTGGATGTGCTGCTGGCAGAGTCTTTGAGCATGGCAGATGCTGTGATCCAGGTTTGCTTTAAACAAGTGATCCAGCAGAGTGAAAGGGACACCTGAAAGATCAGAGAAATACATTGGAGAGGAGACCTAGGTTATTATTGNCATTTTACATTGTAACCTAGGACAGTAGAGAAAGGATTTAGTAGAGCTATTGACTTGGAGAGATGGGAGAGGAAGATAATCATGGCAAACTATGTTTTTATGTAGATGAGAGTTGATCTGAGTGTTAGAAAAGTTGGGAGAGTTTAGGAGCTGTGTTCAGAGAGCAGTTTTGTGAACAGAACAGCACCTCAGTGCACAGGGCAAAAGGCTGGGAAGAGTGGAAGCTGCGCTTTTGGTGTCTCTCCAGTGGAAGGGACCAGAAGCTTCGCCAGCCTGAGGAGGAGACAGGTAAATGTGGATTTAATGCACACTAAGGAGGTGCCATTATGTATATCCCTTCAGACACACTGACATAACAATCTCTTAATTTCTGTCTATACTCCTAAGTCCTGCTTTATCCCTCAAAACTGGCTTCCAGAAGAAGACAATGGAAGCTATTCCAGAAGTAGAACTGCTGGATGTTCAAGCCGTCATGAGCTTCATCTGTTGAAGCTCCAGCGAAGCTGATGGATTATGAAGTTATTTTAAAAGCTGTGGTGTGGTTTGAGATGAAGGATTGCATGCTGGTTTATTGCAGGAGTTTAATCTCTCCCCAACTCATCCACATCAGTACAACAAAACCTGCTCAGTCAAAAGCAGAGAAACCTGGTTCCTCTCTTTCCAAAAAATCCAGGCTCACACAATGTTTGTTTTGCTACAGAAGTGCTGTCCTGCAAGCCAGGGTTTTTTGGAGGAGATTTAAAGGTATCTGCATGTACCTTACGCATTCATAAAAAAGAAATCCAGTAGAGATACAAACAAAGTTCTACCAATTGCACCTGTGCCCTGTAAGGTCCTTAAAATGCAAACCAAGATTTGCAAAGATGTCTTGCTGCCTGAAAAAGGTAGGATTTTGTCTCTCCTGTGGAGTAATACAAAGATTTCTATGAAAAGCTCTTATTTCCTTGCATTTTCCATTTTTTTTTTCGCAAAGCAGAAACTTCTGCTTATTTCTTATTCTTTGGAGAAATAATCATGCAACCTTCTCCCCAAACATATTGTGGAATATGTTCAGTTCATGAATGGGATTCTGTCCTAAAATCACATAATGTTGCTTGCATTGAAAAGCTTTTTAACATTAGCACTTCTTAGAGGAAAATGTCTTATTATTATGTTTCTGTTGGAATATCTTTACAGCTTTCTAGTTTTTATTTGCTCTTTCCAATGTCATGACTATTTTGTTCTAAACTAATTTTGCCAGGGTTCCTCAGGACTTGCTCTCAGCAGTTGAATTTACTGTTCCCTTGGACATGGTCCTTTTTTCCCATCTCTCTCATCTTTTCCATGCTTTATTAAATTGTATGGTCTTACACTATCTTTCCCCATGCTTCTGAGAAAAGCCTTACTTAAATGATTTAAGATTTATGGCACAGGCTCCATAAATCTCTTGTTACATCTTGGAAAGTCATGAGAAAGCCTTCAGGCTTTTTCAGTGCTCTCGGATCTGATTTGTAAATCCGTTTCATTTTCCCATCTGAAATAGGCATTCTTGCTATTTGCATTTATTCCACCTTGATAACTATTCTAATATATGGACATAGAACTGTTGCAGGATCAGGGTTAGTTCTCCTGTGCTCTCTCAGGTGCAATCTTTTCATTTCATTTTCTGCTTCAGCAGTTTGCTCAAGCAAAAATTAGTCAGGGTTGAACTGTATTTTCCAGTATTGACAAATAAATTATTGACTGACATAATAAAGCAGTAGTGCACTGACTTAGAGATCCATCACACTGGAAGGGAAAAAGGTTTCAAATATTTTAGGAAAAAATATTTTTTTTCCTAAATAATCTTTCTACTTGTAAAAGAAAAAGGTCAGCATGTTTGGGGTTAAAAAAAATTTTTCTTCTTAATTACTTTTTAAGGTGTCTTTCCCTTGTGCCCAGCTTGTGCTGTGCAGGGTGAGAAAGCTGCTGACTGGAGTGTGTGGGAAGAGAGCAGTTTGTATCAGGGCTGCTCTGTGCTTGTTGGCATCCCTGGGAAACCACCTGCTTTCGTAGTGTCAGTGAACTCTGCTGGTGTCTTCGCTTAAGATCCCTCTTTTCCTAACAACTAAGCTTTTTTTTTTAGTGGAAAGTTGAGCTTTGACTTCTGCCTGTTGCCTTGCTCCTTTTTTTTTAATCTCATTGGTTTGCGTCACTTTTTCATTTAGTGTTTGTCCTTTTTTTCCCCCTATTGCTTTCCCTGAAGCAACTGCTTGAGTTCCTTGTGACCTTATCTCTTTTATACAGATTAGAAAAACCAGGTAATGAAATTTTGAGAACAAAGTGAAGCAGCCCTGTGGTTCAGAATTTTTATACCATCAAGTCTGATTATCGGATTACAAACTGCATCTCCACTCCTTGTTTCAGGCACCCTTGGAAAGACCTTGCCCACTCTACTGGTTACATTAGGCTAGCATGTGTATATTTTGCTTCTGAATCGACTTTATATATTGACATTCTATTTCTCAGGCTGCTTATTGACATATTTCCATTTTAATTTCTTTTTCTTTGACTTTACAAATTTCTCATTCCTAGGAAGTGAGGCTTTTCAGTAATGTGCCAGCTGCACTGGGAGAGTTGGGGGTTTTTTTTGCTTTAAATAACAAGTATAGATGTCAGTCTTTATTGTACAGATGACAGCTAAACTATGTCTTATAAAAAGGTACAGTAACTTTCTTCTGGCAGTCTGTAAAATGCACTCTGTGCAGTGTCTGGTGTGTGACAACAAAAATGTAATATTTTTCTGCTTCTTGACTCTAACACGTGGTTTCCGTAGATACATCTGCTAAACACCCAATTTAGCCATTAGTAAGTTCAGTCCATAACTGAAGAATTTTAAAGACCATGCAACCTGAGAATAAGCAGCTAGAAAATATTTAGTGTCTCCATGGGTAAAGTATAAATGCATCCTATTTAATATCAGTACTAAATATCATATTTAAGTTTCGTCCTCAGGAAGACTTGAATTTTGGAAGAGCAGGTGTGTGGTCAGCGCGCATCCGAGAGCTCCGTGGCTCCAGCGGCTCGGGGGGGTTGTTGTGGCCCCGCTCGGGCAGTAGATGGCAACGTTGCTGCACATGGAAAGCCGAGCTCTTCCAGCCCCTCCCAAGGGAACTGTTCTCCTACAGGCGTTTGGAAGCATGGATTTCATGGTAGGACTTAGTAAGGGTTTGATGGAGTTTTTATTTCCCTAGGATTAGAGAGAAACATGGAGAGAGGTGTGGGGTTTTTTTTGGTTTTTTTTTCCCCTTTGTGATATAGTGCTTTGAAAAGCAGTTGGAGCTTGTGAATGAATGAGGACCAAGGGTATAAACAACCCAGTCAAAATTGGTTTTATTGTATCTCTGATGTTTAAATTTTCATCTAGAAGTCATTCCTTTTGCTTTGAAAACTTTTTTTCCAAAACAAATAAATACTACTCTTGGGTCTCTCTTGTTTTTGAAGGTCAGCATTTGAAATACAAATTAGTGAATGGATCTGTGGAAAAAATAATGGAGATAAGGCTCTCTGAAATCCTTCAGACAAGCAATTTCCAGATTCCCCTGAGTGCACTAAAAAGCCTGTAGCTGTAGGCATCCCCCTTCCCAAATCTGGGGATATAGTGGAGGGAAGCCAGAGGGGAAATGGAAAGGGGAGAGAATAAAGTGTTATTTATTAGCAATCGGGAGAAATCTCAGTTCCTAAATGGTGAACTTAAAAGTATAAAGGGACTCAAAAAGTGATCTGTTTTTGTTACAGTCTTCACAGATAGTCTTTTAAACATTTTATGCACACTAAAACCCTCTAAATTATCAAAGGGAGTGGAAGAACTTTGCTATCAAAGTTTAAAAAAAAGAAAAAAATAGCCTTGTGCTGGGAAACAAATATAGCAGCCTGTCAAAATCAGCTGTAAAATACAAGTCTTGCTGTAGTGATTTAAGTTAAAGCTCCACATGCGCTAGGGCAAATGAAGATATTGTTTGACCTTGTTAAGAATGTAAAAGGAGGATAAGACTCTTGGCCATCCAAGGTAACACAAACCAGGAGAAAAAGTGGAACGTCTTTGTCATAATTTGCTCATGGAATGATAATATTTTTCAGTGAGGTATTGATGTGTGTTCATAAAGTCTGAAGTAGAATAAACCCACTCTACTGATGAGGGGAAAGGAGCAGAGAAGGATGTAGCCACAAAAGTGGTTTGTTTGCAAAGTAACCTGAACAGGCAAAGGAACTTTCTGAATTTACAGTAATCAGCTCTTTTGAGTGGAAATATTTGATAATCTTGTGAAAATCAAGGCAAACACTGGCTTTTTTTTTTTTTTAAGAAACATAATGTTAGTTTTCTTAGGCATGTGGTATTTTCCTCTCCAAAGTAAACTTACAGAGTAGCCATGTTATTCCTTCCTGATTTTTAAATACATTTGGGAGATCCCAAATGCTCCTGTAACTTTGTTCCTGGAAGATGTGCTGCAGCTGTGTGTCTGCCGGGCAATAGGCAAAG
Source organism: Donacobius atricapilla (assembly GCA_013397315.1). Taxonomy (NCBI): domain Eukaryota; kingdom Metazoa; phylum Chordata; class Aves; order Passeriformes; family Mimidae; genus Donacobius; species Donacobius atricapilla. The sequence goes on along the minus strand of WBMY01007107.1, from coordinate 276,689 downwards.
GGAGTCCTTACACCTGGTGTACTTGGGGCATCTTGGAGCAGGTGAGTGCTGGGTCAGCTGCGCTTCTGTTCAGCTGTGAGTAATTCTGTCATCTTCTCAGGCTCCAAATCCTACAGATTTCTCAGAGAGTATGAAAAATTGATGTATGGTTGTAATTCCTGCCCGAGAGCTGCGTCAGAGATGGTTTTCAAATGTAAAGCAACTCTTACTTCCAGTGAGATCTGTTGGTTTTTTTTTTTTTCAAGAAAGGGAAACATGGGGGACAGTAGAAGGGGGAATATAGGGGCATATTCTTTTAAAATCCAGAACAGTAGTTTTATATTCGTGCTGTGTTCATGCAGTGTTCAATACAAAGGACCTTGAGTGATAACTATAGATGAGGAACAAGCACACCATTATATCTGATGGCAGATTTTTGCAAGACATCTGTGTAGCTTTCAGGATTAGTTGTGAAAGGTGAGCATGAAACTGTGAATGATCAAAATAAAATGAGACAAGCCATCTTTCCTAGCATTAGCATGGAGTTGAGGCAGAGCTGAGGATCGATTTTATTTCTTTTTCTGTACTGGGATCAGTTTTTTGAGGTGGTTAGTAAGAAGTTGATGCCTGAAGTTGTTTGCGTTTCCCGTTGATCTGTGTGCGCTCGGTTCATTTACTATTCAAATCATTGCCTTGCTGCTTACAGCTGAAAGGCCTCCGCTGCACCCCGCTCCTGCTCAGGCATGAACTCTTCCTGATCTCGTTCCAAAGCTAACATGTTTCCAAGGAAGGGGGAGCAAGCATCGGGAAGGGCGTTCGAGGAGTATTTTGGCTGATGCATCTCTAGTGACACCTTGTGGGATGTTTCACGGAATTCCCTACAACTTTTTGAGGAAAAATATAAACTGCAAGATTTGTTGTGCAAAAGGCTGCCCAAATACTGAGATACACTTAAACTTCTGCTGTGACCTATAGTTAAAAATAACCCATACAGACACACCCTCGCAGGTTGAAGTTGTCCTTCCTTAGTCCATTGAGGTGCTTAACACTTCACTCATAGTGGATATACAGATAATATTATCTAGAAATAAAATTTAACTTTTAGAAATAAACATATTCAGATTCACTTTAGAGTGAAACAGTGAGAAAAGGGGAATGTTGGGAATCAGTTGCAGCTGGTATGATTTAGGTGTACTCTGTACACAGCTCATTGTCCTGCCTGGTAAAGGTTCGATGTTCTGAGGAAAAACTGGCCAGGAAAAATATCCCAAACAGTTTTAGAAATTCTGTTCAAAAATGAGTATTTAGAGAACTTAAATGCATATTTCACTATCCAATAATTAATTTTTAGAACCTTCTGATGATTTTTACCTACTTGTAAGATCTTTTTTTCTTATTGAGTGATAGTGGATTACTGTTTTGGCTAGATGTGTTGAAAGATTTGTTTCCTGTTGCTTGCTCTCATTTTGTGAAAATGGCCAATTCTGAGGGTAACCAAAATCTCCTGTAGACAGCATAAAAGATCTCTTTTATGTTCCTAAAGTTCTGTGCTGGTTGCAGCTTCACCCATCTGGCATTTCCAAATGCCTGCTACCTTGAGCTGGTCAGAAAATCAATCTCAGCTAACCCTGGGGGAACAGAGCAGGGTTGTTTTGAGACAGACAAGTTTTCAGAAAAACTTGAACCAAATAAAAATTTGAATTTTTCTTGCTGGGCCCATGGGTGTGGGGGTGATAGTCGGGTAGATGGGAGATGTAGCAAGATCAATTGCTACATGAAGAGAATTTGGGAAAGAGGACTGAAAGGAGATTTGAAAAATATTTACTGTTTCTTACTTGCTCAGAAGAATGATTTCTTCTGCCCCTGCATAAGTATAATGAATGGAAATTTAATTTGATCCTTTACTGACTGAGAAGGAAGAATTGGAGACATCTAGAAAACGCTGTGAGATGTCGTCCAGCACAGCCCAGCTGGACTTAATTTTTTTTTTTTGGTCTAAACACTCAGCCTTTCCTTCTCTTGCATGCCTGGTGCCTCTGGCTTTCTACCCCTCCCTTAGCCATTGAAGGCTTCTGTGGAGTTGAGTGATTAGTCCTTTAATTGATGCCCCTGATTCCACTCAGTGTTCTTTATTTCCATGTCTTTTCCCTAGATGGAAGCACTGGGCCAGCTGAGCCTGAGAAAAGTAAAAAGGGGTCTCTAATACCTGAATCCACTAATCAGTCCAGAGGATCTCTTCTATTCAGACTTCCCACAAAACTCTGCTGTGAAAGAGTAACAGCTTTACAAAGGGGTGAGTTTGATATCTAATTGATACAGTAATTAATAACACACAAGCAAGTTGGGGCAGGTTTTGGCCAGGTCGTCTTCTGCAGCTCCTGTGGAGAAATGAAGCTGTTTTATACCCCTTATATTGCTTTTCTTTTAAGTAATGTATATTGATTCCGCCTGCTTACTTCTTGCTTTCCATGCCTGGCATGTGAAAGTCAGATATTTGAATTGTTGCTCAGTTTTGTGTGTTTTGTTTGCATGCAGACAGTGCAGGTAGAGAGCAGAGGCAGAAGACAGATTGACCTGCTGGTGTTGCCTCCAGTTTCCATCTGTGTGTAGTGAAGAATTAGAACTTTTGTAGCCAGACTTAGTACCAAGCTGATACCTAAAGCAGCTCTTGTGGAGAGGCTGACAGCAGGAGGGCCATGAAGCTGTGCAGTTTCCTCTCTCTCCTGGACTGAAGCAGACAGAAGTTGTGACTTGGTGAGGTAGCGCTGTGGTCCAGTGGCAGAACAACGCCGGGTTCAGGCTCTGCCTGCTGATCTTTCCCCAAAAACGTGATGCCAGTGCGAACTCCTGGTGTGCCAGTGCTCCGAGAGCCTCAGCCACTGGGCAAACACCCCGTGGCTCCTAAAACTCCTGATCGCTGGCATCTGTATTCAAGGCAGGAGGCGGCTCCTTCCTATGAACAGCCTACGCACGAAACAACCCACGTAGTTTGCAACCACTGTCCTGCCTTCACCCTGCAGGGGAGTTTATCTTTACTAGAAACAGTAACTTGAAAGGTGACCTTCATTCTTACTGAAAGCAGCAGAGTGCTTGGCTGTGACTCATGGAAGGAGCCCAGGTGTTGGGGGATGGTAACATTTCCCTCTACTGCCTGGTTCGGCAGTTAATCCAAGCCTAGCTCTGTCCCAGGTACCGTATTGTAGGTGATGTGTGTGATGGCTCTGTCCCTGCCAGAATCCAGAATGAATCAAAAGCTCCAAAACCACTGCTGGCTGCTGAGAGCAGTTCTGTGTTGGCTCAGCCGAGTTTCAGAGTGAAGCCTCACACTCTGGTGTGTGTCTGGTTTCAGTTTTAGAATAACAAATTCAGTTTGGATCATGAGCCTCCAGCTGAAATAAAAGCCATTACTTTTTTTCCTGTAGTTGTATCGCCTCCCTAAGGAATCCTTGGTCTTCCTCTTTACTGTGATCCTCACTGATTTTTGCCTTCTGTGATGTTCATTGGTGCTTTACTTCAGAAGGAAATCCCCTTTTTTTTCAAATGCCTTGTGATGAGTCACTGCTGCTGTTTGCTTCAAACTGAAGGGGATTCCAACTATGAAATCGTATTATTGCTAAAATAGAATCCTGTTCCATTGCGTAGGTTGCAGTTGAAAGCAGAGAAAGGTCTGGGGGAGCTGTAGGGTGAACAAGCAGTCTTGCTCCTACTTTGTTTACTAGAGGCCTAATGGCAATTCCAGTAACAAGTAAGTAGCTGTGAAGTCTAGTAGATCAAAACCAATCTGTAGCTGAAAAGCAGTTCTGTAGCTCTGAAGCTGAGCATAAAGAACCAAAAAGCAACCCCCAAACCATAATAGTTTGTGTGTTTCTAGCAATGGGTATTAAACTCAGTTCAGCAAGAGGCATAGTTTGGTTTGGGCTTTTTTGTGTGTCTGTGTATGTTCATTAGGGATTCCAAATTGAATTGCTATAAGAAAGGTTCTTTTAGACATGGAAGATTGCTTTCAATTTTCTTCCTTCATTACAAATCTGACTATCATCCTATCTAGATTACTGTTGGTTTAGCCCTGCTGCTTTAAGCTGCAATGTTCTGAAACCATTGTCTATCACTTTCTTTCGTCTGAAGTAACTGCTGCAGTGCTCAGTCACGCTGGAGTTTTGACCAATTTCCAAATCCCCGTGTGCGCATACAGGAGATGGAGACGGTAATTTGAAGTAGACTTTGGTCCTGTCAGAAATGCAGGCAATCCAGGTTTAGCCTCCGAACGCTGACTTTGGACCCTCTTTCACCTCTGGATTTCCTTCCTTTTTTTCTGAGTTCACTTGAGAACTTCTATAGGCTATGGCAAACAACCCCCCAAACAACAAAAGGCACCATTTAAAGGCATTTTGTATCAGTATGTTTAATATTAAGTTACTGAAGGCTGTGGTTACTGAGAGCATTGAAAAGGACCATGAGGCTGCTGATAGCGCCACAGTATCACTGGAGTTTAAGAAGAGTCTCACTACTGGTTTTACAGCATGTTGCTGGAAAGGAAATAAGTTAATAAAAGCCACAAAGATGTACTATTTCCCATAGCCTTTGACTAATGCTGTAAGAAAGAGAGCAGTTAAACACTCGGAGCTGAAGGTGGGGGGATTTCCTTAAGAAGAATGCTTGGAAAGGGCCTTGCTCTGAACCAGACTGGGAGACAGTCAGTTCCTAACTTCCTGACAGGAGTGCCTGTGTTGAATGGGAGGACTCAGCTCCAACCCTCAACCCCTAAAATGCAATCGGGTTTGCATCTCTTCAAAAGTATTTAATGCTCAAGACTCAGAATCCCATAGCAATGCCCTATAATGCCTGATTTGCTTAGCTGCAATCCTCTCAGGTAACGGGACCAAAGGCTGAATATGTTTTTTTAGGAGTGTTGTTTGAACTCTAACCTTGAATGCTTGCAAACATTTGAAGACTTTAAACTAATCATCTATCAGACTCACTGACACTCTGCTGTGCTTTAAGGTGTCCTTCCAAATAGGATGCACAGAGACCTGCAGAAGCTTAGAGTAAGGTCAGGATTAATAAGTAGATAAATATCCCTACATTATAAAACAACCCTCAGTGTTTAATGTTGTTTATAGGTTATACTTGTTGAGGAAGTACGTGAGGGAAGTAGAACTTTGTTTGCTACATTTCAGTAGTCCAAGAACTTGTTTTTTTTTTTTCTTTCTTTTTCTTCTTAAGGGAAAATAAAAAGGAAAAAAAACCCTTATCTCCACTCCAGCAAATGGCTTTTCCTTACATCATTTATAAAAATTAATCATTTTAACAACTTTTTTCTTCACTGTTCAAAGAAGTTTTACATTTTTCTTGATAGTTCCCCAATGCCTGTACACTTCCTCTGTCTATGTTTTATGAGTAAAATCTAAATAACACAAGGGTACAGTTTCTGTAAAAGTAAGGTCATATGAGGTGGAAATAGCAGCCTAAGATCAGGAGTTCCTTCATTTTTATAGTCCTTTCTTTTGGTAACAGGAAACAGCTCTAAGGCAGTTTGCTTGTAGGATATATGAGTGTTTGCCTTTATAGATTTGTGTGTGTGTCTGCATGCTTATGTGATAGAGAGCTGCCTTAGGAATATTTGGGTCTGGCTTCCAACAGCCAAAGAGCTCTCTTGTGTGGTTATGAGCTTTACCACACACTTGGAGAACAATATTGCAGAGTTGTAAGCAGATATTACTCCTGACTTCACAAAAAGGGAAAATTAGATTCACATGCTTCACGGGGAAGGTGGGACAAACCGTTTCTGCTTCAGCGCTACGATGCATGCTGGTGGTTGTAGAAAGGTCATCAGACCCTCCAGAGAAGCTGGGAAAGGGTACAATTCGCATCTAAAATGTAGATGTGTCACCTCTCCCCACCTTCCTTTCCTCCAGAGTACCTTTCTTCCTGCTCACCAGCAGCCAGGATACCTCCTCAGAGATACCCTCCCTTCTCTTTGCCCTTAGTCAGCTGCAAACCCAGGTGGAGGCATCTTCCTCTATTCAGCCACCTGGAGTGAAGGCAAAGACCATCTCTCACTGGGTACATCAGAGTTATTTCCTTTCTTCCTTGTCTTACTTCGCTTCCTTTTTCCTTTTACTTTTAACCCAGGCTCATGTTGTTGTCTATCACCTCATTCCATTCTCAGCCCTGTCTGTGCAAGTGTCCACTGTTCTGGGTGAACACGGTAGCTCATTGCACTCCTTACTGCTGAGATAAAAATCAGAGATCAGAAAAACTTAGTTTTGGGGTAGATCAACTTGTTGAGAAAATTTTAAGTCCTCTGGGCTCTGTGTCTGATTTTATTTTTGCAGCTCAGCCAAGAAATAGCAAAAGGCAGGAAAGTGTTAGCAGCTTGCAGGTTTTGGCAGTGTCTGAATCTAGGTGAAAATACTTTGCTTCCTGCAAAAATACCATGTCTCCATGTGGTAAAGGTCACTTTTCTGTCAAACCACTAAATGTTGCTTAAGATTTCATTGACACAAAGGGTAGTAAATTTAGTATAGCTCCAGGGTTGACTTTTCTCTCTTGGTAATTGGCAAGCAGGTGAAAGTGCGTATGGATAGAGAAGAAATCTCTCAGAAGTTGGTGCAGAAAGAGAAGATGCTTTTTTGGAGGATTCAGACACTGCTTAAAATTAGATTTAATTCCAGTTTGGATCAGAATTTAAACACTGCACTAATTCAGTAAAAAATGTCGTGACTAGTGGGTGGGCAACTAGCTGGAGAACAAGGTGGCCTTATTGCCAAGAAAAAAAGGTTTGTAGTTAAACCTCCCTGACACTAAGCTGCATGCCTAAAGTTTGTGGGATTGACAAACGTGATGGACGGGATGTTCTGCGGGAACCTGCTGCTGGCCTGATGTAAAGCCTGTTTTCCTACTTGATGTTGTATCAACTTCATGAATGTCTTCAGGAAAATCCAGTGAAATAACATAATATATTTGAGTAAAAGTAAAGAACTCATAGAATCACTATCTGAGACCTCATAAAGGAGCTGTGGCATTTCCAATTTTTCCTTAAGGGAGAACGATTTTGTTGTGGGTGGTCTTCTGTTCATGGCTAAGCAGTGAAGCCACACAGCTAGCAGAAACAAAATGGGTGGGAAAGTGCCTTGACTTTTAATACATCTCAGGAAAAAGCTGGTTTAGTCCAAACAAAAATCAAAGCAGTTCACTAAAATTTAGGGTAGGGCTGGGAAGCAGCATCTCCCTCCTTCAGAAAGCCACTTCTGTGAGCACAAAAGTGTATTTTAATAGTATATGAAGAGTGGATAAGAGATAACCTCACCTTTAAGTGTTTATTTAACCTCAAAAACCTGACAGCTGGGACTGGCTGTCTCGCTGCCGCTTCTTGATCTGGGGCATGTGAACCTGTTCAAGACAAATATAACTAAAAAAGAGCAGCCAACCTACTTGTGAGTGGAGCAGAAGAGAGTACTTTAGCTTGAGAAAGCCCTGAGTGCGTGGGAGCAGTTCTCATTCGTGCACCAGAGAGAGAGGAGGACAGCTGCAGACTGCCAGGGAGTAAGTAAGGCTTGTGTGGAGGACAGCAGGCTGCCTTGTTTTAGCAGAACAAACTCCTAATGCCTTAAGTGTGGTATCAAAGTGTCAGCTTCAAGCTAAATCTCAGAACATTTCTGGGCAGCAAATGTGTCTTAAGCTGCCTCTCCAGAATACCGGAATCCCAAAGTGTTTTGAGCACTTTTGAGTTTTTTTTTTTTTTCTCCTCAGTCTTCTTTCTTCTTTGTAGTGGTCTTTTCCCTCCTGAATAATACTTACATGTCAGTTAAGCCCTTGACAAGTCACCAAGGATCTGGTACTTTAAGCTGTTGTCTTTGTGTTATATTAATTTTTCTCTAACTCATTTCCTTATTTTTCCCCTATGGGAAGCCCCAAAACAAGCAGTTCTTCAGTGGATAATAAAATCATTTGAATGGCAGCCATCCAGCCTGGCCCTTTTCTGGATAAGTGATTTGAGTATCCATAAGAAGCAGTGAAATTTTTATTATTCTGAGTGGTGTAGCCAAAGGGGTTTTCTTCTTCTGAATGGGGACAGTGGGAAAGTCAGGTAAAAAGGTGATTTCTGCTGTACCCCCACAGTTTTCCACTGGAGGTTAAAAGAAAGGGTTCCCCCTTCAAATTTTCCATTGACTGCTTTTCTCTGCCTCCACAAAACACTTTGTTGTGCCTGCCTTGCTGTGCTGAAAATGTCAATACTTTCATATCACCAATGTTTACAGGAGCTAAAAAAGAAAACCCTCTAATTGTTTGAGTCAGGAGGGCTGCGAAGCTGCTGTTAACAGGAAAGGAAGAGCCCACGTGTTCATCTTCTCTTCTCTGGAAACAGGAAGGGTGCTGTGCCCTGTTAACCTCTGCTGCACAGATGGAGCATCCCATCCCTGCCTGTCCCTTGGGCATGGTTGCTGCTTGGAGTAGCCCAGCAGAACAGCAAATGTCCAGGCTCAGAAGGATTCCTGTTAAAATATTTTTAAGTGTTTTGTTTTTTATTAGGGAGTGCTTCCCAGAATCAATTCTCATCTTTGATCACTTCTCTTAGCCCATGGGATGGCATAAGAAGGCACCTGACATTAAAGCCCTAACAGTCCTGGCTTTGCCTTGTCCTGCAGTGGAGAAAAGCAGCTATTCCTGGTGTACCTGGCAGAAACCACACCGGTTCAGCGATGGATAATAAACTCAGGAGCTGCACACACGCAAAGTTTTCATTTAGCCCCATCATTGTGGAGCTGACAGATGATGACAAAATGACAACCACGCCCTGAACTATTTCCAGTCCCATCGCAGTTAAGCATGTTGGTCAGTCCAAAGGTGAAAGCTGTGTTTGAGTGCAGTGAAAGCCAAAAACATATTAGGCTAAATTCCCTGTGTTCTGTGTGAATGCATTGCTGAGTAATATTTAATGCCATTCCCTTCTTATTTAGTCATTCAGTGGGAAAAGCATTTCCCCTCAGAGCATTACCTCTTGGCTTTGATTTCTTTTGCTGCTTGGATTTGAATAAGTGTCACTCACCTGCCAAGACACTGCTCCAGCACTTTACTACTGAGCCTTTGCTGGGTTTCAAATGTTCCCTGTCGAGGCTGTTTAGATTTTTATAAATGCTTACATAAAATTAAACAAGAGATCAGGGTAAGAACAAGTGACTGTTGTGGAGCTGAGTGTATAGGATGCTGTTGCATTTTTTTTCATTATTTATTATAAGCAGGCAGCTAGTAAATCTGAACTCCTGTTGGTAAATGTGTGAAGCACCAAATTGAAGTCATTAATATTTTGTCTGAGAAAATGACAGTAAATACTTCATATGGCGTGGAACACTATTATTGCAAAAGATTGGAGAAATCACCCTGCATCTCCAGCAGTTAAAATGTTGATCCAGGAGGTACAAACACAGTTAAACTCCCTGCAGGGGAAAGAATTGGACGTTGGTTTCCCACATCCTGATCCTGACCCTGGCCTGTTGTTTCCTCTGTTATATTTGCAAATACATCCAGAATAGTTTCATTTGAACAAACCTGCAGTGAATTGAATGTGAATTTGTAAATGACTGCTGTCTGTGTGCATGTGAGGAACTGAGTGTAAGTGCTTTGACAGAAAAAGATCCACCCTGCACTCCTGAGCAGGTGGGATGTTTCTGCTAGGAGGATGGGAATGCTATCAGGGCAGTTAGATCACAAGTGTTACAACAGGAATCTCCTAAAAATCTCAGCAGGGTTTTTAGTCCTCGGTGCAGAACTGCACAGGCTTTGTTGTCATCAAAACCGAAACTGATACAACAATCAGACTTAGAGACGAGTGTTTTTCTAGTGAGCTGACCTATCGTGAATCTTTCACTTTTAGGTGACAGCACAATAATGTTAATTTTTATCATGGGTGAAACTTGATTAATCAGCTCCTGTGTGCAGTGGGCTATGGCCTGGAATGAATAGTAGGTTCTTGAAAATGCTGCATCACTTCTTGACTGGTGAAGGGGAGGCATTTCTGCAACCTTCACCTCTATAAGCCCTCTTTCTCAGAGTGAAAATCAGATAGGATACAGTGATGTTTCTGGTCAGGGGCAGAGCTGAATGTCACTGCTGATGAGGAGACCATAGCTGGTCAAACTGAGCACTGATTCTGTAAGGGAAACCTTTGAAAAAATTCTAATTAAAAGGCATTCCTAGAAATGGCTCCCTGACCTATTTGCCCCTTACAGTAAATTATTCTGCTTCTAGATTGATAGCTGTGTTCTATTCAGTCTGAGTTGATGCAGCTTTTCCACCATGCTAGAGCACCACTTTTCCCACAGAGCAGCTCTTGCTGGTGCGTGGGCAAAGCGTCGTGTCACTGTTCCGGGCTAATCTGAAGAACGAGAGGGAATCCTCTGTGGTCTCTTACAAGCAGTGCTTTCAACTAGGTCTGTGTGGGCTGTGTTTATTTGAGAGAGATGAATGTGCTCTCAATGGTAGAATGACTTTAGGAAAGGGGTTTCCCTTAAGCCTGGGGTGTAGGTTAAACCTTGAGATATATATACACAGATACACTTTGGCCTCCAAACCACTTAGTTCTCATTTGATTCAGAGAGCCTGTATTTGTGACTGGCATGTCCTAACCTGGCAGTATAGAGAGGGACACCTTCCTTAAATATGGTGAGTAACATCTGCATTCATTGGCAATTTGTACTGGTGGGTCTCTTCCTAGGCTCAGAGTGAAGTCGTGTGTCTCTTGTCTTATCAACTAAAAAGACCTCAAATCCAAAACCTGATATTTGAAAGGGTTTGGGGTTTTTTTCTCTTAAGTGGCTTTTTAATTTCTTCCTACTGTTTATATAGAATGACTGTAGGAATGTTCTTTTATTTACTTTTCCTGAATCAAATTGGACAACGAAGAGTAGAGCAATAATAAAGGATATATTGCCATATCTATCACTGACCATATTAAACAGTTATTTTGGGGTAAATTTAGTGATACAAAGATTCAGCGCACCTGTGCTGGGTTTTACCGAAATCCCTCTTTTTGAATAAGGTTTCTGCCAAGAACTTTGGAAATTTCACCTGTTCTGTGGAGTTTGGGATGTTCCCTGAGTTACTGACTCTGCCTGAGCAGGCACAGGATTCTCCTAGGTAGTTCTATCATTAGGACATCTACTACAAAATATTTTCTATGATCCACATAGTATTTGAGAATGGGCTAGAGGATATTTTGCTTGCCTTGTGGCTGTAAATTGGCATTAAAGCTGCACCTCAGACGTTTTGATGCATCCTAACCTTGAGTAAGGAATACTTGGAGCTGCAGTATTAAAAATCTCCTTTTTCCAGGGTTGCTGGTGTTTGCTGCCAGAGGCCACGTTCCTGTTTTTGCTGGGGCAGCTGTAGGGGCTCAAGACTGTTCTACCTCCCTCCCAAAATGAAGCAAAAGTTCTCATCTTCCCTTGCCTTGATTCTGGATCTCAGGACATCGTGGCATGCTGCTGGCAGAGTCCAAATTGCTGGCAGCAGCAGTAGCACATATCCAGAAGTGTGGGAGTGCTGGAATGGAAAGCAGCATATGCTTCTGGGTCATTTAGGGCTGGTGTTCCTGCCAGCCAAGCAATGCCAATGATTTTTTGCAGCCGGCTGGTTGGATTGTTCCTACCTTTCTGTGGGCTCTTCTTTCTCCTTTGGTTTTTTTTTGTCCTCAGATTTTGAAGCTTGTTTGGAGGGCATGAATCTTATATAGAACAGGGCTGCATTCCTCTTTTAAATCAACCCTTCTAGTCTTCTTGCTGTTCAACTTCCCTTCTTTTTGGTGCACGGCTTTTTGTAGCTAGGGCTGCCTGTGCATTTTTTTATGGCCATGTGGCTCCTGTACTTAGAGCAATCTCCTTTCTTTACTTTTTTATATTCTGCCTCCTTATACTGCAGAGATTTGATTCCATAGTCATGGATTTGATACATCCTAACTTTTATCTCTTGGTTTGGATTGTACGAGAAAGTTTCATCCTTTTCTGTCACAACATCACAGTTTCACTGCAGTGACATCTCTATTAAAAATTGTTCCACAAAAACCCCACATTTTGGGCGCTATCAATGAATATCATAGTTAGTAATCTTGCTTTTATCCTGCAGCATTTTTCCTTTTCACTTCTGTATTTTATCTTTTGGAAAGCTTCCTATCTGTGCTTTGGCAGTGAATAATAATAAAGAACCTTTTTTTTTACTGCATAATTTGCAGTTGACATTTAACAAATAATTAAGTACTTCCTTCCCATCTCATCTACCTCCAAATAATTTGTTGAGCAAATTAAAGTTGGACACAGATAATGAGAAAATAGCATTGAGAAGATATTAATTGTTAAGGGCTTTATTTTATCAACATATTTTATGGTTTTTTTTAAATTAATTTGTATTCTATTAACAATTTGCCTCCACAGAAATTGTGTCCAGTGAGCATGCTCAAAGTATCACAGACTTAGCACCCAGACCTCTGTACACTAATTGGCTTTAGCTGAACTGAACATTTGCCATGAAAAAGAGATTTCTTCTAAATGTATTAAAATTGAGGAGTCTCATTTTAACAGGAGAAGTACTGAGGGTGTTTTGAGGTAGGCTGTGTGTGACTTCGATGGCATGGTGAGATGATATTTGCAACTTTCTCTGGTCACTTCTTATGTGACTCTTTTGCACGTTGGAAGTGTGGTCATGATATTTTTGGCACGGAGCTCATGTTTTGTGGCCTTTCAAACGAGTTTGTGTGCTTTAAACTCATTTATGCAGATGCCTGTGTGGAGTGGCTGACATGGTAAGCCCAAATGTAAAATGTGTGTCACTCGAGGCTGAGCACGACTGTGGTGGCTTTTTGGTGACATTTGTGCAACTGATTTCTACTTGAAGAAGGGATTTTTTACTCATTGGGAAATCATCTTCTGACTTTTAGATCTTCTCCAGATCTTCAGTCCAAAGATGTTAGGAATTGGCAAAGGGAGAAACATGCCTGTAAATTGGTTTTGTTTCAGTTCAAGAAACAAGTGTTGTATTGATTTTGAATAAGGTCCTGTAGTTTAAAGCAGTGTTTTGCACTCACCACTGACATGAATTTGTGTGTGTCAAGAGGAGCATTTTCACGCACCCAGTATGGGGGGGCATAGCCCACACTGTTTATCAAGATGTGGATATCACAGCTCCATGGGAGGGCATTTGGGAATTAAGTTCTATGGGGGTATTGCTGCTCAAAATCTACTGTTACCTTAAGGGGAATTGTACTTAATATTGAGATCAGCTTAAGGTATTCAGCATTAAATCTGCCTGCATCATCCAGGGCAGGTACTGGTTTCATTTTGTCCAAATTAAATTAGGCAAGACAGAACTGAGGAAACTATCTACTCTTTATTTTTGGCTAAAATCAAGCTTCAGATTTAAAATTTTGGTTAGAAACTGTCTTATATTGAAGTTTCAGCACTTTATCAGGAAATAATGGGGAGGAGACAGCTGGCAGATCTTGCTGTGTTTGTGGCTTTTTCTAGGCAGCATTTGTGTATAAAGCTGCATTTTCAGCAAAGGGCAGACGTGTGGTGGAATGGCTGGTTCAGGTGCCTTTCTGAGAACCAAACCTGGGAATATCTGGGCAGGGGGAGATGGCAGAAATGTTCTCTGTTTGGTTTCTTCCTGCCAAAAAAAGTCTTGAAGGCTTTATTCCTGTTATAGGTTAGTTTCAGTGAGCATTGCTTAGGCTCTCTTTCATCAAATGCTCTTTTATTTCTCTGATTGTTCTTCCATTTTGATCACATTTACTGTAATTATGCATTTCTCCCTCCCACTCCTCCTACACAACAGCCACACACAAATAATGTGTAACCTGCTGGCTTATTTATCGACAGCATTGGTGATGATGTTTGTTCCACTTTGTTTTGGAGCTATTTTGCAATATGGGTAATGTTTAAATGAGGTAAGTTTAGTCAGCCTGGCTGTGACAGGCCCTGCAGCTTTCACAAAAGAAAAATGTATTACTGGAAAGGTAACTTAAGAGTGGGTTTATTCCTTATATGAATTTTGTTAGCATGACCTGTAATTTATTTGGCATATTATTTCTTTTTTGTTCTCTCTACTGGGACAATGTCTGGTGATGGTGGTGATCTGTAAAAGGGAGCCATTGTGTTGATCTAAGCAGGAAAACCAAACCAAACATCTCCTTTCCTTTTTTCTACACTTTTAGTCTGGCTCATCTCTGGAATCCATTTTACACTACATTCCCACAAAATATTGCTTTGGTACAAATGAAATACAAGTAAATTACTGAGCAATTCTGGGTAAAATGAGCCAGAGTTTGGGAACATCAGATGCTCTTAAGCTAGAACTAGATTTGGAGAAAGGAAAAGAGAAGAGCAGAAAAAAGAGAAGAAAAGAGAAATCCTGCAAGAGCAGTGCAGGATTAACATTTATAATAAGGATGTTTCTTAAAAGCATTTTGGAAAAAATTTTGAAACACCAGTGTGATGAATGCCTCTCTGGTTGTAATCAATTTTACAGTTAAGGTTTCATTAGAATTAGTGAGTCTCATTGTCTTTCTTGAGCAATGTATTTTTTTTCCTCTCCGAACATGTTTTTTTCTATATAGGAGTCTTGTTTTTAATGCAAATCAATGCTCCAGCCAAAAAAGTGCCTTTTTGACCTATTCTGGGTGTATCTAGAAAATACTTAGGGCTTGGGGCTGTGATAAATTTGGTGGGTGAGCACCAAGGAAATTCTGCACACTTTTTAACAAACATTTCCAATTATTGCAAAACCCCATAAATCTGTGAGCAGAACTGATTCTGTTTTACTTCAGGGTGTTCCTGTTCTTAAAAGCCTTGACAGAAAGCAGAAAATTTATGTAATTCTGAGCAATCCTTTACATGACCATTACAACCCCCTCTTTTACAGAGCCTTAATTCTTTGAAGTAGCTGAATTTTATCCATCTTGGCTTCAGTCTGCCAGATCTAATAAAAACCTACAGCATTACACTGCATATTATGGTTGTAAAAACTTCTGGTTGTTCTAATAACAAACACTTGCACGGGGCACAACGACTGGGTCACATCTCTTTCGTTCAGGTTCTCAAGTGGAGATTTGGGTTTTAGCTGCAAAATCTGCATATGACTAAGAGTCAGGAGACCTGCCCAACATCCCCCACCCCAGCAGCGTGAGCAGCAGGGCTTCTGGAGAAATGCATCTCTGTGCAGCTGGGCCATGCAGGGATGTGGGACTTGTCAGCTTTTAGCAGCTTTAGCAGTTTTTTCTGTGTTTCCCTGGCCTGGCCGAGCAGGGACACAGAAAACCCTGAGCACCCACGATGCAGCCCCGGAAAGCAGGGCCCCTAAATGTGGCTCACACTGCAGAACCAGGAAAGAACACATCTAATAACTAAATAATTATATTTTTGTTAGTTCACCACTGCTTTTCTTCCTTTCCAGTTTTTCAGAACTTTGCTTGCTTCTTACATGACTCTTACCAACATGGGTGTCATACTTTCAGTAACATTTAACCTGCATCCCTCTAATGTGGACTGCAATACTGTGTCCAGCTTGGCAAATACATCTGAAACTGGTGAAATGTCAAAGCTCAGCGAGATGAATTAGAGCTGGAGTAGCAGCCTGAATTCTGTGGTGTTCAGGGTCAGTTTTGGGTTTTTTTCATTCTGATTTCTTTTAGTCATTTTGCTTTATTTATTTGTTGTTTCAACTGCGGTAGAGACTGCTCACTCCAGGTCAGTGTTTTTCAAATTTGATATTTTTAAGTTAGACACATGCAGGCCAAGTTCAGGCACTCCAAAATAAGGCTTAATCCTCATTAGTCCCCAGTGTCTGCTTCTCTCATTGAAATCAATCAAATGCAGCTTTCCATACTTCAACGTGATTGTGTTATGATTAAACAGACACTCATAAAACTCAGACAAGCTGGAATCAAGTTTCACATGAAACTGAATTGACATTTTTTTTCTTAATAGGATCTTTGTAATTAGTGATTACCAGATGCATTTAGAATGTGTGAAATGCCTGCAGGAATTGGAATTAAGAAGGGGGAGGGATGCCAAACACCTCAGATCTTCTGCTGGCAACCTTTCACTTTAAATTTCTGCCCTGCACATAGATGAAGCAGCATGGTTTCTATAAAATGTTCAGCTGTGGTTTCACATTAAGTTGATGTTACCAATAAAGAGAGGGACTTATAATTGGAAACTTATTTGCTTATAAATAGCAGGTTTAGCTCTGGATGGCTCCCCACTTCCTTTCAGTGGTCACCTTGCTGTCCTTAAGATAGGTCTTATGAAACCTGTCAATTTTCAGTTCTAGCAACTACCATAATGATCTTGTTTGATCTAAAGAGAATAATAAGGCTTCTGGGCTCCTTTTCTGATGAACTAGGGGTACCTGAAGGAACATACCCAGCGCTGTCACCAGCCTGCCCCACAGGAGCAGAATGATTCCTCTTGATGAGGTGATGTTAGCTCACTCTTTGTACAATCTCTTCTCCCACTGGAGATGGAAAGGTGGTGCTTGCTTTTTTCTGGTTTGGGGTTTTAATTCAAAACCTCCAGTTTTGAGGGTTTATCTTAACGTGGACTGCTTACTGTTACCCTGTAGCAGGCCTTTTCTCTGGGAGCCTGGTTTGGGATTTTTTATTAGTCTCCCTTCTCTTTGGAAATGCTGTGCTGGAGAGTAACTTGCCTGACCAGAGGGAAGCTTGTTAGGAGCTTGTAGGATGCTTAAACAACACACTCGTGCTCAATAACTTCCATGTGGCTCCTTTGCTTTTGTCTCCGAATGATTTAGATCAGAGTCATTACTCAAAGTCTATTAATTTTGGAGCGGTAGTTTTGCTGAGCACTTCCATGAAGCATAGGAATTTTTTGGACAATGTGAGGGCACGCTTGAATTCTAGAGTATGAAAAGTAATTGATTCTTTTAGGATGATTAATAAAAGCCCTTTTTGCAACCCTTCCAATGTTCCTGCAACTGCTGGCAGCTTTATTCTTGGGTAGATTTTTGTCACCACAGCCAGAGACTGTTGTTGCTTCTGCCCTTGCAGAACTGTCCCTGACACAGTGGTGGATTTAATAGAGGATGGTGCTGGGAAGGAGGCAGTAGATTCCTGGTTTGCTTGTCAATCATTTGTAGTTTATGAAAAATAAAATAGAAATATAAGACACTGTTATCTGTTCTTATTGTAATTGGATACTTTTCTTCTTAGATTGTTGATTTTTTTTTTTACTTTCCCTTAAAAACTCCTTGTTTTTTTTCTCTTGCTCCTAATAGATTCACTGTGAGGAGCTCAAAATGAAGAAGAAAGATGCAGAGGACTGCATGGAACTGTGCCGCCATCAGTGCGTTGAGATGGAAAGGTACTGTGTTAATGTTACATGGAAAAACTCCTTCGCTAAAATTTTTTTGGGCACTTGTGGTTTCACAAGGTAGTATTAGTTCTGCTGATAATACTGAGAGTATGAAGTATGATGCAGTGAGTAGAATTCAGCTGAGGCTGCCTGGCAGCCACCACAGGCAAAGGAGCTGACCTGACTTCAAGAGCTGGTTGTCCCCCTGTCAGCTACTGTAAGTTACATTTCCTGGCTGCATTTCCAAATGGTTTTCATCTGTCTGTCCTGCTCGTGCTGTTAGTAGATCACTGCAAATACCTCAGCCCTGTGTGGGAGACACGGGCTCAAATGAATCATGGGCTTGTTTACCTCCAAAGGTTCAGCCCAGCTCAGCAAGGCGTTGCTGAAGCGTCCCCATGGTGGCTCAGGCTGAAGTAGGAGGCAGAATGGGCTGCTTGTGGTGATGCCTGATTTAAAAAGAGAGTAGGGGTATCAAGTACCAGTTAAAAATGTCATCTCTGTGCAATTGCACTGCATCAGAGTCCCAGCTTTCCAGAGGAACAAGCACATGTGAGATGTCAACAGACTCGTGGGGCTCCAGCTGAATCTGCAGGGCAAGCAACCAGTCCAGAAGGGGCTGTGGGAGTGACACTATTCCAAAAGGCATGTACTGAGGCCAGGGAAGTGCCCTGAAAGTGGCACAAGCATTTCTAGGCATTGATCTCCACAGAAAAAGAGTGAGTACTTGAAAACATCTAGATTTGCCTCTCATCGTGTCCTTTCAGCTTTCAGTTCTTTCAACACATTCCTACCACCTCCCCACAGCTTTCTGCCTGTGTGCCTTTCAGTGGGGGAATTCATCTGCTCAGACAGCACGTGCTGCTTGGTGGCTCTGCTTGGCCAAGCTTTCCGATTGATTGATTTTCATGGTGAAAATCGATTCCCTTTCCACTGGTGATCCACACGCAGCTACGTGAGGCCTTGGGGATGAGCCTGGGTGACAGTGCCCCACTTGCTGCCTCTCCAGGGAGACAGTTGTCTGCAAGTCACTCATGGCTCATTTGAAGCCTGAGAAAGTTGATGGAAATAATTTAATTGGCTTTCCTGAGGTTTGAATGCAGCCCAAATGCTGTCCATCAGGAAGACAATCAGTATCTTGGCAGTAGCATAATTAAGTAGAAGATCCAACTGAGAGGGGGACGATGCTCTTTTCCTGCTGTACAAGCTGTATAGGGTACAGGAGTGAGGCAGCAGCATGGAAACTTCCCAAGGGACAGGAATATCCAGGCACAGAGGGAACAGCACTGTGTGATAAGTGACATCATTTAATGCAAACCAACAGCCATGGTCGTCTTGTATGTTGCACATTTCCTGAGGGGAGTAGTCAAACACTGATACACTGAGTGCCTGTATATCAGTAGCTGTCCTTCTCACTGAGCTGGGATGGATTGTAAGTGCAGCTTCACTTAATCACTGCTCCCCCCCTTTTTTTAAATTTGTTTTCAGAGAAAACCAGATGTGTTTCCATTAAGAACATGCCCCCCTTTTGTTGTCATTTGTGTAATTCTTAAAATTAAGCAAAAGTATTAAGGAATAATTGTTTCTGCTCACATTAACAGCGCACAGCTTCTCCAGATGTGGCATTTGACAGCCCAACAGCTGCTGGCTATTAAATGTGCCTTAAAAGGCCCATTCCTTCGTCGTAAAGGGAACAGAAGTGTAGGGACGTTTATGGGGTGAGAGGCAGATGTTTTGGCTACATCAGATTTGAGGGAAAGTTTTAAGTGGTTTCTCTGCTATGGTCACACTGCATGTTTTAACCCCTATCATACACCTTATGGAGCTCTCTTCTTGGCACTGGGGTGAGATTATTCCTAATCCCACATTGACCTGTGGGACATCTCGTTCTGAAGACAGTACAGTTCTGCCAGGTAAATCTAAGCTGATGCTTGGCTGACTTGTCAGCTATGCTCTTGAAATACTGGTTGATTTTTTTGAGGTGAAGCTCAGGTTAAAATATTAAGCTAGAAACAATTTGAAATAATATGTTGGTTTTTTTTTTTCCCCTAAACTTACTTTTTAAGTATCTATTCATAATCATCAAAGGCAGGTGTTCTTTTTGTGTTTGTCTCAGCACAGTATGCTTTATGCCCAATAAACAATTTTTTATGGTGGTACATGTGAGGTGGAACATGGAATGAGTGGAGCTCAATTTCAAAAGTTTTGGCTCAAATTTCTGAGCCTAAACGTTGAATGGAGTGCTGAGTACTGGAATAGCACCTCTGGTCCTTAGAGAGTTGCACCACATTTTAACTGTTCTCTATCAGCTCAGAGGCTGCTAAACTTCTAAGAGCTTACGGGGCTGCAAAATTTTTTTCTGTAACAAAAGTCTTTTTGTCTTCTTGGCAAAAAATTTGTTCTTCCTATGGCTTACTGGACTGGAAATTTTTTGTTACTTAGTCTGAAGTGGAGAAGATTTTAACATAAAAATCTCAATGTATTTACATGAAAAAAACCCGAAGATTCTACAAAACTGAATTAAAAGAGAGCAGAAATTCTGTAAAATCACATGGAGCATAAGAGAATAGGCTCATTCTATCGATAAACTGTCATTTTTAAGAATTATATCCCTAACTTTATTCCTATTTTAAGTCTGTTTCTAGTAGAAGTTAGATTAAATATTCTGTAATTCAATCAGATTCTCCCCTTTACAGGCCTTTTTCTGACATGAAGTCTATTATCATGAATAAGGGAAATATTAGCTGAAACAATTTGTCTTGAAATTTGCCAGATTTGTAATTTATCTGACCGGTTCATTCTCCGTAATTCAAAAGCGGAAATTTCTTTCTTGCTGGGAATTTACTCCCTAGGCTTAGCCAAGCAAAAATCCTACATCCCAAATGCCCACCCAAGGGGATGAAGCACATGTTTTACCATTAAGCTCTGTAATTCATTTCCCATCAAAATATGAGTCCACGGTGTTGGTGTCTGGCTGTAAATCCTGGCTTCAAGCCTTCTTTCACAATTGTTTATGGTGTGTGTTTGTGCTTTCACCACCACAAGAGAATGACCCCGGCACACCAGCCTTGAAATTAATCTTTCAAATAGAATTATATGGCTGGGGTATGAATATTGGGCAATAAATGCCTTGGGACATCTTGTAGGTATGTCCATTGTTGCCATGTTGCTGCTAGGAGTGAGGAATAATGTCAGTTTCCAGTGAAAAACAGGGAAAGCCAAGAGATGCAAAACTGGGACTCTTATGGAGCTGCTACCTTCTTATTTGAGAAACTTCTGTTTTTCAGCCTTCAATCTATGCTGCTTGAGCCCAAAGCATGGGGCTGATCATGTTCTGGCTCTCAGCTTAAAAATGGAATTGCTGTAAAAAATATGCAACCATTTATCAAAAACCAACCATTATTACTTAGAGCATTATACTATTATCAATAATATCAATAATTATAAGGAGGCCACTGGAGCCTAGAAACTGAAGTGGTGCAAAGATGTACCATGGGGCAAGAAGTGAAAACCATTTTAAAGGCAGCCAGTTGAACATGTGGGAGAAACGAAAACGTCTTCAATGGAGTGCACAGTGACATTCTGCATGGATATGACAACTTGAAAACCAAAGGGAACACGCCTAATTTTTTATTCTTAGAGGATATGGCTTTTTGGATATGACACTGAAATTGTGAGGAAGGTTGGGCTCTCTTCTTTCCCTGCAAGCTGCTAAAACTTGTGCTGGGAGGGCAGCTTCCTTCATTACATCTGTACCTTCTGCTTCCAAGTAAAATACCTTAATTTTTCAAAACAAGAAGGAAATTTTGCAACTAACTCAACATTTACAAAGAAGAGTTAACATTCTAATAATTTATTGTCTCCTGCAGTAGTCACAGCTTACAATGTGTAGTTTTTATATCTCTGTATACTTTAGAAAGCTTTAGCACATAGAAGGGATATACTTTATCTTGTATGACCACAGCAAAATGCTTTTAATATTTTCTGAAAGGTTTTAATGGTGCAGAGGTGTACCTGTGAACTCCAGGAAGCCAAAAGCACTTCTGAAAACTGTTCTGTGCAGAATCTCAATGCTGTGTGCCCTCAAGAGCTCTCTGGGGGGAGCTCTGGTAGTCAGCTTGTCTTGCTCTGAGCTAGCTCCTAATCACCAGTCCCTTGATGTATTCAAGCTCACATAGCATCTGTGTGCTCTGAAAGTCCAGATCCTAAATCAGATCTACACAGCAGATATGAATGATGTTCTAGCTCACCATAAATGTATCCTTCTGATTATCAAAGTGACTCATAATAAAATGCAGATAAATGCAGAAATAGTTTCTCAGTCTAAAAATGAAGCAACTTTCTGACTTTCATGATAATCGTCAAACGCATAGATATTGCAGAGCAGAAATTGGTTTGTAGAGATCTGAGCCTTTTGTAGTTCCCTTTCTTTTACCCAGGCACAGCTGGGTCCTGCTCTTGCCCAGGTAAGTCCAGAAAGAAGAATGTAGAGCGAGGCAAGGGTAGGAGCATCCAGAGGTGAATATATTTACAGCTACAACATCAAAATGTGGGGAGCAGAGGAATGAACACTTCCTGGCTGAAAAAAAAAAAAAAGATATTAAAAGCCAAATCCCCATAGTCATGGGGTATTTCTCAGCTTGGTTCATGCTCTGACCTCAGGAGGTTGTGGTCACACATCTCTACTTGGTGTGGCTGAACCAGCAGCTCTGAGTGCACCCTGCCTGAGCATTTGCTGCTGCACTCCTGCCAGATTGCTGCTCATCTTTTACTGTCCCTGGGGCTGCACCTGGGCATTGCTCCTTTATTCTGAGTGGTTTTTTTTCTTAGGCTAAGCTGCTTTATTTATCTTTACAGAGTTTAAGAAGCACTGGCTCCTTCGCCTGAGCTGGGGGTGTAGGTTGTGCTGGCAGCTGGGGGAGGTAAATTGCAGCAGCGAGCGGCTGCTTCCGTGCTGTGGCTTTTCAGTTCTTCTGAGCAGCCTCAGAAGCAGCGAGGGCTCTGCCCGGGCTATGTGCACCTCTGTTACACAAAACTATCTCAGATGGCATCAGGAATTGGAGTCCAAATGGGCAGAAGGTGCTGTTTTCCAGGGGAGTGCACTTGAGAGTGCAGCGTGCTTGCTCTGGCTGCTGCCTGAGGTCCCGGAACCAGCTCCGAATTGCTTAGAAAAAGTGCCACTTGCCCTGGCTTATCCAGGATTTTGCAACATTTAGCCAGACAGAGAAGGGCTCGATTTCTTTCGCAAGGCTCGTTGCTTTCCCCCTGCAGTTTTCTCCTTGAGCTGCCACGCGGTGCCCGTGTTGCTGCTGGGGCTCACCTGCCACCCACACACGGCTGAGGTTTTGGAAACTGGCCCCAGCCCTCAGAGCAGCTGCAGCCTCCTGCCCCACTGTGGAGTTCATGAAAATGTGCCTTGGGAAGGTCCTGCTTTTAATTAACCTCGCGGCCATGAAAGTACAGTTTATCTAACTACTAGCAGCAAGTCCAAAAAATCAAAACTCTATAATTTTACTGGCCGTTACTTGCCACTGTTGTTATTTTATTTCCTCTTGGAAATGATTTTGTATCCATGCTTAGTGAAAATATATTTCTGCTACAGTCTCTGTGTTTTAAATACGTAGCATTAAATGAATCATTCTATGCTATGAACATGAAATTCACCACACTTAGTTGCTCTTATGATTAAGATAGATAGGTTTGTTAATTGGGTAATTTTATCAATTTCACTTCAAGAGCTAGCTCAGAACCTGCAGCGCAATCCCTGAGGACTGCCTGTCTAAACTTCAGAAAGTATAATTAATAAACTCCTACAGCTTTCAGTTTTTCTGGTGGGTCAAATAAAGAATTTTGTATTTTCTGCCTAAATCAAGAAGTAATCTGGCTGTAACAGGTTGGTGATATTTTTGAGCTTTGCAGTTTGCTTTCTGATCACACATTACTTATATTTAGAATTGGTTTGAGTTGATTAAACAATGAAGTCTTACCTTGCAAAAGAGATTAATCTTTCTTGATAATTTTGGTTGATCTAGGAGATTTAGGGGCTTGTGTTAATTATATCTCAGTTAATCCTCTGGAAGTCACATTCCACCATTACAGTGTATCAAGTGAATCAGCCTTAGCTGCAAGTTTGTTCTGTGAATTTGGAACAAGCCCTTATGTGCACCTAAGCCCTTGATGTCCTTAGCAGAGAGACTGAAAAAAAATTCTTCCATTAAAAACAGATAATTCTAAATTTTCTCAACAATTTTTTTACAAGATACGAATGTTTTTAAAAGAAACCTTTAAGGAAAAAAAAATTGAAAATGCATGTCCGATGTCTGCTACAAAGTGTTAGAGAAAACAAAATGTGCCATCAAAAGACTTTGTGAACTGAGCACCTAGTTTTGCAGTTCTAAATCTATTCAACTGTTCTGATTGCATTTTGCCGAAGCTGAATTTAAAACTCTTGAAACTGTGAGTGGGTAGGGTTGAGGGTACGTGGCAGCCTTCATATAATCCCCAAAACAGTGGATTTGGATTTTGGAGGGGCAAAGTGGTACAATTCATAAAGGCTTCTTGTGTAAGTATTTAAAATTAATTTCTGCCACAAAGCATTTAGAGATGGTGTGTAACTGCCCTGGTGCTCTCTGCTTGTGTTACCAGGAAGGAAGGGAGCAGGAGCCTGGTGCAGGACCAGCTCTGTGTTCTCACACACAGAAGAAAGCCTCAGGTTCTGGTGTAAAGTTTAACATTGCTTTTTCTTCCTAAGCAGGTGTGAAAGTAAAGAGCTGGATGTTGAAATAAGGAACCTGATAGGAAAGAACAACACTTCTGAGTCGTGTGAGGACCCCAAACCTCTTGCCCAACAGAGGCTGAGCCCTCAGAGAACTTCGTGTTCCCTTAAGGTAATCACAGTGTGCTTTTGCAAGGTTTATCTGCAAGGAAAGAAAGTTCAGGGGATGTTCTCTGCGGGACTTGACTACGCATGAAACTTCAGGATTTCTGAAATGATGCAATGAACTTGTTACACATTTTTTTTTTCCTGATATAGCTACTTTCTGGTATGAGGAAGAGTGACCGAGAAGGTGCACTTTATAGTGCTTTAAAAGGTCAGCTAAACCCACTGATTGTTATCCTAAGTGTCAAACCCTGTAGCCGGATGTGCCTTTGGGATAACATAGATTCTTGGAACTGTGTAACCCCCAGAACACTGTCATTTTTCATGCATTTGGAAGTTTTGATTTTACTGGGAATGAGCAGAAGTGTGGGACACAAAGACCTGTGGAAGTGTCAGAAAGGCTTTTAGCTGAATAGGAAGAGAGGAGAAGGAAAATAATGATGATTCAAACCCACGCTTCTGTGGTATTGCAAGCAGAAAATCGTAAGCCACCTGCTAAGGCAGTTGTCTTTGCCTGCAGTGGAGCAGTGGTTAACAAGCCTGACAGAAACTCGTTCTGGGTTTCCCTCTCAGTTTCACTCCTCTCCCCTGAAAGAGAGAGAATAGAAGGAATTTCCCCCTTTTCCACAAACTGGGAACAGGAGGAGGGAGGGGTGCGGAGGAGAGGAGTGATTAAACCATGAATGATGCATCTGCAAGGGATGACGCCCTTACCTGTGTGGCTCCTGCACGGGATGGGGAAAGGAAAGCTCTGAAGGCTGCACCCCGAGGCACGATGCAGGAAATTGGTGAGGAGGTAAAAGGGAGATGACTCTCTTCTACGAAATCCGAAATTACACACAGCTCCTTTCACATGCAAACCGCCATCTCCAGAATGACTCATGACCTCGGGCACGAAGCTGAGCCGAGCCTAAGGAGACACCGCAGGGTCAGACCAGTGGGATTAGAAACGGTGAGAGGGAAGCCACAGGGAGGGATGGGGATTCCCGGAGGCAAGGGAGAAATAAGCGTGGTGAAGCAGAAGTCAGTGCAGAACCGAGCTTTGAAATTACAAGCCGCATATGATCCATGGAAACACCGGGTTCCACGTTAGCCTCTCTCCAGCAGAAGGAGACATAGGAAAGGATTTGGGGGATATGGGGAGTATGGGGAAGGAAGAGAACAGATGTGCTCACCTGGACCCTTTCTGAGGTGTGCTGCAGTGCTTCACACAGGAGACCGTGGCATTGTTTAATCTGTGGTGCTTGTATACTCTTTGCATTTATAGCATTTCTTGCCTGTAAAACGTGTGTGTGTGGTTTTCAGAGCTTAAAGAGGGACACTTCATGACCTTTCTGCACTAGACACATGCTGGCTATTTTTTATTTATACTTTCGAGTCAAGCAACTTTTCACATGGCTGGTTATTGAGCTGGGCCTCAAGTGAGTGACAGCTTGACAATTCTGATGAGCTTCAACCACCTCAGTGTAAGGTGCTCGGACTACCTGATTGTGTGTTTTGGGAAAGGAGGGCATATTTTTGACACCTAGTAGACTTTGTGAAGATTATGAAATAATATTAAAAAAACCCCCTACACCAGAAAATATCAGTTTGTGAAATTATGCTGATTTGGACTAAAAATGAGGGCCAAATCATATGTTTAGGAGTTAAGAAAAAAGTTAATAATGAAACAAAAGTGTACCCTTCCCTATAGTGTCAGTCAGTCATCAGGAAGTTCTCAGAGCCAGCAGGTCATTTTCATTCTGTAACTTTTTTTTCTGGAGTGAAGAGTACAAATTGCACTCTGCAAAATGGCATTTCCATCTGACCTTAAATAGCTTTCAAGACTAATCTGTAAATGTCTGTGAACAAATTCCTTTTTTTGCCAGGATTTTTTTTCCATAAAAGTTCATGATGCTAGTGTGGTTTTAAATGCAAATATTTGAGAGAGAGAAAATATAGTTTGGCAGAATGAACTTCTCAGCACACCCTTCCAGTCTATGATTCCTTCAGTTATAGCTTGTCCTGATGCTGCATTCTCGGTTCTAGGAAAGGGAATAGGTTTGCATTTTTTTAGATTTGCAAATTGTCATCCAATTATTTTCACATGAAACTTGGATTTCATCAGCCGGCCTGAGTTTGCCAATGCTTACGTACCTGGGAGGCCATGCCTGTATGGTTAGTGGATAAAGGAAATCCTGAAGCAGGAGCCTGTGCTCAAATATTTTGATTTACACTGAAACCATGTCTTGCTCTAATTTTATCTGGTTCCCACATATTAAGACACAAATTTGCATCTGCACCTATTTTTCTGTCAGAGGGAGTACATTACTGAGCAGCACAAAAGGCTGAGGCTGCCACGCTTACTGAAGGGAAAATCCCTTTTCTAGCACACCTCTCTGGTGAGGCACAGGGGTCAGGTTGAGGCAGGAAGGGGCAGATTCTTCTTCTGATTCAAGAGCCAATTTTATTCTTCAGCCAAAATCTCTCATTTTTTACCATTTCACCACATGTGTCAGAATGGGAAAATGAATATTGTGGCAAACACTGCTGGCATAACAGCTTCAGCAGTAAAGCCAAAACCAAAGCTCAACTGAAACTTAAGCAAAGTAAGGCTCCCTGAAGCCCACCAAATTTAAACCTAAGTAATCTCAGAATTAATCTAGCTTCTACAGGTCTGCAACTGAACAATAAATTAAAAAAAAATTAAAAACTCCCTAACAAACCTCAAGCAAATGCATGATCAGCTAGGAAGAATATGACTTTGTCATTTTGTACAATTTTGTTATCATCAAGGAAAGCCTCACATTGGCTTGCATCAAGCCTTTTAATGGTTCTTGGTTTCACTGCAGTTGCTAAACAGAATTTTCAGAAGTGAGAAATGGTTTTCATTATCTGAATTTGAGTGATATTTTGTAATACTGTGACACAAGTTGTTCCCAGAATTAAGATCCAGCACTCTGAAAATGAGAACTTTCATCTTCTTGTGGTGCCGAGGCTTGTGAGAGGATTCACTGCTGGCCACAGCTCCGTTGCTCTGATTTTTCTCCTGCTGCAAGCTTCCCAAAGATGTTAAAAGGCCTTTATGCTCAGGAAGCCCAGGTCATCCTAGAACACAAACTAAAATATTTCTCATTTTTAAACAGGACATTAAAAGAAAACAAAACAACAATCTCAAAGCTGCTACTAATAGAAATTAGAGGGTGTCATGGAAATAAAATAGAAATTAATAAGAGGCTTTTAAGTTGTTGTTAGATGCCACTTGGGAGTTAACTTAGGGAGTGTGAGGGGCAGCAAATTCTCCCATTTACTTCCTGAGCAGCTTTTTCCATACCTGGAAGATTTTTAGGTTTGTGACTGCCTTTACAGTCTATTTGTCAACTGAAATTTTCCAAGCAATTTAAAACTGTGTTTTGTTCAATAGTTTCAAACCAAGTATAAATGCTTTAAAATATTTGTGGGGCTTTATGAATTCTGAAACCTGATAGGTCTCAAAGTGTCCTTCTTTCAAGGATTTCTATATATCTCATATTTCTGGAGTGCTGTTGTACAACTAAGTTTTTCTTGATAGCAGTAAACGTAAGTAAATGTAGCATCTTTATTACTGCAATATCAATGAAAATGAATGTTGTCATCTGCTTCTCCATCTTTTTGGTGCTATTAACTGTTCTCACCAGAGACAGGAAATGATTTTGCTTCACCCTCCCAGTTTTTGCTTGAAGAATACCACCAGAACACCTCTGAAGGGCTTGAGTTTTTGTTTTCCCTACTTATTGGCGTTTCTTCTGTTCATACAGATTTCAGACATACTCTTCTCTCTCCAATCTGTTTTTACGTGGCAGCCAGTTATCCCTATGAATGCAAAGCTGGATGAGACAGGCACTGAAAAGTACTTTAGTCTTAGTTCTGTTCTGTCCAATTTTATGTGAAATCATTGACTTCAAGTCGTTGTTATTGCAGTCATGAAGAAATCACTAACAAAGGACTTGGTGTCCTCATGTCCAGGTAGCTTTCCAGGAAACTACTCAGCTCTCCAGGAAACTGTTGTGACCTAAATTATGGTATCAACCGGGGTCTCAGCCTCATCCTCTCTTCAAAGTAATTTGGGCATTAATATCTTTCAGGTGGAAACTGTGATTCATGAGTGGGGCTGTGCCCTGGGTTTGCTCTTGTGTCCCCACTGCGGGGACTGCTCAGCGCCTCACTCGCCACCTCCCGGCGTGCTCTTGGGAGGAAGCCAAGAGAGACTGCGGCTGCTTTACCTTTGTAGGCCAGACCATAAAATGCAGCTGTTCAACCTGAGCTTTCTCCCAAAGTGAACGTGCTGCTGGAGTGGGGTTGAGTCTGGTGACAATGGGAGCTGGGGAAGGGACACTGGCTGGGCTTGAGAGGCATCGCCCTCAAGACCAGATGTGCAATGGGGAAGGTTTGTGACTGTGTTTTTATAAATCAGATGCCCAGTGTTGGTGCTTTTCTGCACCAGTTTATAGTCTTCAGTGCTGTACCTGATAAGTTCAATGTCTAGTTTTGATAGAGGTACAGATAAAATTCTTCTAATTTTTGATCAATAGGATGACTCCTGAGTAGAATCTGAAATGTCTTCATTAAATTAACCTTCTTTTAAAAATTCTTCTCTTGGAGCACCACAAGTTTTACAGCTGCTCCATAAACCAGGAGAAAAATGGAAAGAACTTCAGGGTAGCAGGACATATTTCATATGCAAATATTATAAAATAAGAGCTTTCTTCCAAATTGAGGTTTGTATCTTGCAAAAGAGGAGTTGCTTAGTCACACATTGTGAACCAGAGATCTGGAATGTGGCCGCAAAATTCCAGCATTTCACAGGATTGCTTTACTTTGTCTAAATCCATTTTTGGAAATTGAAAGAGGGGTTTCTATTATTTTATACCAAATTTCACTGGCTAGGTTTCATTTCATTCCTTGAAAATGAAATAATCAACCTCCACTATCACTGCAAAAGCCACAGACCCAGAGATCTTTCCACAATAAGGAGCAGGATTTTTCTTTCATGCTTCCCTCTGAAATCCATTGTTATTCAGAATTCCAAGACTGAAGATGAGAACACTTTGCATCTTTGTTTCTTTCTGACTTTTTGTAGGAAGTCTGTGGAAGCCTTTTCTTTGTTAATCTTTCCTGTGAGTTTAACTTGGTAAGGCAAACATCTTCCTCCAAAAGGGAGACTGAGGCACAGGTTTGGAGTGTTGGGTACCTCTGAGTACCCAAGTCTGGAGTAGCTTGAAGCTGGATCCGTGCTCAGGCAAGGCAAGTGGCAGAAGTGTAAATAAAACATCTGACGTTCTTCATCTTTCCGCAGCTTTTCTTCGGGGAAACAAATAAATTTTCCAATTTTGGTTTTCCCCTAAACATCTTGGGGCTTTTCTGTGGGGCTGCTCTTCCCTGTAGCTGTTAACAGACTTTGCTACTGCTCCTTTAGAAGCATGACTCACTCATTTTTCTGTTCTGATAGTTCACTCTTAGTGTCAATAATTGTTGTAATTATTTAAGTCGTTTTTTATAACTGGAAGCAGGGATAGAAAAGCCTGTCCTCTTATTTACTGAAAAAGCAAATACCCTTCCTTCCCTTACATATGCAACTTCCTCTCTGGGGGGAACTGGCCAGGCAATTGTGATTTCCATGCACACAAAGCAGAGAGCTGCCTTGCCTGGCACATTAGTCATAGGCATTGTGCTTCATCCATTCTGGGAAGCCCCAGCCAGGAAGGAGGAAAAGTTTAAAATCAGAATTCCACCACTTCTTTCTGGACCTTGGCTGCTTCCACAGGCAGCACTCCTGCGTCTTCTGGGTCTGAAAGCAGTTCTGCTCCTTTAGCCAACATAAAATCTGTTTCTTTGCTCTTCTTCTTCCAAAGACCCACAGTGAGGGAAACGCTGCAGGCTGGCTTGGATGCACCTGGGCAGGTGGGAGTGACATGGAAGCTCCAGCAGAACCATTGGAAGTAAGTGACTGTGATGGCTGTTCTCTGAAGGGTTTTCTGATTAACAGGAGCTGGTGCAAGTCACTTTGTAGACTGACAATTACAGGCCGATCTTTGTGTTCTAATAGATTTTGCTGAATGATTTGAAATGTGTAAAAGTGGAAGGAAATATTAGAAATATTTTTGCAGATGGCATTCTTAGAAAGAAGCCCCTGCCTAATGGGGTTTTTTTTGTCCTCCAGAGGCTGCACAGAGGGTGCAAAGTGGTTCTTTTGAGTGACCCCACAACTTCTGTGAGCAGAATTTGGGCTAGTTGGTGCCAAGTGTATGTGTAGTTGTTAGATTTGTGAGTTGTCCTGGTCACTTTATTACTGTTCTTAAACATGCTCTTCAATATATTCCTAAAGCCCAGATGCTGAAAGCAATTCAGCATGGGAATAACTCCATTAGCTGCCAGGTATTGCTTCAGATACTCTAAATTAAACATGTCTGTGAACTACAAGAAGAGGGATTAAGTGTTTTCTGGCTTGGAAGTCAAGGGCTCCACATCAGACTTCAGCAGGACTGGCCATGGGGCAAATATGTGGTTGGGATTTTTGCCTTTGAAAAGACACAGCAAAAATGTTCTTTGATCTTCATTGGTTTTCAGCATTAAATTCTCTATCTACAGAAAATTTATTCCAGACCTCAGAAGTGCTTACACTATTATTCTTGTTTTTCATATATTGGTTGAAAATTTAGGGAGGGAAGCAAAAATCCCTGAACATGTATCTGAACAGAGTATGTTCTATTTTTATGGGGCTGTCTCTTTCTTTCCAGTACAGTTCTCTCTCTCTCTCTCTAATAGATCACATGTTTGTTTTCATGCTAATCCATAGAAACTTCTTGGAAATTATGATATACAACACTGCCATTATAAATGTGAGGGTCAAGCTTCTGCTGTCCTGAATAGGTGAAACTCCGCACTTTAAAAAAAATGGAACAGTTACTGACTGATTTTCTAAACTTCTCCAAATGGCCTATTTGTTTTCTGTATTGCTTGTTTTGAGCCCATTGTCCTAAGTTTATCACCTTGGGCCTGCAAGCACTTATCAGAGACAATCCTGCTAATTACTCTAGTTCTTGTAAATGAGGAGAATTACTTACACCCACTCCAAGTCATGCTCAACTTTTGTGGCTTGCACGACTTGTTTGTATTGTCATCTGCAAGATAATTAAATCCTATTTTGTGTTCTGTGTCTCAGATGGTACAAATAGATACAATTTTGGTCGTTTCAGTGGCTATTTGCATAATGCTTCAATTAAAACACAGCCTTAGCGGGTTTAAAGCAGATGTACGCTCCAGAATCAGCTGTCACCAGGTGTGAAGGTATTTAGATACAAATTTGGTGTGAGAAAATGTTAGTTTCAGTTTCTTTATGTGCACCTGTCAGGGTGGGTGGGAGCTTTACATGAGAATCTTGAAGAAAACGGGCCAGAAGCTTTAATTTTTGAACATGCCTTTTCCCAGTCAAGGCACACATTACTGAGCAAAAAGAAGCCTTTATCGTCCAATTCTCTGGAGCAACAGATCCTCACACTGGAAAGACAGAGACGAGAGGTAATCCTATATATACCCTTAACCACATGATGACTGATTGTACCATGCCCACCAATCTGGAAAAGCAGAGATTTATTTAGTTCAAAGGGAAAATTTTATTAATGACCATTATTGCTAAAGGCCAAGGAACAATAAGGGTTTGCACCCAGTAGTGTCCCAGTCAGTAGGAGTCTTCTATTCATTTGTCCGAAGTCAAAGACCTTCTAATTGGAAATATGTTCATGGAACTTGTAGCAAAGTAGCAGGAAAGTCCTTGTCCATTTAGGAGTTGCTGCTTGGGATTTGTGCAGGGTTGCAAATGATCCACCTGAAGCTTATTGTGTCTTTGCATGTTTCCTGAACGTTGCTTCCTGCATGTCCATGTGCTTTAACCAAAATACCAAAGCACTGGCAGATGGGCTGCAAGGCTTGCCAAACCTTAAACTTGCTTCTTCTGAAACAAATGAACTGTCCAGATGATGAGGAGGTTGGGAACATTCACTGACAGTGGATAAGAATGCCAGTCTGTTTTTGATTTACTGACCATGTTGAAATAAGGGTTATTTACTGTGCCTTCCTGGTAATTACAGCTTCTGGAGGTGAACAAGCAATGGGATCATCAGTTTAGAAGTATGAAACAGCTTTATGAAAAGCAGGTAACAATGCTGACAACTTCTGTTGCAATATGTGTGCCACCTGCTGACAGTTAACTCTGTGTTTAAATGTCAGCCAGCCATAGCCATGGTAAATATCTGTCTTTGTCTTGAGCTCATAAATTGAAAAAGCTTCGTCATATAAAAGTGAAGCCAATCTGTCAGTCTTCAGCAGGACAAACCAACCAGAGAAGTGGGGTGTCCCTAAAATAGTAGGGACCAGTGTGGACATGACAGCAGAGATCTTCATGCCCTCCACACTGCAGTAAATATTGCATATAGCTGGGAGCACAATTAACTGAAAATCAGCCTGATGTGCCCAGCCCCTGATCCACATCATCACATATATGCTGGTTCTTGTCCTGTCTCTTCTGAAGCCTGGGAGCTCCCTGGTAAATTCTCCATGAAAGTTACCCTCTCTAAGCAGAGACTTTCAAAATTGATTGTAAATAAATATTTTGATTTCAGTTTGTTTTTTTTTTCTATCCAAGATCCAATGGACATAGCTTTTATTCCTTGCTTATGGCTGTGTGACATCATTGCTGCAGACATTATCATCAGCTGCCTGGTGAATTGCTTACAATTTTGTTTAGTATTCCACAACCCAGGTTGGTTCATTGACTGACATTTCTCATCTACTGTTTCCTGCTATGAAAAGGAAGTTTATAGAATGACTTAATGTGCTTATCAGGAAAATCTTCTCTTTAATATTTTCCTGAAAGCTTTACTGAGATCTGAATCATTCATTTTCTTTTTCCCCCAAAGAGAAGAGGAATCCAATTAGCTCTTCCTCCTTTGCTCTGGAACCGTTTTATGCCTCTGGCTCAACACCCTGGAGGTGCTGTGCCTTTCAGAATCCCCAGTGAGCCCAGCATGGTCTGTCACTTGCTTTTCAGCTGACAGAGATGAAGGCAAAGCTGGACGTTTCGGAGATGAGAGTGGGCGAGCTGGAGCAGGAGAGACACCGGCAGCATCCAGAGGAGGAGGGGTGGCGAGCGCTAGGCAGAGAGAGGCTGCTGCAGGAAAAGGTAGGAGGGTGCCCTGTGGCATGCCTTTGTGCTCTGTGGTGAGCTCTCTGCTGCCTTTCATCTTTCTCCTCATGTGTGAGGCAGAGCGTGGGTTGAGCACAGCCCAGAGGTGAGGCTGTGGCTCCTCAGTATTCTACCCAAGGCAGTGGCTGCTGAGCTGCCTCAGCACAGAACTGTGTATAGAGAAAGAGTCATTTCAATATCACTGGCAGACAGCACAGCATTAGTTGTGTGCGGGGGGTGGGGGGGAGAGTAAAGAACAGGTTGATATCTACACTGCACAGATTTCCCTCCTCACAGTTCAGGTCAGGGTGAATTTCTTTGCGAAGGAAAATGCTGCCGTTATTTCAAATGGAGGAGGAACAGCAGTGCAGATGTTACAAAAAGTGCTTGGCAAGAAATACTCAAGGAGTGAATGCAGCTCCAGTCCCCCATTGGTATTGACAGTACAGACTCTCATACATGTGCTAGCTAGCTCAGGTCCCTGCAAATATTAGTGACACTGTCAGGGCTGTTAGCAGGGCTGGAAGTGTCTGGGCTGAGCACCTGCTCCAGAGTGGTGTTCACCTCACCCTCAGAGTGGTTGGGCTGCTCTCTCAGAACTCCTTGGGCACTGGCACTTGTGGTGGGCTTTTGCATCTAAATTTAGATGCCTGAGCTGGATTCTCACCTCAGCAAAACCACCAGCCTGAATGATGGGCACCTACACAAAACTTTGTGCTCCATTTTAGAAACCCCACAGAGTGATGCTTCCTGTTCTCATTTTGCTTCATGGTATCATGTACTTCATGACCTCTAGTGAGAGTTTCTGGATGGTGATGATGGCTGAAGTTGTGCTTCTCTATTCACGTGGTAACCTGAAACAAGTGGCAATTGCATCACTTCCAGGCTCTGATAAGACGTGAGTTAGTTGTGGCAGAAAAAGAAATACAACCTCCTTGGCTTACACCTGTGTAAGCAGAACATTCATCTTACTTGCTTATTAGTTAGTCTTAGGTATGCACGTACTTGATTCCAAATCCATAGCGCAATTTACATGTTTTAAGACAAACTATGCTATGTCCTTGCTGAATCACTGCCTATATTTGCTCTGCGTGTTGATTCAATGTGAGACAGTCCATATTTCTGTTCATGTTTCTGCCTGCCTTTTAGTGTATGATACCTGGGAAAATAGCCACCATTCTATAAAAATAAGGATGAGTAGTGCACGTGCTCAGATTTTTTTTTACTGCATACATGGCTAATGAACTAAATGACAGCATAGTCCAAAACTGTTTTATGGGGACAGCATGGAACTTTGGTCTTAAATCTGCAATTTCTTTTGAGTTACACGCTCAGCCAGCTCAGCTTGTCAGCTCGAGCTAGCTCAAGCTAGTGTAAGTATAGGATGAGTTCCTATACTTAACTGCAGAGATACCCTGCTAATCTTGCCTAGTTTTTGGAGAAAATGAAATGTCCCAGCTAACTTAGAACTCAGCAGAGTCAAGCTTCCACATGTATAAGCAACAGTTACTCAGGGGTGTTTTTCACAGGCTCAATTAGCACATGGTGATGAACTTCTGATGAGCCCAAACTGTGACTGGCTGCACAGAGATGTGCCTTTTACACAGAAAAAAACCCCATTCCTGTGGTGTGCTGTGCCTGTGATTGTTGGATCTCACTTTTTTATTCACATAAAGCAGCTGCAGAAAATATTTGAAATACTTTTTTTTTTTTTTTCTGTTTTTTTTCTTCGATGTTGTATGGCACTGGGAATGTCTGGGACTCCACCAGCGTTTACCCCTGGTCTTATTCTCTGAGTACATAAGAGAAATGTAGGTCTGGGGTAACTGTGGATGTGATTTTGATCTGCTTAGCTTGCCAGCATTCCCATGCCTTCGTACAGCTGCAGGAGCAGGGACTTAGTCTGGTATGTTGTTGTCTCTGTCTCATCATATGGTGAGTGGTCAAAACAATTTCTCCAGACTTTATCATATCTGGGTGTACTAATGAACTGCCTTCCTGTTGCCTCCCTTCCCAACTATGTTTGGGACAACAAAAATGCAGCACATCTGTCAGACAGAAGAATAATCTGAAAATTGTTCTAGAAAAATGTTTCCATCTGCATTTCTGCAGCATCTCTCTGTATTTTTGCATCCCAGAAAGACACAGAGGTCCTTAGTGAAGCTCTCCATGAAATGAAGGAAGAGAACAGGCTCCTGAAGCAGAAGAATGCCTCAATGACCAGAAAGAAAGAACACTATGAGAGTGAAATAAGTCGTCTCAACAAGGTAGGAACAGGAGTGAGCTACTGCTCCCTCTAATTCTGGGTTCTCTGTTGTCAGTGACCTCCCAGATACCATCTTTTCAATCCTGGGTGAACAACCTGGTGGCAAACACATGATCACCATTTGGGAGCTGGGGAAACATGCAAGACCTCACTTGAGCTCAGACCTGTGCATGCTGCTCTCGGCAGGTAGTAGGGTTGCATTGCAAGGAGAAAAATTCAGAGAGTATTTGGCTTCTCCTATAAAACCTCTCCACATGTCATGTCTAAGCCCTTTCTACATCCTCCCTCCTCAGAGCAAAAGGGAAATGGCACAAAGATGCTTCTGTATGCACCTAGTGGAAGACTGTGGTTGAAAAGAAAGGTCACACAGTTTAAAAACTGTTGTACAAGTGTTTGAGAATAATGGCTTTTCTTCACAAGACAAGGTCCTGCCTTACTGTTTACATCCATAGACACACATATTCATACCTATAATATTATGTGTATATATGTCTCACCAAGGAAATGATCATTAAATAGCTAAATGGGATTTTTTAACTGAGGGAAAGTAATAAATGTAATTTTGTTTAATCAAAAGATCACATAAAGCAGTGGGTGTTTTCTAACAATTTTGTATTTCATGGTGAACCACAAACACTTCCTGAGGAAATGCGCTGCAGTAACCATTGCTGTATAACTTTAATAAATGCTTTAATAAGCTAAAGGGCCATGATGTACAGGAGTCAAGCCAAAAAACATAATGCTGCCATAAGAAAAAATCTGACAGAACCCATGATCTCGAGCTGTTTTTGAAACGCATTGGCAGGACTTGCTCAAAGCTCCAGTCTAACTTTAATTCAAGGCCTTGTTTCTTAAACAACTTATTTAAATGTTTTATTTTGCTGTCTTATGATGTGGCTGTAATAAGACAGATGGGTATATAGACCGTTCTTTCAAATGAAGCATCAATTTCAGATACATTTTCCCAACAGTCGTTTACTGATTTTCTGTGGATTTGCATCCTTCAATTCTCATGTCATGAATACACATGAGACAGGAAGGGACCCTCTGTGCCCTTTTACCTTTAGTCCCCTGCTATTTCAGGTTCAGCCACTTGAAGTTATTACAAATTCTCTGAAATCAAACAACTTTTTCTTCTTTTTATGTGAATGGATAAAGCAGGGTCTCACAGTATTGTTTCTAAATGCAGTTTAAAAATAATCTTCACCTTTTAATTAACTTTTTGAAGATTTAATTTAATGGTTTTTTCTTTTTTTCCCTTCATAATTTTGAGTTGTAGAATCTTCTCAGAAAGGTATTAAAGGGAGGTTCAAAGGGGCAGAAGAAGGCTTAATCAGTAATCAGGGTAACTGCATTTTCACCCTCCCAGTCTAAGTTCAACCTTCTTTATGTACAGGCATGGAACACAAGCTTTGCCACTATTAATACCAGTTTCACTTCTGCACAATTCTTAGGGATGGCACCTCATCAGATAAAAAGCCTTCCTTTTCTTTGCCTTCTGTGGAAAGTGCTTGGTGTTTGTTGGGCCTTGGATAATTAATACCAGTCTTTGGATACTGGTTACCCTGCCTGGCCACTTCTTCCCCCTCTGCCTCTTCCTCCTCCAGATATCTTCCATCCTTCCTTCATGGAGTGTGGGCAGCAAGGGAAAACTGAGGCTCATCAGCATGAATTCACTTCTAAAAGGGGTGAAGTTAGAGATTCATGTCTTATGTGAGAGAATTTGAGAAGTACTGAATGGTATTTGTGCTAGAGAAGAGACAATAATAGATAATTATAATGTGTAGTTATAGACAGAGAGATGTAGGAGTGATTTAAAGATTATTTCAGTCCAAGGGAGAGCCGAATAGTGCTGTTACAAATAAGCAAAGTCTGCAAAGAACTGTGGTGGAATTTCAGTGTAAAACCTGTTTAAGAGTGGTGCTGGTGTTGTGTGTATCCGTAACTCCCTCTAGTGACAAGCTATAAAGACTACACAACTTCCTCAAACAGGAGGGTTTACTTTGTTCCACGTGAAGGAATCTCTAGTTTTAGTGCAAAAAACGTTTCAGTCAGACTTGGCTGTAGTAAAGTGAGTTTATTATCCAGTGTATATAATTGAGGCAACTACAAGTGAAAGGGAAACCTCTTTCTAATGATTTTAAAGGATATTTTTTCTTTTTCGTGTGGTGAATCTCTGGTAATTTTGCTGTTTGATATTGCAGGCCCTTCTGGATGCGTTGAAAAAGCAGCACCCACCTGTTGTCGGGACTCCTCCAGGGAAGGGTGACAGGAACAGCATTGAGGAGATGAGAACCCAACTTGAAGTTCTTAAACAGCAGGTAAGAACAGCTCAAGAGAGCCTGGATAGATTGCACACAGCATAGTTTTGCCTTCTCTGCCAGGGATTGTGTCTGGTAGATTTACTGTGTACAGCTTTTGAAAGGAAGAGCCAGTTCAGCCACAGCTCTTTGGAATGATGTTTCCCCAGATGCTGTCATCACAGCAGTGTCCACAAAGTGCAACTGAGTCCTGGCAAAGGACAGGAGCAAGGACTTGTAGAGGACTCAAAGCGTCAGAATGGCTCTCCTGACTCCTGGAGGTGTCCTGCCAGCTCTCTTCTAGGGGCTGAATGTCATCCAGAGGGAATGCTAAATTTCATGAGTTACTGATTCTCTCTTCTGCTCCATTTATCTTAGAAATCTCCAGTGTGGTGAAATATCCAAGGATCCCAGTCTTGGAAAACTAGAGTATTGGCATTGCAGTTTTCTAAGTGTGAGGCAAACCAAGCATCCCAAGCACTATAGACATGTATTTATTTATTTTCTCATCTTTGTTCTCGCAACTCAAGCGCTTTGTGCACTGTCTTTCTTTCCATATGAAAGAATCAGTTGAAAAACAGTATAGTTTTCAGATAATTTTAACACTTCAGGTCTGTTGTCCTGGATAGTGTCAGGGTTAACATTATTGACACACAAATGGATGTGATCAGAATGGGAATTTTATTCAGTGGGAATAAAATACTTGTTTCTGTCACGTTTGACAGCAGAGCCAGATTTTTCTCTCTAATGTAATGCTTGCCACATGCTGGAGAACTAAATCCTGCACTTGATTGTACAGTAATGAGTTATTTCATTCTACACAATAAAATAGAGTAAACCATTTTTTTTTCCAAAATTCTCATGGGGTATCCATTTTATGAATGTGTATTTCTAGTTGTATAAATCAGTACAGTGAGTCCAGACTTCCTTCTACACAAAATGGAGCAGAAAGCTCTAACTGGATGGAGGAGGGACTCTTGGGACAAAGAGTGATATGACAGAGTCCCCTGGGAGCTTGCCTGTCGTCAGCCCGTCCCTGGTCACGGCAGCGGAGATGAAAGCATTCATTCCTTGGGAGGTGTCCCCTCTTTCTCAGGGCAACAGAATAAATGGCAAAACTGTGCCAAGAAAGTTCCCTTGCAGCTCCAACAAGGAGCTGTACAGGTAGGGGGAGTGGGAGGGAGGTGGGACAGCAGAGAGGGCATTGGGAGAGAAGAAATGAGGAAATACTGAGGAGAGAAGTGTGTAGATGGACAAGGGTTGCAGGGATTTCTGCAAGTGACAGCTTTGTCTCTGCTTCAGAGGCTCAGGAAAAGAATTCATAGAGAGAGCCCTGTGTTGTCCTTTTTCTTCCCCTGAGACAGTAACATCTTTCTAGTCCTTATGTGGAGTCATAGCACTGCTTTCAGCAAAAAGAAAACAGTGTCTGTCCAATGGGCAGGGCATGAGCCACAGCAAGCGTTTTGGGAAGATGCTGTCAGAAGGCTTTAGTGAGCAATCAAGAGGACATGAGAGGGCTTCTGAAAGTTCTGGTGGGGGTTCCTACCCAAACATGCCTTTGCTGTTATTTGTCAGTAGAAGTGCCACCAACCTCCAGCTTCTCACCAGGTGGATGCCTGCCCATTACCCGAAGAACTAAGGCAATTATCTTAACACCAAATAATTTATGGATTTGTGTTTTGTTTCCAAATCTGTGCGCTCTCTGCCTATGCCTGGGGTGGTCAGATAGCTTTTAATGGAATGAAGCTCTGTCCTTCCTGACCACATAAAAAAGAGCTAAGCCACTGCATCCTTCAGCATTGTCAAGGCAGTTTATTTTCTAGGAACAAGGTCAAACATCTGTATTTCCACTGGGAATTGTGTACATTACATTCCATTTGGAATTGTGTACGTCACATTCCCCTCTGCCTCTGCACTGGGGTGGGGAAGTTCTTCTCTAACTCCTCACACCTGAGATACAGGAGGGAGTTAAAAGTGCCCATAACTGAAGAGAAAATGGGAAAAATGTTGGTGAAATGATTGCCCTGCCACTGCTAATCCCTTAAAAAGATCGATACTAGTATTTGCTATCTCATTTATAGTATTTGAAACTGATATTTGCCAGTCAGCTTTTTGAGTTGCAAGGTTGTACAAAAACTGGCACTGGGGACTGTTTCGATTGATGTGCGGCACTGGAGAATGGCCATTGCTTGTCACTTTGTATTGGTCACAAAAAAAAAGACCAGGGAAACTTTTGTTTGAAGGATTGTCCAGAGCAGGGATCCCCTTGGAATTCACCCTTCTGCTTGGGCAGCGTTTAGAAAGCAACTAAACCACAAAGTGGCTCTGCCTAAGTTCACACACCATTCATGACAATTGCAGGTCGAAATATACGAGGAAGACTTCAGAAAGGAGAGATCTGACCGAGAGAGGCTTAATGAGGAGAAAGAAGCATTGCAGAAAATTAATGAGAGATTACAATCTCAACTGAGTAAACTCAGCTCTCAGGTATGAGTCAAAAGAAAGCTCCCATTGCCAGCACATGTGTATTTTATTTTTTTTTCTCACTTTTCACACAACTCAAGGCTTTCTGGCTTCCATTAATTGACATTAGATTTTATATGAGGTCACCACCTGGGATGAAATCATTCTGAAGTAATGCAGCAAGAAGATGAGAAACGATTAGAGAAGACTTCTAAAATAAGTAGACGAAGGGAGTATTTATTGCAAAAACTTTTCAACCATATCTGAAAATGGAGGAGGGGGAGGGTGGACACAACCCAAAACAAATCCAGAGGACTTTGATTGTTTCACTGGCACTTGATATAAGAGTTGTAAGATCAAACCAACTTTTGAAATAAAGGGCTTCTGTAGTTAATCCTGACCTCTGCAACTGAGTTAGAGTGATGTTAATATCACTGAGGAAAAAATTGGTCTCCATACAAATTAGCTGAGCAGCCTCTGCAATAATTTTTTCTTGCAACATCCTTTTTATCTCTTCAGAGTAATGTCAGTTGGAAGCCACAGTAAAATCATGGCATGCAAAACTCTGAGCTTTCTCAATCCCTATTTAGAAATGATGAAATTCCGAGGTTTCCTGTCTTGAAAAAATTGTGCAATATTTTAGAAGAACGGCTGATTACCAAAATGCTCTGTGGTGATTTATTGTCCTCCCCAACACTCTTGTGACACAGAAACTGCAAGATTGTCTTATTCTCAACCAAGCCATGCATCAGAGGTGGTAGGCTCTTGCTGAAGTGTCAGAGGCCGGGTGCTGCCCTGTGCCCCTCACTCTGTCTGGTTTCAGAGATGTTGTGCCTGACTGTCCCTGCAGTGCACCAACAGTTCACACTGGAGATCTTCCTGTTTGTCTCTGCCTGCCTTGGGATTTGATTAAACAGAGCTTGTGGAGGATTTTAAAGATGAGAGCAAGCATATAAAATATTTATTAGTTTGTTTTCTTAAGTCAAATTATTTAGTTGTGACTCACAGAGTCACAGAATATTAATCATCTTTTACCCCTCCTTGCTCTGTCCTGAGGCAAATTCCTGTTGACTCTACTGTAAAGCAGAGGGCCTAAAAAAAAGGCAGACCCAAATCTGAGGCCAACAACTTTGGTCCTATACCAAAATGATTTATTCATCCTGTCATGCAAGTCCCTGTCCATGTAGTTCTGCTTCGAACTATTGAAAGCTACTGTGTGTAATGAAAATATAGAGTTGTTTTGGAATATAAAACACACACAGAATTGTGCTTGTCGTATCTTGAAACCAATCTTTTCCTCACATAAAAGGTGTCAAGACTCTGGTGTGGCACAAGTCAGCCGTCGTAAATAATTTTTTTAATGATAAATAGTCTGAAGAGTCTGAACAAGCAGCACTGCAACCCACTTGCACCTGAACGTTCTGTTGGTTGTCTTCCACTGCTAATGCATTTCTTCTTGTTCTTATTTTCTTGGCAGACAAAGGACATCCCAGTACAGCCTGAGAGGCCCAGTTACCCAGCTCCACTCTTCCTCTCTCCATGTGTCAGTTATGGGGGTTGTGGGATGGTTCTTCACTGTCCGGACCCTCGGGTGCATCCAGTGCCTCACAGGGCACAGAAGCAGCCGCACTCGGTAAGCCTCCCACCATCACCTGTGTCACATGGACACTGATTTTCTCATAGCATGGTGACCACAGGTGCCATCACCCTGCCATCCTCAGCAGCAACTGAATCTCTGCTTTCCTTGTGTGTTGTTTAGTCCAGATCAAGATCGAATTTACTTTGGCAAATACTCTTTATCTCTAACAGCACTAAGAAGAAAAGCAGGATTCTTTTACATTTGTTTGTTAATTTGAAAAAATAAGGTTGGTTGGTTGGAGTCTTGCTGATTACTTAGATCAATTTATTTCCATGACACAGAGCCCTTTCTAGCTGTATAATTACCTCACTTCAGAAGTAGGGATCTGCTCTGAGCCTTCAACATGAGATAATAAAACCAAATCAGCAGAAGTGGAAGTTCTATCTGAGTGTGGCTAACAAAATGGGAAATGTGCCTTTTTTCCTGGAACACAACAGCATGAAGAAGAATAGCTTTGCATTAGAGTAGGCTCTGTGAGTGGGAGTTACTTATTCCAAGGAAAATACTCCTTCAAAGAACATTTTTTTGAAGTGCTTTGGGTTATCTAAGTGGGCTGGCTTGTTCCAATCTAGTGAGAATGCATTTAAACATGGTGAATGTCATTTTAAATACACAATATCAGTTTCTGGCTATAAAGCTGTCACATATGGAAAGATGCTCATTATTTGAGAAATTATAGCTGAATTTTTGCAAAATGTATGTAAGGCTTTCAGGCTGTAGAAATCCAATGGAAAAGCTGTGGTCAGACAAGTAATTTCTGTGCTTCAGGAGTGTGCTTATCTGCCTATTTATCGAAGTTGGAAGTATTGCAGAATGTTTTTCCCTGCAATTTGGACACTGGCCCAGATTATTTTGGCTCGTCTCCCTGAACTTTCATCATCTGGGTTTCTAATTCTGTGAGGGATCACTGGGTTTACAACTTTGTCATTCCTGCTGGAGCGCCGGTGTCAGTCTTGACTGGTTGCTTTGTAACTCCCAGTTTCATTCTGACCCTTTTTTTTTTCAATTCTTTGCCTGTGTGAGTTGCTGCTCTGAGCTTTGGGTACCTCCCTGAGCAATTTGTTAGCAATGGAGAAAGGTGTTAGAATTTAATGGGTGTCCTGATACGTAATCCTGCGTGTTGAGGCTGCGCTTTTGCTTTTTCATTCTTTTTCTGTTCTTCCACTTTATCTTTCCTTTTTACACTCTAGTAGAAACACTTTGGTTAGTCTGATGTGAAATACACATCTTGTTCCTGAAATTGGTTCAAGTTTGCAGGGTTTAGGTATACAAATAGAGAAGAAATAGTCAGAGAAGGCAAAATTCACTAGAAACTCAAAAAGCAACGTAAACGAGTGTAATTTGAGCCATTGGTGAAGAACTACCTGTGCTTAAAGCTCCATATCAAAGTCCACTTTGTTTGCCCACAAGCACAGAATTAGTTAATAATTCCTGTGACTGGTACAATACATGTTAAAATACAATAGCTCATTTTTTTTCCTGACAGTGTATGAGGGTGATTACTGCTGTATAAGCATGAATGACAGCACAACATAAAAGTTAAATCTGTTTTCTCTATCTGCAGCTTCATCCTGCCATCTTAATTCAGGCAAAACTTCTGTAGGAGTCTATGAAATTTGTTCCCTGCAAATTGAAATCTGCAAGATTCCCCTTGGGACTACTCAGTGATTTTGTCAGAGTAATTTCTGCAGAACAAGAATCATTTCTCCGGTGTAACTAATTTGAAGCAGCAATTACCTAGAATTTGACAAGCTTGCATGGACTTTTTATTCCAGACAGACAGCCTAACACAGCTTCAGCTGAAATGGCTGGTCCCAAAGTTGTTTTCTCTAGTGGTAATTTGCTACTCATTTACCACTGTGGGTGGTATAAACTGTAATGCACTATTTCTTCCAAGATTTCCCTGGACAAAACTATGTCTGCACGGACATAACCTTCCCAGTACTTCCTCTTATGAGAAAAGATGAGAATTTTCCCTATCCCACGGTATTTTCAGGATGTTATTTGATAATAG
The DNA here is from genome assembly GCA_013397315.1 of Donacobius atricapilla. NCBI lineage: Eukaryota > Metazoa > Chordata > Aves > Passeriformes > Mimidae > Donacobius > Donacobius atricapilla. The sequence goes on along the minus strand of WBMY01007107.1, from coordinate 232,589 downwards.
CTAATGTTGTAGTAACAACAGTGCTAACCTGTGAGGAAAGGGATGAGGGGAGAGAACTTTATTCCACGGTTAATTCCTGTCACACTGGAGCATTTACAGCTCTTACAGATGCTTTCAAACTGGAGCAGCTTTACCTGTCAGGTGGGCCAGGTTTCTCTGGGGTTCTTTGGTAGAGAGACATGCCTGCTGGTATCTTCTGCTGCACTTTATTCCTTAGCCTTTTTAAAATCTGGTGTGGTTCTCTTAATGCTTCATTGTGATTATGGGACCTAGAAAGGTTTACACCAATTTTTTCTAGTGCCATAGGAAAGGAAGAAAGCTAGAAGGCTGGGATCAGTGGAACCAAACCTAAAGATGAGATTTTTTTGTAAACTGCTTTTGTATGGCTAATGAGAAGCTTCACAGCACAATTATGTTTTTATCATGTCACTGTTCTTTTGTTTGAAGTGCCTGTGAAGTCCATATTGCTGCAATAATGTTTTATTGTTCTGTGCAGCCAGACTATCAGTGGTATGTTCCTGACCAGCTTCCGCCAGATGTGCAGCACAAGGCAAATGGTAAGACAACAGCTGTACAGAGCATGTATTAAATGTACTTTTTTTTTCAAATTGAGGCCTTTGAGGGATGTAGAGTAAACTTTCCTGTCTATCTGTTGAGTGCTTATGTGAGAGCTTTGCCGTGGAGAGTCAAGGCTGGTGTGTGTGCAACACAGGTGAGGTTTCTGATGCAATACCATCCATGTTATAGCTTTGTTGCAATTCATAAAATGTCTCTATTACACATTATAGCATCACACTATTGCCTCATTAAACACCTAGTAATAGTCCTAAAGAAAAGATACCCTCAGAATTCTCCTTAGATACCCTCAGAATTCTCCTTAGAGCTTCTGTTGCTCCAGCAAAGACTGAATTTAATGAGGTGCCAAAACTGGGGGCCAGCATGGGGCAGCTTTAGGAGTCCTGGGTAACAAAGTGCAGGATTTAGGATGTTGTTTCACCTTAAAGGCAAAATGCCCATTGCTGTTCCCAATCTGTTCTGGTAGTTCAGCGTGCCAGGTCTGAAAACAGCCATGCAAGTGAACAGGGTTAAATACTTGCTAAAGGGTCAGTATGAACTATTTTTTGGAAACGGGGAGGAGTAATTAATATTTGCATCTGGATTTGAAATAATTCCTGAGTGTTTTGAGGTACTTGTTCCGGACCACTCAAAAGATGGACACCACAAGGAATCTCTTCTGGGTGAGAATCTGCCATCCCATGGTGCCACCCATGTGGGGTGGCAGGGACTGCGGAGTCCAGAAGCTATTTTGTTACACCTGGAAGAAGAAGATGTCTACAGAGGAACTGTTCCATTATTTGCCGTTGTCCACGTTTGCCCAGAAGAGAGGGTTGGGTGGGAATGTAGCTCACCAAAAAGCCTGATATGCATCCCATAATTACACAGCAGCTCTTTGGAGGGTTCTGATGTGGTCACAGGGAAAGTAGTGCTGTGCCTGCACAACAGAACAGGAGATTAATTTTGCCATTCCTCCCACTCAAACTGCAAGTGATTTACTGCACCAGAGGATACAGGGAGGATGTTTATAATGGGGAATGAAACCAGTCCAGCCACCAACTGCAGCTGTGGTCCAGGGCAGTGCACTTGGGGGATCTGAAGAAAGAGAATTCTTCTACCATGCTGGACTATGTGACTTGACTTCTCACTCCCTGAAAAAAACTTTTGAAGGTCTGTGCTGTGTCTTTCTGTTCCAGAATATCCAAACACCTCCTTCTCAACAGGACAGGGATTACCATACTTGGAGACTTCCCTTCCCTTTTTGCTCCAGTCCCTTTAAAGAGGATTTCTTAATAGTCCCATCATAATGCTGTGTCGGGTGCCTGTTTTAACACCTTCTGGACTCTTATTCTTTGTATCCTGGCTGCTAAAACAGATTATTTTGATCATTTATCCATTGATCACACAGAGGTCAAACTTCACCCTCAAAATATTGAGTCACTAGCCTGGCTTTATGTATTATATATAATTGTCTATATTAAATCTGCCTGTAAGTATTTCGGGACAGGCTTCCAAGATAGAAGCTCCAAGAATATGTGATGAGCAAGAGTTCTTGATGTTCCCATTTCTTTGGTCCATTTTGTACAAGTGCTAATTACACTGGTGGGTCTGAATGAGCCAGTATGTGCAGCAGCATTCCTGATTCTCAGTTCTCATCCTTCATTTTCTCAGTAGCTTATAAATGGACCAATCAATCTTCTCTCTGCTGAGCTAGGTCTTCATTATAGGAAACAAATCAGCAGTGCAGCAACTTTTAGGCATGAAACAGTTTCCTCTAGGAACGGTTTCAGTAGATTCATGTTTCTAGGGAAAACCTTTACATTTCACTTAACAAATTTTGATACTGGGCATTTTTTCCTTAAGTAGTAATTATGAAACACAGGTCACAGGCTGTAACTTCGGAGCTGAACACAAGTGAACTGGATTGGAGAACTGATATTTTTGGTAATATTCCATTTGAAAAAGCCCGGTTTAGACATATTTGAAATCTGTGAAAGTCTCATAATGTGATTGGGACTTGAAAGGTGTATGTCACTAAGCAGGAATTACTAATTTTTCTGTAGTTTTGTGTAGTTTTGCACCTTCATTGTGTTTTCCTCCCTCTCTTGTGAGGGAGGACGGTGTTTGCATCCAGATACTTTGGGATTTGCCTTGGATTGTGCAGGTCCTTCTGTAACCAGCTGTAATCTCATGTTTTCTGCTTCTCCTGTAACCATATCTGTAATTTTCTTCTGACTGGCACCACTTTCCTTAGCTGCTCCTATGGTAAGAGGAGGCTGTCTCAAAGGACTGCTGCCTTTGTTAGGCCCAGTTTGTTGTTCTATTTTGTTTAAATAATATAGAATTATCTCTGTTTCAAATAAAAAAAAAAACAACAAACCAACCCTTTGCTATAGAGATTTGATGAACACTATTTGATGTTATTTTCCAAAGTTTGCTCTCCAGACTGTTATTTTACTCAGAGATGTGTTTTGGTAGTTGGCAGAGGCTCACTTATGCAATGTTGTGTCCAGCGCTGAGCTCTCATGGTTGTGTGATGGTTTGGATCTGGCACTTTTGGATTTGAGCCCTTTCTAATAAACTGGGAATAAATTAATCAGAAAACAGGAAAGGATGAGGGGAATAGGGTGGGCAAAATGAGAGGAAATAAAAACCCCAACCCTCAAAAAACTGCTTAGAACCTCAGATAAGTCATAGCAGAGTTGAGCTTGTCTTCCAAAAAAGCAAAAGTGTTTCCTTTAAGATCCCAATAAAGATGGAGAAGCAAAGTGGAAATGTAGGTGATACAAGGCAGAGATTAAGGAAGATGATGAGATGTTTCCTTACTGCACTGACAATATATTTGCAAGGGAATAACTCTTCTTTCCCACCTCTGGACTGGTCCCTCCCCAGGTACCTTGCTCTGCAGGAAGTCTTAGTCCTAAATTGTGCTTAAGTTCTCCCAGCCTTGCCTTATTGGACCAACAGTGCTGCCTTAGAAGGAACTTGAGCTCCTAAGTGTCCCTGTGCTCTGTCACACTCCTGATGTCACTTTCTGACCTTTTTATTCTTGATTATGGGGTTCTGTTTGGTTTTTGTGGTTGTTTTGGAGTTTGGTTTTGGGGTTTTTTTTAATTTTTAAGGAGCAAGACAGAATGATTTCCAGCAAATGTACTTAATGTCACTTTATTTGGCAAGCAGTGTTGACTTCCTTCCTTATCCAACTGTGCAAAATTGAAAAGACAGTTGTAAAAAAGAGCTTGATCTTGGAGATTTTCCCTGGACCCAAATTTGTAATTCAAAATTCTCTGGAAAAAAGGTTTATTGCTCAAAAGCCTACTTGGAGCAAGAACCCTTTTGCATGCTGCAACTGCTAACATGTCTTGCCTTTTTCACTTCCACGATTAATCCTACTGCAGTTCTTCCCTTGGCTGAAAGATTCCCAGCAGATGCATTTAAGGACCCCAGTTGCCCCTTCAGAGCATAAGATACAACCAGTGGGTTTCTCCAGCCTGAGCTGGATGTTTTCATGTTGGATCCAGTGATGCCAGCCACAGGGAGAAGCCCAAATGGAGCCTTTGGCTTCTCTTTCCAGGGGCAGGGTAGCTCTGGAGGCTTGTGGGAGCAGCTGGTCACCTCCTTATCCCGGCACGCTCAGGGAAAGCAGAGCCTAACCTGCAAAGCCCTAAGGGTGCCCAGATGAGCACGTGGGTGTGCCCGCTTACTTCCATTACAATGTCATCTCCTCTTCCTTCCCACACTCTGCTGCTTCCCAGATTTTTGCCCTCGAGGCACCTAATTTGCTGCTAATGTTGTTATAATTACGGCTAATTGGAAGAAGAGGAGGGAGAAGTGTGGGGTTTGCCACTGAAAATAATTACATCTGTAGGGGGGGGAGGGAAATAATGAAAACCTGAAAAAAATGGATTTGTGGAGATCTTCAATAAAAACCAGACAGGAAAAAAAAAGTCAATTAATTGACATCTTAATTTCCCTGGAAAAAATCCCAGACCCTTAACATTTTTGGTATTAGCCTGTCCTCAGTGCATACATTACGTGAGAAATTATCAGTGCTTCCAAGTAGTCAAGCCAGATTTAATTAGCAGCTTGCCATCCCCATTGGGAATGAAAATGTGATTATTTTCAGCATTTTTACTGATACAGCTCGGTTTCTGCTATTTCAAAAAGGCCATTAGGACACTTCAGATTCCTAACTCCAGAACATGTGCAGCTAAAGTGCTTTTAAAAGTCAGCTTGAGCTGAAGATCACAGAACATGTTGTAGTTCTTCAGAGTACCAGGCAGAAAAGTCTCATGGGAAGAGGAACAGGCTGTGTGATTTAAACAGCTGCAGGATTTGATAATTTTATTTCTATGAGCCAGCAGATCAGGATTAATCACTCCTAATGTTTCTCTTTAAGTGAAATACTGAGTGCGCTTGTGCTTGTGCTACTGGAGATGTGTTAGAGCATTCCCAAAACCTTTTGAAGCTTCAGGAAGCATGTGTTGTACCAGCAATAGCATATTTCCTTTCTTCAATTTTATTTTCCTAGCTTGGGTGACTTACTATCAAACACATTTTTGAACCACAGACATCTGCTTAGCCATGGGTACTACCACCTAATTATTCCCTCAGTCAGATTTAGCTGCTCTCTTGGGTGTACCTAATGCCAGTGTACACCACTGAGCACTGCTGAATGTCAGCTGATCTTTTTAGAAGTCTGGAAAGATTTTACAGGGGGCTTTAAGCCATTAGACCCTACTGCTTGCTCTGTGTCAACCGTCAGGATTAGAGGGAAGTTGAGACAGATTCCTGGAGCACTCTGTGATATCCTCTCTCTTTTGCTTCTTCGCTCCTTCTGCAAACTGTATTGATTATGGTCCTGTGATGGCGTACAGTGTTGGCTTTGGGGCAGGTGTGTGTGTGAAAGTGTTACAAAATAGAGGGAGGTTACTCCTGAGTTGTATTTCTCAGTGTCACAATAATTCCCTTTGATTTTGCTTTTGCAGATTCCACCCTGGAGAAGGGATCCCATCGCTGACAGCCTCCAGCCTGGAGGAGTGTCAACCAAAGGCTGCAAGGGACTCTTGCAACTCCATTATTCTGTTTTCTTCTGGGGTTTTTTTTTTGCCCCTAGCTCCTTATCTCTTCAGTGCATGTGATTTATGTCTGGTCAAATCCCTGCGAGGACAATAGAAAAGCAGCTCATACAGGCTGGTGATCCTCAGGATCCAGTTAAACTCTGCTGGGAAGCGTTACTGCCCTTTGTTCTGAAGATGCTGTTTGTGCTGCCTTGTGAGAATCTCTTTAAAAGCCTGATGAGAAGAGATGCAGTTCTTGCTGGGGATTCAGACTGTCTCATCTGGTTTGAATTCAAGAGCTTACAAGCCCAATAGTGGTGTGATTGTTGTTGTTGTTTGGGAATTATGATGGGTTTTATTTGATTCCAGGGAATGATTTGTTGATATACCACCTTGAATTCTGTCCTCTCCTTGGTTGGTAAAAGGGAAATCTGCTTCACTGTTTAAACCCATTTGTGTAATTGTAATCAGGGTACCACCAATGCCAGGCCAGGTGAAAGGTGCCCACTTCCCCTTTTTGAGTCCAGGTCAGATCTCCTTTTGTTTTGGCTCTAGAATTACATGTAAAACATAATCACAGGGGCTTCTTTCTGTGTGTACTTACTTGTATTGCAAGAATGTTAGTAGAAATATTGAATGGGTTTAACTTATCAGTGAATATGGCTTTATATTTCCAAATTATACTTGTAATGAATCTGAACATCATCATGTAACCTCTAACCAAGAATAAAACCTGGCTTTTTAAGTGAAATTGTTTTTAGATAATTAATTTTTTCAGAAAATTTTGGTGGATGAGTGTCCAGCAAGCATTGTGTGATAATCTGCGTGCAAGATTGTCTCTTCCCTTCAGGCTTTTAAGAAGGCTGCTGTTGAGAAACAGATATCCAAACCTGCTGGGACCCCACCTGAAAGAAGAAACAGATTGGGGTGTTCTGCCTGTTTTCCTGGTAGCTCAGGAGTATTTCATGTGGATTTCAGTTCTGACAGAAACAGTTTTTTGAGCTGTGCAAAGGCAGAGTCATCAGCTACAGGACTGCCTGCATGTGTCACTTCTGCTTATAGAGCAGGTATTTCCATTCCTTTCAATAGACAAAGGCCTGTGCATAGAAATAATAACCTTACAGGATTGAACATGTCCAGCATTTGATTCTGGACTCAATGGGGAACAATCCATGGGAAAGGATTCTTCTGCTTTTGCATTGTAGAGCAATGCTGCTTCTGCCAACAGGGATGAAAGAACTGCCATTCCTAACTTTTGTAGTACAGGCTCAGGAAGAGCAGGAGCAGAGCACTGAGAGAAGTCATTTTTCGGTGAACTATTGAAAACTGGAGTTTGACTGCAACCTTAGCTCCACAATGGACTCCCGAGTCTGTGCTAGAGAGAGGGGAGTTTTTATCTCTGCATGAATTTGGAGCTGGCTTGCAGACACTGCGGCAGCAGATAATGTAACCAGTGCACAATATAACCGCGCTCCTCCTGATTAGCGATTTGGCTAATAAGGGTGAGATCATGGAAAATGCTAATGCACTGCCTTCGGAAAATCCAATTAGAATGTAACCTCATTGAATGGGAGCTCCCAGCAGGTGACCAGCGCTGCGGGCAGAGCACCCCGCTCTCAAAGCCGCCGGGAATCCCCCGAACAGACGCGCTCTGTGTGCTCGGTGTGGGGGCAGCCACCCCGCTCCATTCACTGCCGCTGTTTTCCCCAGCCGTCCGCGGAGGTTTGCTCCGGCCATTCGTGGTGCTTAACTCATTATCTGACAGCATTAGCCGGCCCAAAAGGACGATTGAACGCGAGCTATTCACAGGGAGAAAATGGTGTTTGCAGGGCTATCTTTATAGTCACAGGCTTTTAATGTTTGTCAGGCTTGGGCACAGCACTGTAAACTTGGGCTCACACGAATCCTAAACACGCCAAGCCCCGGGTATTCCTGGTGTTGTATGATGGAGAGTTTGTGTATTTTAAAGTGTACATAAAATGCCTGGAAGTTGCTTTTCCGCTTGATTTTCTTGGAATGATGTATGTCCCCCCAGTGCAGGTGCTGTCATCTGTCTGAATTAGCATTGTCAGGCTCAAACACCCCCAAAGGAAACAATTTCTGCAGTGACCCAGACAACTCTGAGGGGGTGAGTTATTTTAGTTAAAATCAGCCATAGTGTTCTTAACAGGGATTTTTTCCTTCCTCGAGCTCTGCCAAAACTGGATATCAACACTCCCAGTTCTCCCTTAAAAACTTGGGGTCTTTGGGGAATTTTTGTCTCTTTCTTCTTTTTTTTTTCCTGTGGAGAAAAATGTTTTGTTTTTATGCACAGTCTCATAAATTATAGCAAGAACACACCATCCATGAGAATATTTTTCTTCTCAGATTAAATGAATTGTATAAACTAGAAATGTGTGGTGAACACTGTGGGTGCAATAATGCCCTGTACCCTTTGGCTCTGGGTCCTCACACCCAAAGACTTGCTCTTCATTATCTTCACGTCATCCTCCCAGCCTCCTACCAGTCATTGCTTGCTCATGACAGCAGTTTCAGGATTGTTGGGGTGCCCAACACTTCTGGTCTTCATCCCCTCTGTCTCTTCCAGTAGTCTAGAATAGGATGAGGAAAAGCAGGTGGTGTATGACCATGCCTTTTGGTCAAGCAGTCTCAGCTTCCCACTCTAATGGATGGGGAATGTACCCTGGAAATTCTACCTTGCCCATAGCACCCTGTGATGAGCTAAGAGGGTGAATTTAATCAGGTTAAATTTCTCTCTCTTACTTAAAAAAAAAAAAACTAAACCTGAAGTCTAAAAATGGTTTCTGTATTTTTAACTGTTGTGAGAATGACAGAAGAATTTCTCTGATTTGTGCAGATGCAAGTTTAAAGGTCTGCAAGACACCATGGGGTGGAAAGCGTTTTTCTGATTAATAAAACCCTTTCCCCCCAGGAGCCGGCATGCTGATCAATGCTGTGTTTTCACTTAGAGCAGCAACAGCCCTGCTTCCACAGGCCCTATAAAAGGGCAGCACCCAGGTGCTTCCTGTCCAAGGGCTGCTTTTGTGAGAGCCCAAGGCCCGGGCTGGCAGTGGGGAGAGCAGGGCTGTGGCAGCCAGCGAAGGCACCTGCTGGGTTCCTCGTCGTCTGTTGATCAGTGCAGGAGTGAAGACCTCACAACAGTAAGACTGTAGATTGCAACTTGTGTCTAATGGAAGATGTCAGCCCAAGGGGAGGGTCTGACGCTCTTTCTACAGCTGAGGGCAAGGATTTGGAGAAGGGAAGTCTTGTGGAAGGAAAGCAGGATGTGTGCCGCTAATGTTTGTCGCACATGACCTGACTGAGAGAGAAGTGACAGCTCTGGCGAATGGGAAAGATCCTTTGTTGGCCTTTTTGTTTATCTGGGTGGTTCCTTTCATTTGGTTGCTTGGTTTAGCTGGGAGAAGAGACGGAGATGTTTTAATTTTCTTGGAGGAAGTTTTCGTGTTGTGCCTTCCTGTGTTCAGGCATCCTGTGTGTCAGCTGTTGGTCATGTTAATCCCACGTTAATCCATTTAAGACAACGGCATTACCCCGCAGGGCTGGCACATACAGAGATTCTTTGCAAGTTATTCACCAAACCAGCTCTCTCTTTGATTAAATATAGCAGTCACTTAAAACTCCCTTAAGGTTAAGCACAAAGCACCAGCCAGATTATTTCCCTGTGCCAAAAGTTAGGAAAAACTGCACTTTTCTGAAGGTTAAAATGAGAGCTGGTCTTTTTGCAATTCCTGTTCTTCTTCCCTCTTTCTCCGCAGTGCCAGATTTGCAGCCTATGCCTCAGCATGGAATCTATAGAAATAATGTCAGGAGAAACAATCCGAGTTATGGAATGGAGGGGATTAGCAATGATACCAGAAAAACACGATCATCGGCACCAGGATATTTCGAAGAAAATTCTTTCTGTGTAAGTGACCTGTTCAGACACTAAAGCAGCTTTGGAGGAGTCAATCTCCTCATATTTCCAGCTTTCTTTTAGGAAAGAAAACCTTAAGAGGAAAGAAAGCTGATCTCTTCTGAACTGGAATAACAGTGCTCTCTTATGTTGGCAGTAGCAAGAGAGGGATTAGTTTATTCCCTGTTAAAATTCCCCTGTGGTCAAGAATTAAGTGAGGGTGGGGATGCCAAAGAGAGGACTTGGAGCCTCCAGTGATGTACTTGCTCCAGAAGGGAAGGGAACTCGCTAAAATCAGGTTTGAGGCATGAATATTGCATTACAGTTAACTAAAAGCAGGCTTGAGTCTGGTTTAGTAATGCCAGCAAAATTGGTTGCTCACAGGGATTGTTCCTAATCCTTAATAGTGATAATTAAAATTCAAAGCGTGTGTGATGTTATCTCACTGCCCATGACTTCTGAAGAGACATCTGACTTCCCTGAGAATTTGGGTGTGGTTGGGTCAGAACACTGGAGTTGCTTTTCTATTCTTGGGTGATAAATTAATAACACAGGACTTGGAAACACAGCTCAGAGAGAGCTGTAAAACCAGAAAACGTCCCACCAAATGGAACTCATTGCATTACAAGATACCTGTTGGGCAACTGAAAAAAAAAAATTAAAATCCCCAGAAACAAAAAAGGCAATTAATCTCAATGTGCTGTTAATTTAATAGTATTCCCATATGGAGTCTTAGTGCTACTGTCACAAGCTGGCCATAACTTCCTGCTGTTCCACAGATGCTTGTGACAAGTTCTGCTTTTCATGCTCGTTTCTTTGCAGCCCTTCACTTTGGAGTCACAGCAGACCATCTATTTGTAATCTGGGGCTTTTTTGTTGTTGTTGTTGTTTTGTTTTGTTTTTTTCTGTTTTTTTTTGAGTCAAACAAGGTCTGCGGAAAGTAAAATTCCCATTGGAAAAGAACTTACAAAGGTGGTACTGTACTGCCAGGAACTTTTTTTCCAAATAATTCAATTCTTATTAATAGGCATTTTCACTTTGATGAATGCAAACATTCAAGCTACGACATGCTGTGTGGCTTTCTGTGTCTGAAAGCACAGATAAGAGATGTGGGAAATGCAAACAAAGCCCTGAGCAGTACCAGGGAGAGGGAGGATATTAATAAGGAAGGACTATCCCTTATGAGTTCCTTGTTTGTTTATATTCATTCAGCCTATTCTGCCCAAATTTGTTTAGTTTCTGTATGTAAACACCACTACTGTTTATGAGCAGTGTTTCATTTTGGCTTGGAACAACTTCAGCTTATGACAACCGTCAGCCTTTCTTCTTCTGAGAAGAAAGTGATGCAGGCATTGAACCTCAAATTGTGTGTGCTGGGAGGGTGTGACACTGGCAGGATGTTTCATGACTCCTGAGCAGATGCCATTCATCTCAGTCAACTGTTCTCAAAAATACTGCATTTCAGTTACAGGCATCTAAATCCTCATTAAATTCTTCAGGCTACTTTAAGCTTTGACATATTAGCCCCTGAAATTGTGCAGACGTTCTGCCTCTGAAGTCTCCAGAGGGAGGGCTCTGTGGAGCCCCGACCGAGTCTGGCTTTGCTAAACTGCATGGATTTTCCTTGCTCTGTAGGAAAAACGTGTGTGGAAAACTCAGGCTCTTCCAGGTGGTCTAGGGCCTGCATGTGCAGGTGATGATGTTTGTGCACAGTCTGTGCTCCTGTGTCTACTTGCATATTTCTATTTCTATTATATACCTAGAAAACAAGTGTTCACTATGAAGGTTGGAGTGTAGGAGCTCAATATATCCCTACACGCGCTCTTCCCTCTAGGAGAGAAATCTCCTAGAGGTTTAGCAAGGTTGCTAAAACTTTTAACGTGGCCACATAACAAGAGTCAGTGTCCCCAGGGGAGACTGTTGTAGTGAGGGAAAATGAAGGTTTCTCTTTAGCCTCGAGTTCAAACTTCACCAGGGTCTGATTTTTAAAGTCTTCCCAGGCTGAGCAGCTTTGCCTGTGGTAATTGTTGGATGTGTTGCACTCAGGGCGGGCAGAGCCCACTCCCCGCCACCCTGCTTGCTTTCTCAGTGCAGGCTTGATGTTTATCCTCTGCTGAGGGAGAAGTTCCATTGGGTTTTATTTATTCTTTTATAAGACTGCTCCCAGTTTACTGGAAGAGTTTTAATTGGGCTCCATAGCAGTCTCCCCTGCTCCCAAAACTGCGCTGTTGTTCTGTTTCTCTTTTTCTTTTGGTGATGAGGGGCCTCTGGAGCTAAACCACCATCTCCTCCCTGGGTGCAGGCTGTGGAAAGGCTCATGGTGCATCTCTGGAATGGGAATGGGCATGGGCATGGACACGTTTCCTCTCCTCAGCCTCTTCCACCCATTAGCATTTGGGGTTTCACCAGGATGGAGAAGGTCACTGCCTCCCCAGCAGAGCTGTACTCACAGCTGAGAGTTAGGATTTGTCCAAAATGATGTGATTTTAGACCAGGCGGAAAAGGCATTCCTGGCAATTTAAACATTTCTCTTTTGTGGAGAGAAAGTACAGTACAAAAACAGCCCAAAGGCTCCTTGGGCCATTTCCTTACCTCAGAGAGCTGGTTTCCTTCTGCAAGGCACAAACTCTTCATTACAGGGAACAGAAGATTTTTAGGAGCTCTGGGGAAGGCACCTAGGCAGAGTAGGTCCATGCTCTTTGCCTGGTTTCCTCCGGAGCAATGCTCATGGAGCTGTGCTGGCTCTGTGCAGGCCATGTGTCTGCCAGACCTTCCCAAGGATTTTGCATCCTCTGTGAAATGTCAGATTTGATACAAAGCCAGTAGGTTCCAAGGGTGTTGGCTTCCTAGAGGTGGGCAGGTGGAAGCTGGGGGAACCTTTCAGCTCAAGGAAATCTCAGCGTGTTCTCTGGGCTTGGTGGACATCAGAGAATACAAACAGGACCTCAGCCAGGTGGGCCCTGTCCCCAGGAGACCCAGGGCCCTGCTGCCTGTTTGATCTCCAACCCAGCCTCTGCAGGGTGCAGGCTGCTGAGGTTTTCCTCAGGGGGAGAGGCAGGCCATAACACAAAACATGGGATGTGTGTTGTCCACTGACAAAGTGTCAGTGATACCATGTGCGCATTGGTGTGTGTATAAGGGAAAATCAGGGCGTGTTCAGAAGATGGAATCCAACCTGGCCATTTTCGTCAGTGGGAACTTTGAATAAGAGTCCCTGCTGTACATCTCTGCCTAGGAGATCTTCAAGTTCTTCAAACAAGTGCCTGTGTGACTTTGCACTGGGAAGGATCTTCATTGTCCTTAGAGGGAAGGAGCATGTAAATTGTGGGACATTTGTAATCCAGATCCAGGCCAATGCAGAGGAAATCTGCAAAGCTGTCAATAAAGCAGGAGAACATGACCAATTAGTGCATGATAAATGAGCTGATGGACTGGCAGCTGATCCCATCAATACGCTGAAATGTCATCGCTGATGCCAGGCTGAAGTGCTTTGATGCTGTTCTTCCCTTGATTTGGCAATGGGATTTTTGTGGACATGGTCATCATCATCATCTTGATGGCTAAACCACTCTACCTTCTTTGAAAAAGTGGGACTATTAAGGAAGCACCTGGTGCTAAAGCCATCTCTCTCTTTAGTGCTTCATCTTTTTCTTCAACAGGAGTAAAATGCCATTTGAAAACAAATGTACTGCATCTTCCCCTGCTTTCAAAGATTGTGATGGTGACAGGGAAAATTAGTGGCTTCTAAGCTGTGTGGTTCTTATTTGGCTTTTGCCTGGTTTTAAAATGCTATTTCCTTTCCTTTTCTCCTTGCTGAGCCAACCCTGGCAAATCTCAGGAAGGAACCCTGGAAGACCCATTTTCTCAGCAACACTGGGGATATTGACAGGTAGAGGATGGCCTTATTTTCTGGGACTTGTCCTTGGGGTAGATGTACACAGGTTGTTGGGGTGTTTACAGACAATAAATGCCAGCCCTGTGTGAAGAAGTGGGAAAAGAAACTGGGGTTGGAAAATATTTCATCGGCTTGTATGAAAAACCTTAAAGCTGGTGCTGAGAAAAATAATTATCTTTAAGCTAACAATTCCGCTTGGAATAGTAACACCCCAAAAATACTTCCAGCCTTAGTGCAGGGGTGCTCTTTCCATACTCTCTGATTCAGTTGTTCCTCCATCTGGAATTATAAAAATGTCAGGAAAGATTAATTAAATGGATCCCATCAATTCCTCCTTGGCCCTTTGGTAGTCAGCTCTTCTGTACAGATTTCTTGATGTCTTGAGGCAAGCTGTCCCATGGGCTTTCCTGGGGACCACACAGACACTCAGCTTTTCTGGCATTTTTTTCTGCTAATTACCCACCTTCTAACAAGCAGCTTCTCCAGAGTGGCAAACAACTTCCTCTGAATAGCTCGGATGTGCTCGGCTCCCGGGGAATGGCGAATCAATAGAAGCGTCTCTGTTGTGCCTTTTGCTCCTCACAGCATATGAATGCTATGAAAAAACGGACACACCAGTGGGGCTTGTTGCCTCCACACACACATCTGAGGTTGTATCCATATGAATCCTGCTCCCCTGTCCAGTTTGGGCAGGAATGAGCGCTTCCAAAGGCAAACCGGTTACGTGCGTTCCCACATGCCGTGTTCTTGAGGCAGAGACAAATTCCTGCAGTTACATAAGAGGTTGGGCTTGAAGCTTTGCATAATTGTGCTCTCTATCATTTCAATCTTGTGTGTTTTTAAATTTTGCTTTCCTGGCCAACGCAATTTATTACAATTAACTTGTGATCTGCTGCATTGGGCTTTATCATCTCTTCACTTGAGGCAGGAAGCAATTATAGATCTTTGAAAGAGATGTCCTACTTAGACACAGCAAAATGTCTTTCACAGGACACAGTGTTTTCTAATAGGAGAGAGGATTCAAAACTGTGATAACATCTTGGAGTGCAAACTGGGGAACTTTGTCCTTCCTGAGCTGTGCTTTCTCCCATGGATGAAGTACTCTGCGGTAGCTGGAGCGGGTGCTGAGGGAATTGGGGCTGCTGTCCCTGCTTCCCATGTGTCACACCTGGCTCACTTTGCCATCTGAAAATAGTCACCCAGTACCATCTGAGATACCACTGGGTAACCAAAACTTCTGCAGACATGTTTTTGGCAATAGGAGGTTTTGCCCTTCAGTACAGGGAGGTGTGGCCAAACAGGATCCCCAGAGATGTCTTAGAGGGTGTTGGGTGCTTTCTTCAGGAGACTGATTTCCAAATCAGGCACTTTAATTTCCAGAGCAAGACCAGCTGTATGGCAAAAGGCTGATGCTGGATGGTCTGTCCTCTGAGTTCTCTTTGGAACTGTTTGTACCTCTGGGTTTGACCTCGAGGACCAAAATCAATCCCTTGAAGCAAATTAAGGCTGGAATTCCTATGCACGTGTATTTGTCCCCGGGGAGGGTGGGATGGATGCTCCGACTTTTTGGGCAAGCCCACCAGATGGAGCTCGTGCTTGAGAGATCAAGCTCTAGCGAGGAGCCGGGAAAATAGGACATCGACCAGTTTTTTATTGGATTGTTTCAGTAACAGGGGGGAGTTGAAGCCTGGCTTCCCAAGCTCTTGCTTGTAACAGGAAACGTTCAGTGCTAAAGATGCGGAAAAAGGAAATGTTTTTGCAGCTAAAAGTGCTTGGAGCTTTCACTCATGTTTTAATTTTCTTGTCACTGTCTTATTTTGCAGAACTGTTTTAGCACTCGGTCCCTCAAATATATCTGTCCCTTAGTGTGCTTCTCATATTTGATTATAACAACAACACCCCTTAGTTACTAAATCCATGTAAAATCAAAGCTGCGGCCTTAGTGGTTACAAAGGGAAAAAACCCCAGACATTTGGGGAGTGGAAAGGAAACGTATTCAGCCTTAAACTTAGTTACCTAAAAGACAGCTAATAAAACTTCGGAGTGTGGCAAAGAAAGCAGCATTAAGCACGTCTTAGTCTGCAAAGGTGTAACCTGTGAATTCAGAGGTCCAGCTACACATCATTGCCGCGCTAATTTTGGTGTGCACGTCACCTCTTAGCCTTGTGCTTCAAAGGCTTTTAAAAACACATCTTTAGAGGCCCATTTGTTATTCCTGCGATCCAACTGCTCCGGCAATACATCAGGGAGCAGTGTAAACACTGTGGCTACGAGGACGTGGTGCTTATCTTGAACACGGGCGGTGCAGGCACCGGCGGGGTTTGGCCCCTGCTCCGCGCACAGCCTGAGGTGGCCGCAAGTCACATTCTGCATGGAAAACACAGGCAATGGATGCCACTGATTTCACCTCCTGGCGAGACAGACAGGCCCTTGCAGCACACCTCTGTTCCCTGCCACCCATCCTGGGGGGAAGGTGAAGTTGAGTTAGACTCGCTTGCTATCAGATTTATTTTAAGCTTCACCAACCAACCAAAAAATGCGTTCATACTGAGCAGCCTTTAATTTCAGCCAGCATGGAGTAGGGCCTCATGCCATGGGATTTCTTGCTTTGTGAGACAAAAACCAGTCAGATGAGCTTTTATTCTAAATCATATAGGATGAGCTTGCCTTCAGTAATGCCTTCAGAAGAAACATTCTGTGGCTGGCCATCCCACTCTGCCATTGCCTGGAGCTCTCCTCTGCTGTGTGCACGTGAACGCCAGCACACAAAACATCCCTGCTAATTGCTGAGTGCTGCTGGATGCACTTGGGTAGGAAAAAGGGAGCATATGTGCTTTAAGAGAGCTGGATGTGTGCTTTGAGTGCTGGCTGTAGTTGTGCAGTAGCCAGATGTGGTGCCATGCTTAATTTAACCTCTCTTTGTGTTGTTACAGCCTGTAGTGCAGACCTTGAAAATGGACAAAGTTGGAACCTGGGGCTCCCCAGAGGAGAAAGGTTTGCTCTCTCATTGCTCCCTGTCAGTAATGACAGAGAATCAAATCTTAGCTGTGCTGTGTTTCAGGTTCCTCCAGTTAAGGTATCACTGGCCAATGAGTGATAATTTCCCTTTTCTCTTTCTTTCTTTCTTGGTGTTTCCTGTCTATTCAGTAAATTGCATATTCTGATTTCCTGAGAATCCTCTGTGCCACTGGTTAACCAGGAGGGAAGAAGTCTCAGTCTTTAAGTGGGAGCTGAGGATATAGTAGGTTGGTCCTCACTTTGATGGGGGGAAGGAGAAGTAGAGGAGGCTGATGCTGTGGTTTTCTTAGTGGAAGGAATTAGGACATTACAGACTTCCCTTGTCTGTCCTGTGTAAAGGTAAATCCTTGATCAGTTGCCATCACATAAACCCAAAATTAGTTCTTCAAACCCTTTCCACTCTTCTAGGTTTTGCAGTCTTCTGCATTTCACAGGCAACCACTTATGGAGTCCTCAAATTGGCCCTAAAAATTGCAATTACTGCTCTTGCACTGAGGACTTACGGGGAGCAGAATGTCCTATTTGCCCACACATGTGCAGAGCTGAAGGTAAGGGCACAGAAAGCAATAAAGGCAAAAGAAAAAATGAGCATTGAGTTTCAAGTGCCATTTTTGAACAGCTGATTCTTGATGCTCCATTGTGTGAGTGTGTAAATTGTGGTGGGAAAATAGTGACTTAAATCAACACTTTGCAGTGACATGTCTGAAACAATTATTCTTTGAAGACAGGAATACAACAAGAACTTGGGTCTGGGCTGTGTCTGTGGGAACACCTTCACACAAGAATTAAAGGGTGCGTGTTCCAGATCAAAGTAGCCTATACTTCATAATATGTCTAATTACCGTAGCAGTCATCTTTATTAAATTCATTTGTTTTAATTAAAAGAATATATATTTGGCATCAGAGTTTACAGGGTCTGTTGAGCGCTTCAGATTAAATCAATGGTTTGTTAACAATTTTATCTGAAAAGTAGATTAGATTATTTAAATTATGCAAAGTAGCTTTGTTTTTCCTTCTCAGTAGAATGAAGTTATGATTAAGAAATAATGCTTGGAGCATGAAAGCTCTGCTTGTCATTATTTTTCACATTCATATTTGGGATTTCAGAATGAAGTTGTTCATCTTCAAACTAGTTTCATAATATATCAGATTTGGCAAAATAGAACAAGTCCTGCAGTGGTGTCTAACAGCAGTTGTTTTCCAATGGTGATATGGAAAAGCCAATGCTGGATTCTTGATTCAATTGGAATATATTTTAGATTTGTATTGTATTTTTGTGCGTTGGAGCAGTAAGTCTTGTTAATCAGTTCATGAAACAGTAGGATTTTAAAAAATGCACTGAAGGTGTAAAACAGCGCCAGGAGAGTTTCAAGAGTAGCTTAATAAATAAAACATAATTGGACAAAATGGGCAAGTAATGAGTTGAGGGCAGCCCAAATGTGTAATTTCTTGGGGTCAGTGGCAATGCATCAGCTTGCACTGCGTCTGGGTGGAGCCTGGAGTGTTGTGGTGTTGGATTAACAGGGCTGTGCTGTTGGGGTGCCTCATTTTATCCTGTTCTCATCAGCGCTTCCAGGGGATGCAGCACAAATGCTGGGTTCAGTCGCGAGCGGCGCACCAACCACTGCATGTTCTTTCGATTTCCCTCAGGAGAGGGGAAGCCAAGTGCCTCTATTAGGAAAAGAACCCGGGGTTGGGGCTAGCAGGGAGCCAGCCATGAGTGCTGGGCACAGTGCTCCCTGCCTGGCTGTGCTCACGGAACAGCAGCAGATGGGGGAAGGCGTTGGTTCAGGCCCGTGCTCTGCCAGGCTCCACAAGGCTGTCACCTCCGTCACAGGTCACTACTTCAAGCAGCACTCACCTGCTCCCTAAAGGGCAGAAAGAAGCCCTTCTTCCTCAGATCAAACCGGCAGGCAACATCAGTATCCCTACTGGAAGTAGGAGCATGATCTCATCTCACTCCTGTCACAAGTTTTAGCCCTTCCTGGGTGCTGTCGCTGCTCAGGTTCCACCTGGGCACTCATGTGTGGCTCCTCTGGGGAAGGCAGTGGCAGCTCCCAGGCCAGAGGCTTCCAAGATGCCTCTGGAGGCCCCTGCTGTCCTGCCCATCCCTCTTCAGGGAGAGGGAGCTCTGTGTGATGCTGCATAACTAAAACCCATCACAGCCTGGCTTATCAGGCAGCATCGATCGGTAAGGCTGGTTTAGCACCTCGGTTTGTGATGTTAAAAAATAGCAATACCCTCTCCCTAGTAACAAATGCTAATCAATGGGCTACTGATAATGGATCCTCAGATCCTGCACCACAATGAGAACCATATAATTGGGCAAGAAAATTGTGTATACACGAAATTAAGCACACACGCAAGCACTCCCAGTGTCATCTGTCTTCCATACCAAATGCACGGCAGCGCCGGCTGCTAAAACTTGCAATGAATTATTTATATGATGAATTATCCTTCCTTCTCCCCTCCTAGAATATCCAATTGCCCATTTCCATTTTTGTTTTGGAAAGATTTATTATTCAGGTTTTTTTCACTGGATAACTTATTAAACATTTCCTGCTCTTTTTCTCCATTGTACATAACACACATCTTGTTTCTTGGTAGCACCTATCCATCCCCTCTAACGGGGCCTCCCAGTGTGGGAAACTGTGAGGAGTGCAGTTTTTACCCCGGCAGTTTACAGCCCTCCTTGGGATCCAATTGGAGATGTTCAAAATTTGGGATGTTTATTTGCTCATTGGAATCAAAGCTGTTTCAGCCCCCAAGCTGAAAGCTGAAGCGATCCGTGGCTACAGACAGAGGTTGAGACTGCATGTGGATGAATAATTTCGTTACTCAGTAGCCTGGAAGCCTCTGAGAGGGTGGGAGGAGAAGGTGAGTGCCCAGAGAGAAATCATTTAGAGATTTGCTGCTCTTCTGCCCCTCTAGTTTCTCAGTTCTGCCCCAAAGGCATAAGGAACAGCATTTTACATTTGAGGACTTCCTGCCTTGGGTGTTGTACGTGACCATGCCTGGGACCTGTTCCTGTAAGTGACTGTGAATCATCTCTGGTTCCAGGGGGGAGTATTTCAATGCCAATTTTCTGGGAGCTGGGATAGCAGCTGGGACTATCCCAGCTACTATTTAATGGATTTCAAAGGAATCACCTACGCGGGAGAATTGTCCGTGTTTGGCTTTCATGATTCAGTTTCCATTTAGGAGGCTGCCTCAGAACCTTCCAGACATTCCCATAGTTTCCAGCATCTAAATCCTGAATCTGCTTCCTGTATCTGTGGTGAATGTTTTCGTACCTTATAAATTTTTGTGGAGGGGAATCTTGTTCTGCAAGTGTTTTAACTGTGCCTCTGGCTGAGAGTCTTGCTCTGTGCTGGGCTTTAAATCATGATGGAGATTTACAGTGGCGATAGAGGTGGAACTGCAGGCATCCAAAACAAGAGTTACCTATATGGAGGAGCTGGTGTGCACACCCCCCTGCAAATAATATCCCAGGGATGTCACATTGCTTCCCCTGGAATCACAGACAGTGATACCCCCTAAGAACAATAGCACTAAAACTGTCCTTGGCTTCAAAATAATCGGTTTGCCTGTCTGTGAGGCACACGGTCTCCAGAGCTCTTTGGCTGGGTAGCAATATTTTACCTCTAATGACCTCAAGCCCGAGCCAGCCATTTTTGCAGGCTCTACAAAACCCTGTTGTGCCACGAATTGCACCCGGAGGTAGCTGCTGCCTTCACCTGAACACATCCCTCCCTGCTGGCTCCGGCACGCTCCGAAGGCTTGGGGGAAGCTCGCCAGAATGTACCAGGTTTTCTTCACTAATTTCGGCTCTCTTATTTAGTCAGCTTCTCCCATTTTTGGATGATTGAATCTCTGTGTCTTCTGCATCAGAAGAGGAGCACATGTAGTTTGCTGAGATTTTTTTATTGAGGTGTTGCGGTTGGAAGTAAACGATTCTCGAGGAAGAGAGAAGTTGGGATGCTGTGTGCAAGTACCAGGTATTTTTTGGTTCTCCTTAAACATGCATAAATTAATCCTAAACTTGTGTCTTTCTCCCTTCCCTAAACTCCTACCCTTAAAACCTATTTGAAAACGATGAATAGAGTTGTTAAATATGTAAAAATAGAGACATGAAAACAGAAGGATAACTGTGTAAGAGCTCCCACGGGGCTTTTTTTCTTAATCCTGCATTTCTTTCAGTGAACTTGTATTTCTGAGCAGACCCTTGGGCAGAATGCTGGCTGGCTGGACCCTGCTGCTCTGTGAGTTGACAGAGTGGGAGGTAAGTGGCAGTATCTAATGGCAATTAGCAGAGGTCTGGACGGCTACGTGTCCCTGAAGGCATGAGCTCTTCTGGGGGTTGTGTCTTCAGAGTGGAACTGTTTGTCACTCTACAGAATATGACAATTTGCATCCCTCCGCTGAGGCTTCGCTGTCAGATTTTCTCAGCTGTCTTGCAAGGAGAAAAAAAAAAAAAAAAGGAGAGGATTTATTTAATTTTTGCTCCCCAAATCTGTTGAAATAATAGGGCAGGAATGATTAGCTTTTGGGAATTACCCATCAAGCTGCTATCAGTAATAACTTGTTTAATGCTTATGTAGCACTTGACGTTTTTATGACTGATGTGCCAGAAAGGAAACAAAAAGAGACGGGTTTGTTTTGAAAGGGCAAAGGATAGTTTTTGTCTTTTCGTTGCAGCTCTCAGGTAATAGTAAGAAAATTGTCCCTCGGTCCCCAAACCTGAAAGCTGCCTCTGACCAAAACGTGATGAGGGGGGAGGTGAGGGGTTGAACACGCAGCTTTGAGACTCGCTTGCTCTGTTGCCGGAGGGTTTCATAAATCCCGTTTCTCACGCATCCTTGACGGTGTCTCCCGCCTCCATCGCTGCCGGGATGTTCCGCAGCGTTCCCGCAGCCCCGACTGATTCAAGCAGCGGCTGCGTGAAAGAGAGGAGCGGGAGCGCCGCGTCCCGCGGGCCCCCGCATCCCCCCGTCCCGCCTTTGCTTTCGGGCACGATCCAACCCCGGCAAGATGGATGTTGAGTAGGCTCCGGCAGCGCGGCACAAAGCCGGGCGGCGCGGGCGCTGCCGGGGGCGGCGGGCC
>WBMY01007107.1:0-210975 GCA_013397315.1 Donacobius atricapilla | reverse complement strand
CCGCCCTGGCGCCGTCCCCGAGGCTCCGAGCCCGTGTCCCGGCACCGCTCCGCCGCGCCTTTTGCGGGATGCTGCCGGGAGAAACCTCGGCGCCCTCTCGGATCCCTCCCTCGCCTTGGAGGTTGGTTTTTTCCTCCCCGTTTTCGCCCTCTTGCAGCCCGCGGCGGCCGGTGCCCCACAGCCCGTGCGGCTGCCGCCAAGCCCGGCTCGTCCTCCGGCACTGCCGCCGAGCCGGGTGTGTGCCAGGCAGGCAGCGGCTCCGGCCTCGGCAGCATCGTACCTTGTTCTCGGGGTGCAAAAAAACTGGCTACCAAAAAAAGAAATGGCAATCAGAAAACTCAGCGGTGGCATGTAAGTGCTGAGGTCTGCTAGGTGCAGCCTTGGTTCTGTTTTTATTTCGAAAGCGCAGAGACAATGGCTACAAAGCGTTATTTAATTACTTACAGATAGAACTTTTATGTATTCAAACCTTCGCAGTTAAAGGCTAGCGCAGATTTTTGAAAAGCTGTGATTCTCTGAGCGTGTTTGTTCTGGATGAATTTAACACTTGAGCGGTAGCATGCCCCGGTTCCCCGGGCGGGTTCGTGTGGTGCCAGGGATGAGTGTGATCCTGTCTGTGCCACGCCACCCGGGCTGCTCTGGAAATCATCCCGGTGGACACCGACGTGGACTAGGCAGCCTCTGCAAGGCAGGTTTCAGACAGCGGGTCGTGAAGCTTGTAGCCTCCCTTGGATTTCCCCTCCCCACCGAAGGAGCTGCTTAGCATCTAGTTACAACGCTAATGAGAACAATTAAACGGTATCGCTGTTCTTGTGACTCGACTGAGCGGCAGGAGGCAAGCTCAGAGGGGAGGCAAGGTCCCTGCCGTAAATTCCCGAACCTCCCTGTCCCGGCTGGCTGTTTGTGAGCAGGCAGACCTAGCAGGAGATGTTCAGTGGCAGAAGCGTGGCACTGCCTCCACTGGAGCATCCCGCGGTCAGGCTGCTCTGGCAGCCGCATCCAGCTCTGAGGATGGGCTCCCAGCCTCCGTGCACTCGTTTCATGCTCGATCGAGACAGTGGAGTTGTGTCTGTAAAAGGGGAAGGGGAGAGAGCGATGTGAGGGTGAATTCCTCCCTGGGCGGTTGGCGGCGAGTGATTTATGGCATCAGTGACCCTGGCCAGGCACTGCTAGCTTGGCCATAACTGGGTTTCCATAAAAACAGCGCTTGGGTGTTAGACGCCCTCAGCACCCTTGGCTGTGCCGTGAGGGAGCAGGGGGAAAAACTTTGTGTTTCTGCTCAGCCTACTTTGAAAATCGCTGAATCTGAGCTATTTTAGGAATGGCATTTCGGATTGCTTCTTGTCAGGAATGCCTCATCCTCCCGGCCGCGCTCTCCTACCTCATAGTGAAACACGTACCTGCAGGAGAGCTGCCCGGGTCAGCTTTCTAGTGCCACTACAACTCTCTGAAGTATTCCGAACAATACCTAGAATTTAAAACTTGCTGATATTTAAAGCAGGAGAGGACTTTTTAAAACACTGAGAGATTTTTACCTTCTAGTCTGACCACGGAGAACGTGGTGAGATGCGCAGTAGCACATCACGTGCGGGTACCGTGTGGATGTATCCAGGGTCCTGTGGCTGTGTGTCACCCTGCTGTGAGCAAAGCAATACCTGTTCCTCGTGAGCTTTGTGTGTCAGCAGATAACGAGCCCTTCTTAATCTTGAAAGAGCTTTATAGTATGTCTGTAAAATTCCTCATCATGTTTCCATGATGAGGACTGGTGGGTGCATCCCACTCTCCTTGTCTCCGTGAGGCCCTGAACAGAAATCCTGCTGGTTTCTGTGCTGTGGAGGGTGGGCACCGCAGCGTGGCATTGCAGCCCTACCAGGGAAGTGACAAAACATGCATGTCCCACTCGTGAACGGGGACATGCCCGGCTCTGCCAGCAGCTCCCTGGCGCCAGCCACACCTGGCAGGTGGTGGCACACATGCGTGACGTGCCGCCGGTGGCATGGGCCAGCAGGTCACCTCATGCCCCAGCCGCCCTGGGGAAGGTCAGGATTTGATGATCAGATGAGAGGGAATTCGAACGCTGTGTGGGATGCTGATCCCACCGAGATGACTATGGGCCCCTTTATTTAATTGTGAGAAGTTTGTCACCCTGGCGAGGCAGAGCTGGGTAGGATCGCCCCACGCACCTGTGTTGTTGTGAGTGAGCACTTCGGAAACGCGGAGGCAAAGCTCTGAGGTTTCCCCAATGTTTATAAATACAATCTGGTGCAAACTGTCAAGCAAGCTGTTCAAAATCACGTCACGCCTGCGCTGCCTTCCCCGCTCGGCTTAAATGCCTTTGCCACAGAGCTGGTGTTCATCTGTTGTGTGGCGCTCCCGGCACACAGCCCCGGCCCATCTGTGGGGCTTTCCCGGCACCCCTCACCTCCTCCTGCCAGCCAGGCTGGGGTGCAGCGCCGCGGGCAGGATCGGTGCCGTGGCACCACCCGCTCATTGGAGCCTGAGCATCCTTCAGCGCTCCGAGAGCCCAGGCTGCCCAAAGCAACCTGGTCCACAGACCAGAACTGCGTGCAGGGGCAGAAAGGGCGTCTTCAAGTCCCCTTTGTCCTCCTTAGAAGGCTAGCCTACCTTAGATGTCCCCTAAAATTGAAGGGATAAACCCTTTTCTGAAAGCTCCATCCATGCAGTGGCCTTCTGCTCCATCCCATGCCCTCAGTAAGGCTGGATGGAGGCTGTTTGCTGGATGTTTCGCTCTGAAGTGTGCCAGGGTCTTCTGCCTTAATATGTATAAAATGATGAGATGTTTATTAAACTCAGACCCTGCTTTTTCTTCTATGATTTATGTCCCGAGAGGCTGGTGATAAACAGTTTATTAAAAAGAAATCCTGATTTATTTTTGCAAATGGTTACATTTCAAGCTGGTACCAAATGGTTTTGTAGGAGACCACCTTTTATGCTTCCCATGGCAGTTGAAAGGATTGCTAGAAAAACAATCCAGACTCTAAGTAGGTTTGGATAAAGGCAAGCCAGAACTGTACGTCAGGGTACGTGGTGCTTTTATGCAGCGAGGCGGTGGATTTTACCACGGAACATCTGGGCACTGGCTTCAGTTACAGCGCAGATTTTAGTGGGATAACAAGTCTTGCTTGGCTTCGCCTTCATTTTGAAGTCACTGAACTTTATACGAATAATAAAACTGTAAGCTCATTACTTCACTGCTTGCAAGGGGCTGTTTCAGTCCCCCTCGGGGGTCTCGCATCTTTCTGGGGCTGGTTTTATTTTGCTGTGCTGAGTGGGTATTTATCTTCTCAGTGCCTGGCTCGCTTCGGCGGAAGGCAGCTTTGCTAATTTGTAGGCGAAGGCTCACGTTTTCTGCCTTCGGGGCGGCCGGGTGAAAGCTGCAGGTTTCTCCTTCGCAGAGGTCGAAGGGGCTGAGGATGGTAACCCGGAGGGCCACAGGGCTGCTCTGGGCTGTCTGCTCGGCCACTTGTGAGAGTTAAAGGAACGGGGGAGGGTTTGCTTTCTTCTGCTGTTTGATTATAAAATGCCGAGGAGAAGAGTAGACTGGACTGAAGGAGGGAAGGGCCGCCTCTTTTATACAAGAAAACAAGTTTGCAAGCCCTCACAGAAGGGTGCACATACTGCTAGGAATGCTCCAGCATCAGGAAGGATAACCCCAGCTGTTTATGTATCAAGGAATATTTGTTTGGAATATAAGTTCCGTGTTGAGAGCGCATAGACAGGCCATGAGACCAGTGTTTATGTTCATCATGGAGCACCTGGGCTGATACTGAATGCTGGTGAGCTCTGTATTTTGGTGTCGCTGACAGTATGGGCAGGCATAAACCAGAAGAAATCAGAATTACACACAAGGGAAGAGAATATCCCAGGTAAGACCAGTGAGGAGGGACTTAAGGCACTGCTTGAGCTTGCTAACTTGAGAGGAGCAGTGAGTGAGCGAGCATCGCTTTGGGGAAAAGGCAGAGTGCAGAAACTGTTCTGTTTCACATTGTGACTGAGATGTACTTCTGTGGCAAAAATCCTCATTAGATCAAGCAGGGATAGTTTCTGCCTGAGAAGATGACTGAAATAAGCTCATGGATGGATGGAAGGAGCTTTGAAGGCTGAGGAGATGTTATGTTTGAAAACTTTAGCAAGATGTCATTAGGAGAGGAAGTATTTCCCCTTAGATTGGGAAACAGGTCAGGGTAATAAATCATAACTCCAGGAGAATGTGCTTAAAGCTGAAAATACATTCAGAGGGAAGAGAAAGAGAGTAAATAGTAGAAAGAAGTTTGCTCTTTCAGAATTAATTTTCTCATTTTCTGCATGCAAGGACACCCACTGAACAGAAGAAGGATAAATGTTAACACAGAGCTGTAACGGGAACCAGCTGAAAATCTCATGACTGTGTGGATGGCTTGGATTGCTCCACAGGGAGCACGTCAGTCATGTGGGACACGTCAGAAACAGGCAGTGTGTGGTGTCATCTCATGTGTGAGGTAGCTGACAGTCCAACTTCACCAAAAACCTGATGCGGGCATTTTACAGGATGGGTTTTAAATGACATTGGAGTGATCAGCAGCAGCACGAGCGGCCTGAGACGCCAGCCGGGCTCCACAGCTGCTTCACTGAACACAAACATGCCTGAGTTACCAGAGGGGTGCAGCAGATCCTGCACAGAGCATCTCACCGTGGGCTCTGGCCTTCCACCCAGGCAGGTATTTTCAGCATTTCTCACAGATTGCTCGGAGTTGTTCAGGTTTGGCCTGAACTGGGACTGCTCTGGCTTCAGGGTAATTAAACTCAGGGGTTAGAGAGATGTTTGTTGCTCGTGTGACAGCTGAGATAGGAAGCAGTGGGTACTTGCTGCGAGCACCTGGAAAACTGAAAAGCAAAAGGCAATAATTTATCTCTCCTACCTCATTCCCTGCTCCACGGGTCCGGATATGAGTGCCCCTCCAGCGTGACCCTCACACGCTCCCAAGGTGACACAGCACCGAGGCCAACACTTCCCCCGTGATTTAGAGGGGAAAAGCATTGTTTGCCTAATTGAGTCTATTTCTCTTTTTTTTTTTTTCCTGTCCCTGTATTATTTGAGAAAGCACAACTTTGTTGAAACTTTATTAGGGGGTGAGAAAAATTATGCTTTTCATCTTTCTCACCTTTAACTTGCTCAGTACCAGCCGAGGCGTTCCTCACACACATTTGCAGGGATGACTGAAAAGGAAGATGTTTGTACAAAGAAGCCAGAATATTGTGAAGAAGCGAGTGCTTCCTCTCTCTGTCTCTTTCTACTTTGTTTAGGTGCAGCAGATTTACAGCTAATTTGTTTATAGTCAAACAATCTAAATGTGCCTCGGCATTCTGAAATCCAGACACCTGATGGAAATTAAGCAGTTTGCAGATTGGGATGATGGTGTGGGAAAGCCAAGGGTCTTGGAGCTGCCAGCTGGTCTCTGGATGTGAAGGAAAACATCAGTGAACAGCATTAACAGTTTCTAGTTCCTGTTCCTTCCCTTCCTTGGGCTACTAAATCTGTGTTTAATTCCCTGGGGGTTTTCTCTCCTGGGTAAGAATTACTTACTTGAATATTATTTGTACGACTAATAGGATCTTATCCTTACTCTGGGAAGGCCCTAGGGACTCTCTCAAACTGATTTTTCAGTAATGAGAAATAATGAATAAAAGTCTAATAGTCCTAGGGGGTATTATAGTTACCATTTTGCAGGGAAGATTTAATGTCAGTCGATTAAAACTTTTATAATCCTGTTATAGTACAATAGACAGAAAAAAAAAAGAGGGAAAATAAATAGGTTTTGAGACCCTCTGAAATCATGTGAATCAGTCCTTGAATTTAATGTTTGAATTAAGCAGGTATTTTAAAGCAGGAGTCTAAGACATCTCTTGCAAGTGTGTGATAGCAGGGTGGCAGGCTCAGGGAAAGAAATGTGCTATGTTAATTTGTGGAGCACATTTTAATTCCCACTCATCTAAGGAAAAGCAGATGCAAGGTGTTTATGAGAAAGTCCAGGCAATTAGGGCTTAAACTAGAAAATGCAAAATTCATAGACCTCATAGCAAAGTGAATTTAGACAGCAAAGTGAATTTCCCGTAGCCCAGAACACACCCTGGCTCAGCCTGTTGCTCACAGGGCACGTGGGCATCCCCACTGGGCACTGTGGGCTCATTGTGGGTCTGTTCACCCAGGGACTGGGCAGACCCCAGCTCGTGGCCCTCGGCAAAATGTGTGGGAGCAAAGTGGGACCCAGGGGCATCATCCCCGTGGAGAGAGCCCCCCCATGGCTCCAGCCCAAGCCTCCGCTGAGATGCTTTGAGGGGACAAAGCACCAAGGGGCAGATACTGTTTTATGAATTTACAGCTTTTTGATTTAACAACGATCAGCAGTGATGCTGGAATGACACTTTGTCCTTTAGCAGTAACTTTCATCCAAGAACGTTGTTGCCATTTCCAGTGGCTGGCAGAGGGACACCCCCAGAAGGCAGCGCTGGATCCCACACCAGAGCTCTTACCGTGTCTTCCCCCTTTGGGAATAGGAACGCCCTTGGTGTGCATTCCAGCCATCTCTGAATGCAGAAGCTCCTCCCTTCTTCTCCCTTCTTCTCCCTTCTTTGCTCCTCTGGCAGCCCGGGATGTATGGCTGCCATAGGAAGGCCGGAGGTTTGGGGCCTGTTTGGATGTTCGCTCACCCATGGCAGCCCGGCCTCCCTGCTCGCATGGGCTCCCTCCGCTGTTGTTGGCAGCCAGTGCATAAAGGGCTCACCTTTCCCCTGCCAGCCTGCACAAATAAACGCTGGCCCGGCAGTAAAGTGGAGCTGAAACCAACCCTTGCAATAATCTGATTTTTCAGACCCCTTACCACAGCTCTGCAGGTGACCCTGGCAGCTTTGAACCTCTGGTGCCACATCCCTTTGGAGCACACATCCCTTTGCTCTTGGGAAGGACTTCCCAGCTTGGAAATGCACAAGTCCACTGCTTAGAAAACAAAAAAAATGCCAGAAGGAGGACTGAAGACTGGCAGTTCCCAAACATGCTCCTGTGCTGCTTTGGTGTGATGGGCTGGTGAGCTGTGGTTGGACTCATGGGGTCTTTCTGCCTCTCCAGACAGGAGCATGTGTGTCAGCTCTGACCAAGGCAATCTCCGTGGCTCTGCCTCACTGTCTCCCTGGCATTTTGTCCTTTGGAGTCAAATCCTTGCCCTGTCACATGGCTCCTTAGTGCTGGAGGGGTTGGGTGATGCTGGGTGAGCAGCTGGGGAGGTTTGGATTTTTGGATTTTCTCTGGAAGCAGTGGGAAGTGTCAGGCACAATGGTGGGGACAGCAGGTAGCTATGTTGAGAAATTCGGAGCGGCTCATGCCCCCCACTAACACTAATCTTTCACTAATTTATTGAGCTAATTTCACTAATTTATGTGTGGGAATCTGTGTCTTTTTTTAAAAACAGGATGCTGGGAGAATAAATACAAAATTTAGGCAGTGTGAGCATTCCTGCTCCTTCTCATACCCTACCCATGTGCTGTATAAAAGGCAGCATGCAAAAGAGGGAATTTGCTGAGTGATGCCCAGGGGCAAGTGCTGAGGCTGATTGTGCTCCCTGGGATGTGGTTCATCCAGCATGAGCCATCCTGTGCTCTCAGCCACTGTAGCCCCTGAAGAACCAGTGCTAAGAAATGCTGTGTGCTGCTTCCTGGGATCAGTGTGGGAGACAATATCCATGCTGGATCGTGGAGTCTTTGCTGCTGTAACCGTGGCTGACATCTGCCAGCTCTAACACTAAAAGTTGCTGGTAGAAATATGTAAATATCAACAGCTTCAGCACTACATTTGATACTTTCCATTTTCAAACACTTGACAAATGTTTACATACTTTCAGCAGCCCTTTTCCAGCTAGGAAAAATGAGACACAGCATCTGTGAGTTGCTCTGATATGCAACAAATCATTATGAGGGAGCACCTTAAGGGTATGTATGCAAAGGAAACCTTAGGCCCTGCAAGTCCTTAATGAAGTCGTTGCAGGGCCTAAGGTTTCCTTTGCATACTTTTAAAGTTGCAGACAGAAAATACTAAAACTAAATCCAGCTTTGGATAATAAGTGCAATCAGAAAGATTTGGATTCTGATGATAATTCAGGGATTGGAAATTTTGAGGGATCAGCTGTCAATATAACATATATTACTGTGGTCATAAGTAATGTGTACTGGTCTCTGCTCCCAAATAGGAGAAGTGGAAATGGCCTCAAGCTGTGCCAGAGGAGGTTTAGATTGGATATTAGAAAAAACTTTTTCATGGAAAGGGTTGTCAAACATTGGAACAGGCTTTCCAGGGCAGTGATGGAGTCAGCAGCCCTGGAGGTATCTAAAATATGAGTAGTTGTGACACCAGGGGCATGGGTTACCAGTGGCCTAGGCCATGCTGGGTTAGCGACTGCACTCAGTGGTCCTAGAGGCCTTTTCCAACCTAAACAATTCCCAAATGGGCCAAGCTCTGGATTCAGTAGAAAAACTCACCATTCCTTTGGAGTCAGCACCACTGCAGGACACCATTCTGTTGGCAGCGCAGGGATGCAATCTCCTCCCCAGGTATTACGGAGAAGCACCATGGGCTGTTACTGCTGCTGTTGTGTTCTGCTCTTCCAGCCTTCTGGAAAGCTGCTGCTCTTCCTCTCTGTGCTATGGCAGGTGAGAAACCCTCGGTGGTAATAAGGGCAGTGTGGTAACCTGGCAAAGGAGTATTCCTGAGCCACTGTTGTGGGAAATCTCTGTGTGTAGAGGCAGGGAAGGGAGTGGGAATAGCAATACCTGTGGGCTGGCTTGGTTTGTGATCCTGTGTGCGGTGATGTTCCTGATGCTGAAGGAAACCACATGTCTGATGGAACCTGTGGGAATCAGCCTCTGTGCCCTTGACAGGTTTTCCAAGCAATATTCCCTTTACTAATCACCAACCAAAAAGCAGAAGGGGAGAAGTGCATAAGGAATTCCAGTGTGCGCATGCCACAGCTTTCCACAGAATGCGAGTGCTCTGGTTGTTGCTGGAGCTGCCAGAGCTCGGCTTCCCCTGCTCCTGCTCTGGGAGTCACTCTGGTGACCTGCAGCTCCCTGCCCATCCCTTCCTCTCCTGCAGCTCCCTGCCCTGTGCCAGCCCCTCGTGTCCTCCCCTTTAGCAAACCCCTTGTTGGCCAGGAGCAGCTGCCGTGCCAGTGGTAGTCTCTAGGCATGGCCTTAACTCCTTTGGTAGTTTAACGAAGTTAATGACTTTGGGTTTGTGTTGTAGCACTTTTCCAAGGCTTCCTGCCCTGGCGGTTTCAGGATGCGACAGCAGGATGCAGATCCTGGTTCTGTTCCTGCTCTGTATCACTCCCTGACATTTCATCCCTGTCCCTGGAGGATTTTGGCAAGGGCGCTCGCTCATAGTGTCATCCTGAAGTATTCCAGAGGAACAGTGGGAAACTCTGTAGCAAATTCCAACACGCTGGTCTTGGTTGTAATTTGTAACTGTTCGTGTGTTCCTCCCCGCTAATCCCCTTGCTGAAATTCATTACAGAGAGCAAGCAACCTACACCCGGAGAGCTGTGCTGAAGGCGGAATGACTTGGCCGAGGAAAGTAGCTATTGTTTTATGATTAAAGGAAAGGATTATATTGGGATTTCCTTGAACAAGGAAAGTCTCTGCCCTACTTTTATTGCTTGTAACAAGGGGATAATAATTACTTTCCATTATAAAACACCTCCAGCGCTTGCGCTGAAAGATTTGTGGTAGAGCTGTGTGGCATTCAGGGCTGGTTATCTTCAGTGGCCTGGAGTTGTGCAAACTGAGATTTCTCTGCCTTATTTTTCCTACTGGGGCTCAACCCCTGCTGAGACTATGGAAAAAATTCCTCTACTCTGAGCTGGGTCAGACTCTCCAAGTGTGACATATTTTCCTCTGGAGGAGCTGATACAAGTCACCTATGCCATGACGCCTGCCCTCCCCAGGAGTGACATCCAGCCACCTGGAGGTTTTGTACGACCTTGGGAGGACGAGCAGGGCCAGCAGCAGGGATCCGGCCCGTGCTGGAGTGGCCAGGGGAGCTAACATCTGTCCTGGGGGGAGGGCTGCCAGCTGGCTGCCACCCCGTGCTCCAGCACATCCCTGCTTCCTGTGCTGCTGCCACCCCCTCGCAAGGAGAGGCCTGGAACAACCGAGCATTGTAGCAGGGGCCGCCGGGGACGCGCTGTTTGTTTGGGTTTGACACTCGGCGCTCACTCTCGTGGGCAGAGGTGGCTGTGAAAGACAGAAGAGCTGGTATGTGGTCTCTGATTGAAAAAAGGAAAACTATGAGGCATTTCCTTGAGTGTCCCAAATGGCATCTCCTGGCTCAGCTGGTTTGTGAAGTGTCCAGCTGCTATCAGCTCCTGGGTGATGATTTAGATGTGATCAGGGTTGAATCTGTTTCCACTAAAAGTGGAAAAATAAATAAGTTTCAGTTTAGAAACAAAATAGTCCATGTAAAATTTGATTTTTGGATACTGTATCTCCCTGAGTATGTTTACTTTTCAACATGTCTAATTTGAGACAGCTCTGCATTTTCTAATGATGCTCCTTTGGAGTTAACCTCTCCCCAAAGCTGTAGCTCGCTGCCACTGTTGTCCATTAAGATTTGGTAGAAATGTACCCTTACTTCTTCATACCTTCCTATTTTTACCTGGTTTTGTTTTTTTCCCTGTAATGCTACAGTGATTTTCTTGGCTAAAACAATACTCTCAGCAAAGGAAAATTGTGGGTTGAATTGGAATTGCAAGAGGTGCTTGGTCAATCCACAGATTGACACGGTGGACCCTCCGTGCTTCAAAGGCACCATTATAGTCCATCGTGTCCCTGCGTACTTAGGGAGCTTTAATCCCTGGATTTCAGGTCCCTGAGAGCTCCTGCCCTCCCAATTACAGCTGGTCCTGCCAACAGGAGCTGCCATGTCAAGCTGGCTGTGGCACTACACAAAAACTTGGTTTTTAAAATCCACTGAGACAGTGATACACCCTCGCATCTCTGTCAGGGCTGCATTCCTTGTCCCAAACCCCTGGAGAGGTCCACAGCCCTGCCTGGCCCATGCTTTTCCCCAGGCACCAGGCAGGACCAGACAACAAGTTTTCAAAAGCAATGCTTAAAAAAAACCCAAAAGGAACCACAATAAAAGCCCAAATGAAAAGCATACCAAGCGTTATCCACATCCTTTAGGGAATAGTCAGCATTAAACAGCAGGCCTTCACTTTTCCCCTCTGGTCTCCCCCTAAACAAACAAACTGAGCAGCTCCCAGTAAATGCTTAAATTGCAAAGGCGTTATTTTTCCTTGTTTGCACATTAAAAATAACCAATTGCACTACAATCCAAATTTATAAGCGCTTTTAAACTCCTCTGTTGCTCAGGTGATAACTGTGTGTGCTGAGGTGCATGTATTTGTGGCATATATCTCTGGAAAGGGAGTGTATAATGGAAAAGCTCACAGCCTCTTTACTTGCAGCATTCCTATAATAAGTTAAAGAAGTCACACAGTGCCCTTTTATTTCCAAAGCTGGACTTAAATCACGTCAATAAATCTGCAGACTTACTATGAGATGCAGCATGGGTAATGTAAACAGAAAAAAACCACCACCCCCAGCACACCAGAGTTTAAAAATAGGATGTAAGGAGGAAAAAAAGTTAACCATCCATACAATAAAAAGAGAAGAAATGCAACACAAGAGCACTGTGTCAGGCAGTGCCTTGAAATTATCCTCATTAAATTACAGTCGTGCTTTTCCCACTCTCTGTAATTAATGTGAGGGTTTGGGTATTCTAGACACAGTTGTTCCAGGTAAGCCCAGATCTTTCTTGTTTTGGTATTTGAAGTCCTTCATAGGTCTCGGTGACCTGCAGACAGTTGAGGAGTAAAGCAATTTTTTTCCATATACCAAGGAAGATGACTGTGGGCAGGTACCAGTGTTGTATGTGGTGAATCCAATACTTTGCTCCCTTTTTCCACAGCATCGGTGTGTTTGGTGAGATTGAGCCTTCCTGTGAGTGTCTGTGTGAAATAAATGCACAGTGAAGCTCAGACAGGAGGACACAACTGCTTGGATCCCCAACAGCCAAACGAAATGGATTCCTGGCTTGCTGGGTGGGATGTAGGCAGGGAGCCTCTGATCCCTGATAGAGTATGGCGTGCACAGCCGTGTTTCAGTGCTGGGAAAAAAGGTCAGTCAGAAAATACCATAGGCTTGAGCAGGGAAATCAAAAATGGGGTGATTTTATTTGTCCCTAAGGCCACCTGTTTCTGGCTTGGGTTGAAGATGTGCCCACCCTGCTGAGCCTGTGGGAAAACCCCACGAGGTGCTGCCACAGCTCCAGCTAATTTGTCCCTCACAGAACCTGAGCCGGCTGCAAATCCTATTATCCTCTCCATTTCTGGTCCTAATTGCAGTTTACCTGGAGATTTGCAGATCTGGAGGTCTTAAAGGCAGGAGAGAGGGCTGTGTAGGGCTTTTGTAGGTGGGATTTTGGAAAGGTTGGGTAAGGAGATTATTAAAAAGATAGGAATTGATTGTAATTATCATAAAAACCACGACCTAACTATTGTTTTCATGTATGTGCTTATAACTCAAGTTTATAAAATGCCATTTATAAAATGGTTATTTATACTTTGTGAAAGAAGGAAAAAGCCCCAAGCCTCTGGCTAGGTGGTGAATTTTGAAGTGTTTAAAATCATGTATCTCCCCTCTCCAATGTACAGCATGTATTTTTCTTCTGTTGATCTTTCTAGGTAAATACAGCTGGGTTCATTGAGCAAACCTCTCCTGAGGTGTGGCTCTTGCTCCCGGAGTGTTTGTGTAGCCTGGGAGCTGCTCACCTGGGGACGGCACTGCCGCATTCCAGGTTCCAATCCAAGGAAACCCTGGCTACCTACCCTGGCATCCCTCAGTCTGCTCGGGTCCAGAGTCCTGGTGCCTGGCAGGCAAAACGTGTCCTGGTCCCCTGGGAGCAGCCCTGCCTGGCAGGAGATGGGACCCTTCGGATGCTCCGTGCTCAGGCTGACTCCCAAGGTCGGACAGCCAGCAGGACTTTTCCCTCTGGCTTTAAGGCTCAGCTGAGACAGTTTGGGGAAGAAGTGAGAGGTACAGATGGGCCATTAGAGGGCACTTTTGCAATCCTGGAGAAGGAAAAGGGTGCTTATTATTTCACTTAGGACTGTTTATTTTGGCACTCTCTTAAATTCAGTGATAAACAGCAGGCAAATCCCTCCAGTCAGCAGGAGTATATCAATAAAATATTAACTCAGAGTTTAAACGAAAAGAAAACAGGACAAACTTGTAGAAAACGGAATAAAAGACATTTAAGGAGGCGGCACAGCCTAGAGAACAAAAAAAATCACACAGTGTATTTCATGTAATTTGTGTGGCTTAGCAGTGTAGTGCTTAGGCCTCAGCTTGTACCTGGCTTCTAAAAACGAATCCAAGACAAGAAAATGGTTTGTTGGGAGTTTCTGAGGGCTGCGTGGCAGAGCATGAATTCTCACAGGCTCACATCTAGCAAGTGCATTTTCTGAGGGACTCTGTCAAAGGCATTGGTGAGCTTGCCCAGAAACAAACATGGGATGAATAAATGGATTTTTTGCTTTGCTCTTGATGTTTTGCATGAGGAAACTAGAGAGGGTTTAGCTTGAAACCCTGCCAAATTATAATGAGTACGCTGCAAAAATTAAAATCTGTTTATTAACTGGTGTGAAAGGGTGGTGTAACACTGACAGCACAGCTTCCAAAAACTGTGAGTGAGGTTTGGATGCCTCTTTGCTGTTGTCCCGCTTTTGGAAGTGCTGTGCATGAAAAATGGGCCCATCTGAAGCCTCTGAGGTTACATATGTGAAAATGAAAGCACTCAAAATTCTATTAATTTTGTCAAAGAACAGAGATCATAAAAGTTTCCCTTTTCAGTAACAGCTGCCAACTTTGCAAGGTATTTCATGTGTGGGATGGGCAGGGATCAAAGAACTAAATTTAATGTGTCTTTTTGGAGTTATTTTTAAGCCATAACGCTTTTTAGAAGCATTTAGAGAAAGAAATTGTAGACAAATCTGTACCTTGTCACTGCTCTGTAGCTGTTGGGGGGGGGCAGAAACGCTGTTTATGGGAGTTTTTAAAGTGCATTAGCTAGTGAAATTATTTAAGAAGTGAAGCTTAGCCTATAATCAAAATGTTTATTTTAGTGGAGGTTACACTGACTATGGGAATACACAGGATTGCAGTTTCAGGGGGTTCATGTGGAGGACGCTGTCTGCAGAAAGTATCAGAGTTTCTTACCTAACCAAATAATCTGCTGTAACTGTTGTGATTAAGTTGGAAGGAATTTCATCCCTGTTGGCCAACAATAATACTCAAAAAATCAATAAACAGCATGTTAGAGCATACGAAACTCATCGTGCTTTGTGTGAGGGGAGCTTTCTGCCAGCTTTGGTGACTCAAGCCAGCAAGTATTTTGACTTCTGATCTTTGCTCCAAAAGGTCAAATGCCTTTAACTTTGCTGGTAAGTATCAACACTTCAGTCTGAATTTGAGGAAATATATCCACTGTCATCAAAAGCTAACTCAGGACCTGGTTGGGATAGATTTTGACAAAGGCTGGGAAAGCTAAATCAGGATTTACCTATAGGTAGCAATTGCATGTGTTAGGTAAAGCCCTGGAGTCCTTTCCCTTCTGTAGAGCAGAGCACTGCAGTAACCTGTCATTAAACCATCCCAAAAGATAACAGAGCACAGCATTTGAGACCTAAAATTGCATCCTGTGAGGGAGTGCTCAGTGCACATCCCTCCTGGCCTATGGATACTGCTGAGTTTGCCAAGTGTTTTCCCTCTCCCATTACCAATTTCAATGGGGAAATAGAAAGATGAAGGAACTGAGCTGGACAGCAGGAGTTGGAGAAAACAGCAGAAAGAGGGGAGACAATGAGCTGATATCAGGGGAGAGCAGAGAGGGGTGAGTGGGGGGACCTGCACGCTGGTGGAAGGAATGATCAAATAACAACGTTGGAGGCAAAGAAAGCAAAATGAGGGTGAAAATGGCCCTCCACAGCCTTGCTGGTGTCAGAAGCCCTGCTGTGCAGCAGGTGGGTGGCTGTGTTTAGCTGTCCTGAGAGCAGCACAGGCAGAAGGGGAGCTGGAGGCAGCAGGGAGATGGATTTAGGGAGAGCAGTTGGCTTGGACTACAGCATGCCACTTCTCAAGGAGCTTCATGTTTGCTATTTTTACATAAAATATTAGAGGTGGTGGGAAAAATAACTATCTCAGCAACAGATTTGATCTCAAAGGTAAAAGAAAGAGTTTGCTATAAAGTCGTAGTTACTTCGCAGTGCAGTACCCAGAGCAGTGCATGACTGCACACTCAGCCAAGGGAAAAGATAAAACTGTTCCTGCCAGGTCAGCTTTTTACCATGTTTGTCCCCAAAATCAGTGCTAACACAGTTTAGGTAATGGCCTAAATGCATTTTTTCCTTTTTTCTTTTTTTTTTCTTTTTTTCTCTCCTAATTAAAAATGGTTATCATTTAACAATTTAAACTTGATATACTTGTACCAGAAATGGGCTTTTCCCCCTCCCCCTCATCCCAGAGCCATTATATATGAGACCATCTACTGTACTGAGAGTTCCAGCCTGTCCCACTGTATATGTTAGGGTAGTCATTTCTGACCTAGTTATAGACACAATAATGAAAGGCTGAGATTATAAATTATTATGCCTAATTTGTAAAGGATTCTCTGCTTTTGTGTTTTGCAATTCCCATCAGGCTTGAGGATTAAACCCTGCTGAATTGCATGCTAATACCAGTGTGCTTTGAATATGTGTGGGTTTGTATCACATGTTTTCCTAATTCGCTATTTTTGTAAAGAGCAGTTTCACTGGAAATATTTACTTTCCAGAGGATTGTTGGAAGCCCAACCGAAATCTCCTAGGGGAAGCGAAGCCGATGTACCCTCCATCTGCTCTGCGCTCACTGTAGCTCCCAAGGCCAGCGGGCTCCGTCTCTGCTGTGGCACAACATCAAAGTGTAACTCACCAAACCATGTGGAAGGCTTTTGCCCTTTGGTAGTGATTCCAGTTTGAAACCAGTGCCTGGGCTTGCTTCAGTCCCAGTTGAGGATGGGAAAATCTTGGTGACACCCTATATTCAGGGGCTGTGACAGTGCGAGCTCAGTCCTTACAGTGAGATTTCCTGGCGTTTGTGTGGCAGTGAAGGTGCCTTCGAAACACAGCGTGCACGTGAGGCTGGTGTAGGTGTGCCCACCTTCCAGCACAGACAAGCTGCACGTGGTGCCCCTCCTGAGGTGGGACTCCTTGTCATTGCTGCAGGATGCTCCTGCTGCGCTGCCCGCTGCCGCTGCTGCTGCTTCTGCTGCTGCCACTCGACTCCAGGCCCCAGAAGTTGCCCACCAGGGATGAGGAGCTCTTCCAGATGCAGATCCGGGACAAGGCATTTTTCCACGACTCATCAGTCATCCCCGATGGAGCTGAAATCAGCAGCTACCTCTTCCGAGACACCCCCAAAAGGTATTTCCAAGTGAGGTATTTCCAAGTGAGGAAGCTGAACTTTGAGGACAGTAGCCCTGGTTGCTGGGTGCTTTGAGATGAAAACTGGATCCCAACCAGAAAAACACAAATGCCAGTGTTCTGTTTGGTGAAATAAATATGTGACCCTCCCTCCCAATCTGGCCTCCCCAGCTGAGGGTCTGTCCAATTTATTTGATTTCTGGGATAAGCCCAGAGCTCCCCCAGACCACAAAATTCCCCTGAAATGGGGCTACTAACCATGTCTGGAGACAACTGGAGTGGGAAGGAAATTAGAAACTACAGGCTTGACCCACCATACTTGTCCCTCTTCATTGTTCCCTACTGTGCTTTAAAGAAGCAGCATTAGGTAGCCTGGTCCGAATACCCTATTGCCAGACTCCACCCTGTGGGTCAGAAAATACTGAGGGTTAGACTGGGGGAGACCCTGAGGCTCCAGAGAGTTGAGGGGAGAGCTCCATTTCGTCATATCACATACCTCTGCCAGCCTTCACTGGTGAGGAGCATTTTACAATAGGTGATACGTGGTGCCTGGAGGGGTGTGGGAAGGCAGCTGGGTGTGTGTGTATCTCAATGTGTTTACTTGGATACAATGTAAAATGTGTGTCCTGCTTGGAAGAGCATATCCCTAACTTCCAGGGGAGATCACGTTTCGCTCGTTTATATCTCTGTGATTATTTATATCTAGGTAGGAATTAAAGCTGCTGGAGGGGAGGGCGGGAGGCGAGAAACCCCTCTGCTCTGCCTTGACACAGAAGTGTGAACTCTGCTCCTTAGCTCTGGCCACCAGTCTTTCCGTACTTCCTCTGCTTGCTGGGGACACTTTCGACTCTGTGGCCCCACCAAGGCCATCCCTGATCGTGTCAAGTCAATCCCTGCCAGTTGGCTGCCATCAGGAGTTCCTGACAAGTGGGTCTGTTAACCTCCCTCTAGGTATTTCTTCGTGGTTGAAGAGGACAACACTCCCTTAGCAGTGACAGTGACACCGTGCGATGCCCCTCTGGAGTGGAAACTGAGTGTGCAGGAGCTCCCCGAGGAAGCCAGTGGGGAAGGATCAGGTAACAAACCATCAGTGACTTCCCCTGTCCCCTTCCCTGCTCTTCTCCTGGATTTAAGGTTCCTCAAACACTGAGTCTCCCAGCAGACCTGTCTTTATGATCTGCTGCTGTTTTGGTCTTCCAGTGCAGGAGACTGACAATGGGCAGCAACATGAAAAGGAAAAGGGCTACAAAGGAGTAAAAGCTGAGGTTACAGTCACAGGGGTCTGGATGCTGTCAGATCCAACTGTTTTTGCCCAGAGTGACTCAGTTTGATGGGGGCTTTGCTGTGAGGTGTTTACCAAGATAAGAACTGGAGAGACAGGGCTGGCATTGCAGCAGGACTGAGCTCACCCCTTGGAGGGGCTCATCTCTGGACACAGAGCCGTGTGGCTGCTGCTCAGGAGAGAAAAGGGCTGCCAGAGCCTCTGATGCATGTGCAGAACTGTCACACACACCACATGGTATGGCAGACACACCTCTGGTCCCCACTGTGTTTAGCAACAAAATTTTAGTGTGACTCAGATGGCCAAAGCCAAGGGTCCACATCCAGGAACAGGCAGGTGAGTGAGTTTCCCCTGAGGAAAGCTGCATGGCAGCTCTCAGTGGGATGCCTGACACTCTAGTGGAAGGTGTCAGCTACCATTCATGAGACTTCATTAACGCTGATCAGGTGGAATTTCTATTGTGTTTGGGTTTAACCTGAGTGCCAAACCAATTTTCCTCCCTGACTGGACAGAAGTGTTGATCAATTACATCTTCCTCAGAAGACAAAACCTTCCTTTTCCATCTCACATTTGTATTTTATGTAGTAAAATGTGCCTGTTAGAGTTCTGTTTTTTCACATTTGCAGAGAGTGTCTGTACAAATGTTTTCTTTTGCTTGTATTCTAGGTGACCCAGAGCCCCTTGAGCAACAGAAACAGCAGATTACCAACGAGGAAGGCACGGAGCTCTTCTCCTACAAAGGCAACGACGTGGAGTACTTTGTGTCCTCTAGTTCCCCGTCCGGGCTGTACCAGCTGGATCTGCTGTCGACAGAGAAGGACACCCATTTTAAAGTGTATGCAACCACGACTCCAGAGTCGGACCAGCCTTACCCTGAGTTACCTTATGATCCCAGAATCGATGTCACCTCTCTGGGACGTACAACGGTGACGCTGGCATGGAAGCCCAGCCCCACGGCCTCCTTACTGAGACAGCCCATCCAGTACTGCATAGTCATCAACAAAGAGCACAACTTCAAAAGCCTCTGTGCTGTCGAAGCCAAGCTCAGCTCTGATGACGCCTTCATGATGGCTCCAAAGCCAGGCCTGGATTTCAGTCCCTTTGACTTTGCCCATTTTGGCTTCCCTGCAGACAACAACTCTGGCAAAGAACGTGGTTTCCTAAAATCGTCCAAGTTTGGGCGGCAAACATCCCCAAAGCCGAGAGTTGACCTGCACAGAGTTTGTATTGGGAACAAGAACATCTTCACCGTGTCTGACCTGAGGCCAGACACGCAATACTACTTTGACATGTTTGCAGTCAACACCAACACCAACATGAGCACCGCCTACGTCGGCACCTTTGCCAGGACCAAGGAGGAAGCGAAGCAGAAGACAATCGAGCTGAAGGATGGCAAAGTGACAGATGTGTTCATCAAAAGAAAGGGAGCCAAATTTCTACGTTTTGCCCCTGTTTCATCTCACCAAAAAGTCACCTTTTCTGTTCATTCCTGCCTGGATGCTGTTCAGATCCAAGTTAGGAGGGATGGAAAACTTCTCTTGTCCCAAAGCGTGGAGGGCGTGCGGCAGTTCCAGCTGCGGGGGAAAGCAAAAGCTAAATACCTTATTAGGCTGAAGGGCAGCAAGAAAGGCGCGTCCATGCTGAAGATCCTGGCTACGACAAGGCCTAACAAGCAGTCATTCCCGTCCCTTCCCGAAGATACGCGGATCAAAGCCTTTGACAAGCTCCGCACGTGTTCCTCGGTCACGGTGGCATGGCTGGGCACGCAGGAGAGGAACAAATTCTGCATCTACAAGAGGGAAGTGGATGACAATTACAACGATGAGCAGAAGAAAAGAGAGCAGAACCAGTGCTTGGGTCCAGACACGAGGAAGAAGTCAGAGAAGGTTCTCTGTAAATACTTCCACAGCCAGAACATCCAGAAAGCAGTGACCACAGAGACAATCAGAGGCCTGCAGCCTGGCAAGTCCTATCTGCTGGATGTTTACGTGATAGGGCACGGTGGGCACTCAGTGAAATACCAGAGCAAACTGGTGAAAACAAGGAAGTTCTGTTAGTGGCCCTGGACAGAGGAACACAGGGAACTCTGGTCTGAGTGTTATCCTGCTTCCGAGTATACGGATTGACTACTTGCACAGCTGAGAAGTTGTGACCTGTATTTGTACTGTGTAGAAAAGATATCAACTTGTATATTTATGTTTACATAAGTTGTTGTCTGGAGGAACTGAGGCTGGTGCTGTCTGGTAGCACCTGGCAGCGGTGTTATCGTGTGTCCAGTGACCCACATGTGATGCTCAGTAGATGTCCAAGGTAGCAGAAAACCTCGGAGGAACTGGCACGCCTTTGCTTCCATATTGCATGAACTGCCTCTAAATTATTTTATACTTTAAAAGGCTGAGATACATCATTTGTCCACCTTGTTACTCACACACACAATTCACAGACATATGCCCTTTCTGTCAGTGTAGATGGTAGGGTTTCTGTAAATTATTTTATAGAGTCTTGTTTTAAATGTTTATGTTTCTATGATTGTAAACTATTAAAATCTCCCCCCAATAAAATACAGATCTAAACTAAGTATTAACCGGGCTGCACGTGAAGCAGTTTCTAATGTAAATTCTTACCTAGCTGATTTTCATGTTTAAATACTGTATGTATTTCATGTACAAAGTTGCCATAACATTATATTCCTGTATATAAAATTAAAAATATTAGATTATATATTGTTGACATTTTGTTGGCTTTTTTTTGACATTCTGAGTGGGTAGACAGACGTGGGGATGGAAGAGGTGTGCTGAAACTTGAACTGAATTCAGTTTTCCTGTTTCATCGTGGCTTGGAGTCTGAGTTAGAGAGGCCATGCGGATCTTTTGTATGGTCATTTGTTATTTTTTGTTAGATTGCCATTGGAAGCATTTGCTTTCTGGATGCTGCTGGGTTTGACCACAGTAGTAATAAGCTGAAAAGATTGAACTTTTTTCCATTGACAAGAATGGTGGTGCTACCGAAACCCCAGGTACTTTCATTTAATTTGCAGTTATTTCCATGGTGTAGATTTCTTTAAGATATTATATTTCTAGATATCGTATTTTCTAAATTGTCTTCTTTGTTTTTCTATGTCACCTCCACTGACTCCAAAGCCTGTAGAGAGCTGCTAAATAGAATGCACTCTTCAGAGAAGCAGCTAGGCCAGCCCCATTTCAAGCAGTGAAGGTAGGAGAGAAAGGGACTGAAATCCATATAAAGGCTGAAAGCAGGCTCCTCTTAGGCTGCTGACAGGGAAAACCAGACCAGTCCTTCCCTGAAGAGGTGAGCTCCAGTTTTCCTTGGCCCCACATGTTGAGCTCCTCATGTTTTCCTTTCTGCTGCCCCCAGCACATTCCAGGTTGCAGACTGGTGGGTGACAGTAGGGTTTTGTGGCTGCACAAGCTCCTGTGCCATTACACATGCCGAGTTTGTTGTGATTCTCCCAAAAAAACCACTGTAGGTGCCATATGAAGATTGATCAGAAGACATCTGCTGTGTTTAATGTGGTTATACAATAAATGGAAGAATGGGAATTCAGATTTCTCTGGAGATGATCTCTCTGATTTCTTAAAGGAGCTTAGAAACACACACTTGCTGGGTTACTGTGCTAGGGTGTACAGGAGCAGTAGGTGACTCCAGTGGGGATTCCTCAAGAACAATACACTGGTAGAAAGGCTAGATCACCTGTTGCCAGGGAGATACTTTCCCTATATTTCGCAGTCTGGAAAGCTACTGAATCCTTAAGCTAAAGGTAATTTTTTAAGCATTTCTCTCTTTACTGCTGCCAGTTGTGTGGGGATCAGTACCCCTTCCACTGGTGTAGTATGATGTTTACCTCAAAACACATTTTACCACAATCCCAGTTCTGCTTGTTCTCTTTAGCCAGATTTCTCTGGATATTCACTCAGCTTACTTGACTTTTCTGCCTGCTAACCCCTTATGTTTGCAGCATGTCAGAAAATTAAAAAAATCCCCAAAATGCATGCAGCTTCTATTTCTGAACATGCTGGTTTTGAAGAAAAATGTCACAACAGTTCTCTTTATTCCCCACTGGAATTCTTCTTTTCCTGAACAGCTAGCTCTATTTATTCTTCTGGATGAAACTGAGACCATACTAGTACCCTATCTACTATTCATCACATTATTATTCAGGTCTTAATGATCTGAGAGACGCTGTTCTTTGAAGGATAGAGTTAAAATAAGGGCCCTGTTTCATACATGCAAATATAAGTCAGCCTTAACTGAGAGGTCACTGAAGCAGTGTTAAAGTAAAATAGGTCTGATCTGCTGGGAAAGCTCCAGAGTGAGCATTTGTGAAAGCAGAGAGTCCATGTAAGAAGCCATAGCATAAGCAGCATTGGAACATATATGAAAAGAATTTATAAAGAATGTAATAGATGGATACCTGGTGTAAAAGGTCAAAAAAAGCCAGTATATCAAATATATATATAAATATACATACAAATATACATAGGGGCTTTTAAAGGACAAAGCTGGCGAGTTAATTAAAATAGAAACCTAAGCTGGGAAATAGAAGGTTACATGGAGTTCAGTATTCATACTGATGGTATGTGTCCCTTTGGGACAGAATGCCATGCTGGAATTTGCAGCTGGGGAACACGCAGGGCTATAGGGGAGCAGCAGAGGTGGCTCAGAGGGAGGGCAGCACCTCCTTAAGGCTCATCTATTGCAGGACTGTAATAGAGAAATCCTCTACAGATGAGGTTTGTTTCAAAGCTGCTAAGGAGTCACTGAGCCATTGCAAACCACAGCAAGATAATTTTCAACACCTTCATCAGTCAAAGGGGGCTTACTTAGTTTTACTGCTTTACTCACTGGTGAATGTGGCAGCTGCCTTACCACGGAAGC
This sequence comes from Donacobius atricapilla, assembly GCA_013397315.1. Taxonomy (NCBI): domain Eukaryota; kingdom Metazoa; phylum Chordata; class Aves; order Passeriformes; family Mimidae; genus Donacobius; species Donacobius atricapilla. The sequence goes on along the minus strand of WBMY01007107.1, from coordinate 188,232 downwards.
TTCAGAGAGCCCAAAATGGTCCACAAGTTACGGAACAAAGAAAGGTTATGATGGTGTCAAAGCTGCAGAATAAATCCATCAGTGATACACACAAACATTTCAAGAACTCCACTTGTAGCAACAACAGATGGGTCTCAGAGCCATATTTCTTTGGGTTTTAAGTAGCAGTTTTAAGACTAGTAACATAACAGGGAGAAAGCGAATCCTTATTTTGAACAGCAAACATTTACCTTAGTACTTGGCAAAAAAATGCAATAGTTGTGGTTGCTCAAAATCCTTTGACTAGTTAGGGTTACTATGTTTGGATACACTCAGTTAAATGGTATGTAAAAATGCATTTTATTTAATTAGGTACAAAAGCCATGCTGGGGAACTGTGTACCAGGACCCCTGAACTCTTCTTCCTCTCTTGGCTTGGACACCTATTCAGAAACCTTTGTGATCGGAGAGATCAGCCCTCAATTCTGTGGCAATACATGAATATGATCTGATTGAGATTGTCCCAGATGTGCACAGCACAGCTGGTAACTCATGTTCTCAGTTCTGCAGCTGTTCATTCAAATTCCCATTTTCCTTGGTGTCCTCTTCCATTTGGTAATGTTTGCTATTACTTAAAAGATGTCCCGGCATTCCAGTGATGGTAGGAGGCGAGAGGAATATGATATTTTTATTCTTGACTATGACACACTTTCTTTTTGTCTCTTACTTCTTGCTGCTGGTTTTCTTTCAAACACTTTTGTGTAGAAGGTGTCAGAAATTTAGATGCAGAGTTTTGCCCAATAAACAAACTCAAAGCAATTTCTCTTCCTCTTCTGGGAAGCAAGTAAAACTGATTGTATTAAAAACCATGTGGCTGTGGCATATCCCCAAAGGCAACTGAGGCCATAGAAATCTGAGGAAAACCCTGCAAAAATGCCTTTCTTTGCCGGTTTTCCCTCTTACATGGACTTTTTTTCTTATGGCAATATGGGTGCAAAATAAAACCCTTCCAAAGAAGATGGCTTATTTCCATCTGCTTTTACCCCGCTTCCACCGATTTGAGCAGTGACACAAAGTGCATGCCAATTCCCCAGGGAAACATCATCCAGAGCCCAGGAGGAAGTAGCTGGGCTTCATTAGCAGCCCCACCACTGGGGCCAGGTGACCCTGCTCCCTTTAACAAGCAGCTACATAACTAAGCATGGCAAGTAGGGAAGGTGCCTTGCCTTCCCCGGCCAGAGGAGGATAGGAGTGTGTTCTTAGAGGTAGGTGGGTCAGTCTGTCTTTGTGTTTTTAAAGTCTGTTTTTAAGTAAAAGGAGAATGTTCAGGCCTTCCAGGCTTTGTTTTTTATGCTTTAACTCTGCCAGAGAAAGTCACTTGATGTCGTATTGTGATACTGGTATTTTAGCCAGTTTTTTGTGAGGGGTTAGTATGTGTGGCCCTATTAAAATACATTTCCCCCTCTTTTTCTCTCCTCTTGTCTGAAGAGTGTGAAAAAGCCTGTTTCTTTGTACGAGGTCTCCTGAACCCGCTAACCTTGTGCATAAGAAGTTTAACTTAAGCTATGACGTCTTAATTCAGAAAGCAAACAGAACAATTTTTTTTTTCTGTTCTCTGAGCAGACAACGAATAAATGCTTTGTATCCCAAATGTGTGTGGATAATAAAATGGCAAAGCTGCTGAAAGGCTGATAGAGAGGAAATTACTAATTGCTGGGTTTTGAGGGTTTTATTGCTGCATTGATACATGCTGCGGCTGTGTCTTAATTCTGGGTTTGGATATTCATGTAGGATAACACCTGCTAGAGGTAAGCAGTTATCTGCTTAAGTTTCCCTCCATTTAGAGAAATGTGTGTTTGTAGCAACAGGCAGCTAAAATGACTGTAAATTCTGCTCCAATGGCTTAGCTTAAATAAATGCTGACAGGATTATTAAGTATTAATCTTACAATGCATACCTTGCAAAGAGACCTGAATTCTTGTTTTAATTGTGTTGAAATCCTTTTTCTAAGTCTAGCAAGTGGGCTAGTGAAGAGTTCATCTGACTCTGTGAAATCTGGTTGTAAGGTGGGAGTAACACCACAAAGAGGACACAGTGCTGCAGCTTGCTTTGCTTCTGGAATGGAAGTTAAGAAATTATCCTGCTAATTCTCAAAGTATGGATTTTTTGGATGGGGGGAAAAGATCAGAGAGTCTGGATTATAAAATGATATGATTCTGATATTCAGTGGTTTAATTCAATTCCTAATTAATACTGATTTTACCCATGCTGTTCCACATTTGGATTTGCATATTATTTCAGAAGAAAGAGGGATAGAGGACTAAAGCTGGGATATTTCGCGAAGTAAATGATTTTAGTTCCCCCCCCGCCCCACCTCCTGATTTCTTTGACTCTTAAATACAAATGAGTGTGTTGTAAATATTGACTTCCCCACTCCCTGCCTTTTTGAGCCACTGTTTTTCAAATGTTGGATTTTCCTGTTGAGCTGCAGCAGCTGTTTCTGGCTGTGTAATTTAATCCTATATGTAGAGGAGAAGCTGAGCTTTTCACATCATTTCCATATTAAACCCTTTCCCCAGTAGCTCTGTGTTAGTGAGTAGGGCCTTTCTTTAGTTGTCTTGAGGTGCTCTATGGATTTCAGAGTCCTTTGAGTGTTTCAGTGAATCCATGAAAGGCTATGACAGCAACTGACACAATTCAGGCGTGATTTAGTCTTCTAAATAAGTGTTTAGACTGGTTTATAAACTTGTAGCATTAATCCTGATAGGGAGACAAAAGCTTACTTCATTTCATGTGTTTGATGGTTCCAAAGCTTACTTTGGAAGAATGCTTTTTATCACTTCTCTGGAGTCCACATCCCTGGTTATAATAATCCTAATCCTCAGCCTGCCTAGACAACCACGGCTGATACCAGGCTCTGGGGAACATCCTCCCACCCCTCTTTTTTTAAAGCCATTTCTTTTAAAGAGAACTGTGTATAAATGAAAGTTTAAGTGACCCAGTAACTGATAGGTTTTGTGAATGTAGGTAGTTATTACTTCCCAGCACAATTTGTCTAACAAAAAAAAGGAACTTACCTATCCCAAAATAGGCACAAGTGAATAATGAATGTACAGCTGGCATCTGATCTTGCGGTCATTGTGTATTTTGGAAAGTCAACTGATTCACAATTTGATTTCTGCCCGCTGAAAACTGCGTAGAGTTGAGGTGCCCTTTGATGAACTGTTAGGTAAATATTTATCGTTCACTTTAAAAAGAGATCCTCTTTTCCTCTGAAGGCTTCCCTGACTGATCCTATCTACCGTGAAGAAAACTGAAAAGGAGCGGGTGGAAGTGCTTTGCTGTTTACGTACATGAAATAGTATGGCTGTTAAAAAGGAGGTTATATCTGAAAGGCAGATAGCATGAGGGAGGGATGATGGTGGGAGGGTGTCTCAGGCAGTTAACTGTGGTTCTTATTTCGCTCATTAGTGGAATCAGGACTTACCTCCTGTGTCCTGGGAAATGAGTTAATTCTTTGAGGACCCCTGCTGAGCACAGGCAGGGCTCACACGCGGGCTGTGGGCACTCTTGATGTTTTTCCTCCCACGCACCCGTGCCTGTGCCAGCTGCAGTCCTGCCCCATCATTATTACTGTACTCATTCTCCTCGATTTCCCGTCACACAACTGGGGAGCTGAATGTGAAATAAAACACAAGTACACTTACTTCAAGTTGCTTGGCTTCATTGCTTCAAGTTGGTGTTGTAATTAAAAGCTGGGGCCAACTCTCTCCATTTGTCATTCAACAGGGAGGCATTGTTCCTCCCCCTGGTTTTTGTTTTCCCAAGTACCGTCACTTCATGGCCACTCTCTCATAGACCACAAGTTTTGTTTAGGTTTTTTCTTTTAATGCTTGACATATTTAAAACTAATGGGCAGGTACACGAAGCTAATGCAGAGATTGTGCTGTTCTGGATTGCCGGTCTGGTCTGTGCTGAGAGCAGAGCAGCTGCAGACCGCCTGCAGATGTGGATGGGACGGACAGTTGCTCATGAGTGATTCCATTATGTTTCCTCAGATCCCTCTTTGAGCCACGTTGGGCAACTGCTCCCAACCTCTAATGGCTTCCTTATGTTCTTTCCTGCTCTCGCTCAAGCTGTGCAGCTGGCTGCCGGGGGGACAGCACGGTGACAAAGGCTGCTGCAGCACGCTTGGCAGGCAGATGCTGCCTGACAGGGCATGGACAATGCAGGGGCTCTGCTCCCTCTGTAATTGGTGGCTGCTGAGTGCCGGGTAATTGGGCTCATGCCCTCTCCAGAGCGGGTGGAACAGGCTAAAGGACATGGAGAAAAGGCTGCTTTGGTGGGAGCAGTGGGTTAAAGCAAGACACAACTGTTTCTGGATCCTGGGTAGCCATAAGTTCCCTGTTGGCACTGACAAAGGGCCTTTTCTCATTGTGTTTTGGAGCTGTTTGATCACTGTCCTCTGGCCTTGCCTGAGTGGTATCACAGCTGATTGTATAATAACTCAGTCTAGCGTTCAGGACAGGCTTTGTAGGAGGCTCTGCCCAGAGCTTTTGATCAGCATCTCCTATTTCAGATGGAGCACAGGAGAAGTGGAGGAAGACTGGAAAGCTATAAAATCACTTTTACCAGAACCTCGTGCTACCTTTAGCTCCAAGTGTGCAGGAATTGTTTCCAAGATCATGGCTGTTCCTATGCTCAGACTGTGCCCTAGTGCACAGCTTGTGGTGCTGGCATCCACTCACCCTTCTCGAAGAGGTAAAGCTTGACAAAACCACACTTCTGTGCTGCACATAGCAGCCAAGTCTTTGTCCTCAAAATTAAATGAAACACCAAAATACCTCAGACATTAAAGAATACAGATCTTTGACAAGAGCATTGAGGTAGGTCTGTCCAGAGCTCTTCCCTCAAAGAGCTTTTCCACTCAAACCTCAGGTTTTCTTTGAACAAAGCCTATGTCAGACAAACTTCTTGCAACAGAGATGAGAGAGAGAAAAGGCAGACTAGACATGGGGAAGGGTTTATAAACAAATCCCCTGCTGCTCACTTTGTCCCTGCTTCCAGTCTTGCTTTCAGTCAGCTCTGTGGCTTTCTGGGCTGAAGCAGACTGCATGTTCATTGTGGTCCCTAGGGAACTTTTCCCATTGTCACTGGGGCTGGTTTCTGGCTTGTCCTGCTGTTCTCAGCTGTCTCCTGAGCCTGAGCTGTGCGCCTGTGTCTCCTTGACGGTTGCTTCTCCCCTCTAAAGCACACCCAGCAGCTCACACATGAAGATACCACATCATCTCCCTTGCAGAGATGCCCACTTGGCTGTCCCCTTTAAAGGAACATGATATACCAAGGGAAACAATTAAATTGGATACACTGTCCTAGCCCCTAACCCAGATATTTTTTCTGGAAAAAAGGTGGTTTGTTGTGATAAATGTGAAATGTGCAATATAAATATTTAGCTGCTGTTAACTCACCTGTTAATGTTTCCTGCTATCTTTTCAAAGTTGTTAGTGTGCTTCTTTGTATGATTCCATCATACAATATTCTTCTTTCCCATCTTCAAAAAAAAAAAAAAAAAAAAAAGAGTTCTCATATAATGGAGAAAAAGAGCAGTTACCCACACCCTCAATTTGTGCAAGGTTAATAACTGGGTGATCTATTTGACTGTCTTGTATTTCACCTGGAATTTGTACTTTCAAGTCCTTAGTTGGGTTTCTTGGTGGCCTGGGCTGCTTATTTCTGCCAGTTCAGGAGATGTGCTTATAATGAAGAGTTCAGTTTAGTATTTGGTGTACTTTCTGCACGGGATGAATAATTCTGCTCCCATTTTCTGCTCTTGTAGGCCAGTGGGAATGCAAACATAGGGGCTTTGATTAAGAGGGAAGTTCTGATAGGCGGAAGTTCTGATCCGATGAGGAGCTTCTGGGAACCGTAACAAGCCCTCATCTGCTAAAGAAATGGAGCTCTGCATAAATGAATATGGTTCCTCTTTCCCTGCTCCAGACTAAGTCTTCCCAGTAAGTCCAGAGAAGTGGCTATGGTGGGAACACCCCTCTGTAAATGAACCACCAGTGGAGTGGGGAAGTTACAGAAATCTGTAACATCTTCCCAATCCCATGGCACCAGAACAGCAGGACACTTCACAGGACAGGGGCAAACAATGATACTGAGGAGGAGGAACGGACATGAAAGAAACAAACAATAATAACAAGAATAGAGGCACATTGTCATTAAATGAAAACATCTTAAGCAATGACCTTTCTGACTAACCGCAGAAATAGCAAACATGCGGCCTTTTTAATAACTGTTCCATACTGGAATTTTGCACACATACCCCCTGGAAACTTAATGCAATCCAAATGTCTGTCCCTTGGACAACGCCTGGGGGTAAATGTTCTTTGATGCCTGAAGGAACAAGTGAAAACTTACAGGTTCCTCAAACCTGCAGGAAACCCTTGCTCCTGACTATGCCTCTCTCCATTTCAATGTGAGTTTTTAACATTTGATGTTTTCTTCATTTTTTTCATTGTTTCTATGGGAGGGAAGTGAGGGGAGAGGGGGAAGAAGATATTTAGTAAATGTTTTGTCATAAATAAGGTATGCTTAGTGTCTATGCTAAAAATTAGACTATGTGGAAAATAACTTGTATGGAGTTTTAGTTAGTACTGCTGTTGGGCTGCTGCAGCCCTCAGCAGTGTCATACTGCGTTTGACATGGATAAATATCTCCATTGATATGATGATAGAGGTTTTGGATGAGTTGTCCTATTAGGCAAATACTATAAGCTGAAGGGATGGACAAAATATCATATGGGATGATACCGAAGTCACTAGCTGTTCCTTCCTAGACCTCTCAAAACAGTAGATTTCTTATGAAGAAAGTATTCAGATTTTTTTTTTTTGGTATATTGAAACCTTTTAAATTTTTACTTCTTTCTAATAGCCTTCAATCAGGTCCAATAACCATCTGGCTCTTAAATCAGGGGTCATTATGTGACTTTAATGTCTCATAATAATATCTATTCATAAATTTTCAAAAGCCAACAAGAGCATTAGAGATTATGTTCAACTAAACACAGTTAAAATATCTGTGAGAAAGTTCACTCATGTCTATTCAATGTTTTGTTTCAAGCCTTTGAGATTGTTGTATCTTATTCCTATGTCTTTTATCAAAATTCAGGGTTAGGTTATTATAAATATTCTCCAACCTTCAGAATTTCATTAGGAGTAATGGTTATGCCCACAGCCTCCAAGTCTGTAGAGAGGTGAAACAAAGTAAAATTAAACTGCTGCCAATCTTATTTTATGGTGTTTTACCAGAATTAAAATGTGTGACATATAAACCAATAGCTCTTATTGTAGTTCGCAAACTAAACGGAAGTAATGTAGTGTCAAGAACTATTGCACAAATAATGGAATTCAGCAGCTCCAAAGCACCAAAAAATGGTTTCTCTCTAAGTAAAGTGAGAAGGAAAATGGAGACTGTGCTTCTGTTTTCTGCAGAGGGCTCTGTGTGTAGAGATTTGCCTATGGGAGGACCAGGTTGGTGGGGGGTTCAAAAAGTCCCTGCTGACAGGCAGGATCCTACCAGAAACTGCACACTGAGTGCTCTGCATCGACTGCTTCCTTCCCTGCCAGCCCTCCCAGGGCTCCCTTGGTGCCGTAAGGAAAACCTTGCTCAGGCATGGATCAGGCACGAGTACATCAGCTGTGATGTATCCTGAGACTCCAGGCAGGTGAATGTTTTTCATCCCCAGTGCCAGGCCAGGGAAGTGTCCTTGGCTGCAGGTTGGGCACAGACATGTACAGGGACTGGCTGTGCCTGCTCTAGGGGTGCAGACAGGGCTCTTCCCAGACCTTCTGTGATGACTTATTAGTTTGAGCAGACCTTCATATAATTTCCAAAAGGGCATGTTAATGTCTTGTACCTCTTGAAAGACACACGTTTAAGTAAGATGCAGCTGCCATGTACTTTCATCCTGTTCCCTTGCTGCCTCATGAGAAAAGATGACTAACTCATTTACGGCAATCCTGAGCAGTAATAACTTCAAATTTATGGTGCACCCAGTGTCCAGATGCCTCAGGGCGCCTGACAGGCTATAACTTAAAACGTAACATTAAAAAAAAACCCGTGTGAGTGAACACAATGGAGCCCAGGGAGAAACAGAAACCCTACTGTGTGATAAATAGAACAGCGTCCCACAAACAATCTCCAACCCAAACTCGCTGCAGCCCGGCCCAGGGGGGTGCCATTGTGCTCTCTGAAATGCCAGAGAGGAGCACTCACTGCAGCTAAGGGGAAGCATTTTGGACAGGCAGGCTTGGCACATGGAAAAGCTGAACCAGCTTCAGCTTTAGTCCAAGGAGTTGTGGGTTTTGTTAACCAAGGGTGAATACTTCAGAAAGGAAGTGGCAGGCATCTTACAGATGTCTTTTACAGCTATTGCTTTTCTCCAAAAAGCCTGCTTTTTCAGAGTACTCATACGTTCTGAGTAATCTAATGATTCCCCCGTACATACAGACACAAGCGTTCTTTCATTGGTCCTACTCTGATTTCAGATACTTACAGAATTCCTCGTGGACTTCAACCTGCTCTCAAAATCAGCTTCTGCCCGAAGTGCAGGTGTATCAAGAGTTTGAATGAGCTTCTGCTCTTAGTGAACAGTGAAGGTTCCTGACCAGGGGGACATGCGAGATCCTCTCCCCAGTTACTTCAGTCTCCAGACATCTCTGCTCTGTGAAGCTGAGTAGACCTGTAAAGTTTAAATAGAAGGCTCTGTCTGAAAGAGGGAACTTACTTGAATCATGCTATTGCTGCTTGTAAGGAAGGACACATTTCTAATTTTTGTCTTAATTTTTCACATAATAATGAAGGGAATAAAGAAAAATTATATTCCTGTCTTTAATCCTCCTATTGCTTTCAAAACTGAGTAATTTCACTATGAAGTATTGGTAAGAAAACAACCTTTGAAATAGCTACTGGTTTTCTTCATTTTTCCTTGATTGTTTGTTTTTCTAATGTGCATAAGTAAATTTACAGTTGATCCTTGCAGACTTTGGTAGTAATATCCCAAAATCATTTGAGACAGAGTCGTATATTTGATGATTCTTATATTTTTTAGAGTCTAGTCTGACATATTGATGTTTGGGACAGAGCTGCTGAGTACCCCTGGTGTCAGATGGAATATAATGAGGATGAGAGTTTTTTAATGGAAGCATTCAACAGAAAAGCCTTTTTCAAACGTTCATCCTGGCATGATTTAATGAGAATTTAATTCCTGACAAATGCTAGTGGTTTGAATTTTTTTTTTTCTGGTTGGTTGGTTTTTGTTAGGCTCAGTTCATTTTAAACATGCATGTGGTGCCCCTGATTATGCAAGCCCATAAGCTTTATAAAGCAGCTCATGCCCTGAAGTATTGTTGAAGCTGGTTCTGCTGAGGCCTCTAGATGGAAAACTCACAGATTTTTAAAAATATTTGGAGCTACCTTCTCTTTCTCAGAACACATATTTGGATGGAATGGAGCAAAGATCCACGGAGCAATTTAGGTGTCTGTCCTCTAGGCCTGTTTTAAAGCATTAAGAATTTCCCATTCTTCCAGAGGAATTTGCTAGGGTTCTGGGAAGGAAGTATTTTCTGGGGGAAAATGTTGTTAGCTGAGAAAATTACTTCAGTGGAGGGCAGGTAGGCAGGAGAGTGAGAACCAAGGAAAGCATTAAGGTGTGTTCAGCATAGCTGCTGCCTGTTCTTTAGTCAGTAGCTCTCACTTTCATCTGTGCTATTCCCTCTTAGGACATGGATGTCAAATTATGTCGTGTTGATTTCAGCTGTTCTAAAAAGACCTAAAACCCAGCGAAGAAAATTACAAATAATATCCCAGATCCCTGGTGTCAGTGGGAATTCCCCTCGCATTTCAAATTTACAGTGTTCAGGCCTAATGATTTGGGGTTTTGTCGGCCTCCAAGCAAACTGTTCTGTTCTGGGACCAGGTTTCCTGAGCAGGGGAATTAAGTTGCTCCAGCCCACAGTGCAGGAAGAAATGAACACATCTGTAGTGTGGATAATTGGGGGATTTAAGCCCTCCAGTGGAGGGCCAGGCACAGCTGAATACTGAAAGATAAGAAGGTATTGTGGACACTCACCCTGTTGAAATGAGGGGGACTCAAATGTTGTTTTTCTGAGAATGGGAGGAAGATAGTGAGGCCAAAGTGCATAGAAATTATGTGAAAGATGCTCTGAGACAAGTCTCTGAGCAAAGGACAGCACAGATTGTGAAAATGTGTGCTCAGAATGGCAAAATGAATTTTCCATAGCTGGCAGTTCTGAGCAGTACCTTCTGTGTGTATGTAGCCATTCTCCAAGGACTGAAAAACATTCTGGCAAGCAGCATAATGATACTCGATGTAGTGGAGATTCATGGACAAGTGAAAATAGGAATATCCAACAGCACCTGGCAGACATGAAAGGCAGAGGTCAGTCATGAGAGTTGTCATCCATCTGCTAAAATAATATCAGCAAACCACTGTGAGTTCATAGTAGTCAGCTGTCTTCCTGCTACAGGAAAACCCAACATGGTGTTCCAGCTTCATGTCCTGTTGAGGAACGGTGGAAAAATACTTCACAGCATTAAAGCTCTTTCAAGGTTTTAGAAAGAATTTGTTGTTCGGTTAGATTGCCAAACACGATGAGTTTGGCACAAGGCAGGTACTGAAAGGGAGCCTAATTTCCATGTTTTTTCAACAAATAAAAACAGAGAGCACAGTGTGGGAATTAGCTCGGTGTGGACCTGGTGTTCTGTGAAGATCCCGCTCACAATTAGGTAGCAAGTAGAAGAGGAAGCAGGCAAGTTCAAGGCTTATTGCTCCCAGAAGGAGCACAGGATCAGCTCCAGAGCAGGCTGTAATGGGAAATGGGAAGGTGTAACCTTTATGCACCAGGGCAAGTGTGGGAATGGTTAGGATGCAAGGAAGGAGCTCACCAGGGAGAGGCTGGATCTGGGAAGTCACTTTCCATTAACGAAGGAAAGGCTGAGTCGATCCTGAAGGGGCTGACAGGAAAAACGGGGGGGGGGGGGGTGGTCTGCATNGGGTGTCATCAATTAGGGAAGTGACTCTCAAGCTGAAATAAGATATTCCTGAGCTGAGGAAGATGCTTTTAGGATGTGTAAGGATGCGGCCCAGTTCATGTGCTACTATGCAAGGTGTTTGTCAGTTGCTGCCTCTGAAGACATTGATGAAGATGGTTTAAACTAATTGTTTTAAAATAAGTATTTTTAACCTTCTCTACTTGCTTTTTAGACTTCTTTTCTATTTCACTTATGTGAAGTTTTCATACGAGCTAGCAAAAAAAAAAAAATCTACCACAGTCTCATTATGTTGTGCTCCTTTTAGGTCCATCACTATGAAACCTGAATTACTAGCTCAATCTCCTAATTACTCAAAATTTTGTCTTTTTTTTTTTTTTAACCCTAGTTTAAAACCCTCTCAAACAACAGAGGTGAGCATATAATATGCCACCAGCTGGGGAATGTAAATACAAATGCATGTCTGAATTTTAGTATATTCAAAGGGGAAGGAGAAAAATTTTAATTCTGAAATCCCGGCACCAAATTCTAGGACTTCAAATATCTGAGAGAGTTATTTTGACAGCAACTATTCCATGCATGTAAGCAAAGAATGAGACAAGTTTAAAACTAATCTTATAATTTACAGTTTTTCATGACCTTGAATATCACAACACAAGGATTCTGTATTAGTTTACAAAAAACCCAAAAAGCCAACTGTGCATTGATTAGAAGAGAGATTTTGCTGGGGAAATAGTTTTTAATTGCAATGCTTGCTGAATTCAAATAACTTCAAAGGAATCACTGTAGAGAAAAAAACCCCACCAGACAAAAAAAAGAGCAATCCTTAAAAATAGCTCTGAAAGGAATTTTGCTCAGCTAATCAGTGTGTTAGGGAAAGAACAACTTTCAGAGCACCAAAAAACACAGACAAAACACTTTTAGAACTGGAAACCACTCAGAGACACTGAGTAGATGGGAGTTTTTGTCATATTTTAAGCAGGCACATTTAATTGTTTCAGGAAGTAGATGGTTTTACATGAAAGAGATTGAGTTTTGAGTTGGTAGTTTGACATATGGTTTAAGTTGACTCTATGTCAACACAATTTGTTCCAGGTACTTAAGAGTCCTTGTGCCTGGTGATTGCTGGTGGCAAGGGTGCCATTGTCCCCAGAGCATGGCAGGCTCTAGAGGTGTACACAGCTCTCACAAGCTCAGGTGGTTTCTTTATTTTGAAGTGGAATTCTGTACAACTGAGAAAAGGAAACAAACCCCAACCCTGAGATGTCTTTATGCTATTCCTCTTCCCATCTTTCACTCAGACTCTGCCTTCCGGCGAGGTAGAACCTTTCCTTCCTGAAAACTTCCAGTGCAAAATGAGTCAGTGCAAGCCTCATTTCCATCCTGGTCCAGGCACTGCAGTGTGGAAGGTCTGGGAAGTCACAGAAAAAAAAGAACAATGGTCCCAAATGAAGTTAAGGACTTCGTACCTAGGCAGAGAAAGGGGCTTGGCAAATTCCAGGAAAATACCTGCCTGAAACTTTTGCATTCCTGGTCAAAGCTAAGTGTTCCTTGCACACCTGAAACGTGCAGGTACACATGAACTAAGAGGGAACAGTCTGACAATACTGTACATGTCCTGCACATGAGGTACAATCCAGATAAGACAAAGATTTGCTTTAAAAGAGCTGCTCCTGATCATACCAGGTTAAGAGGAAGCAGATGGGGTTGGAGAAGAGTTCCATAGATTCAGGAAGGAAGTTTTCAAAACATACCTGCAAACTTGGTCAAACTGCAGTGCAGAAATGTTCCGTGGACCAGTTCAAACAGGGAAGGAGGAGCCATTATCATGAAAAATACCCTTTCTCAGGTGTGTCAGCTGCCAGGATCTAATTCTGGCATTGCTATGGATGCTGCAGAAGTTAATATTTTAATACAGCTTGATGCAAGGAACTCTTGAAAGGATTAAAAACTCATTAGCCTCTCTGACTTCTGTCTATCTGCCTGCAGAGCAGGAGGAGGGAGGACAGAAATATCAAGTCCCTGAAAAATTTTAGAGATTACACTACACCATCTAAACAAGGGATTAGCAGCGAAAAGCCACCCTTTCTTCTTGGAGAACACATTCTCGTTCTAAGCTGCTGGACACTTCAGGGCCTGGCATGTTTACTTCTGGCATCTTGAAGAGCATTTCAGTCTTAGATCCTTTTGTTAGAATGTGACATATTATGTGTGACACTTAATTAGCTGTTCCTCGAGTGGAGGGAGTAACATACTGTCCCTCTGGCACGGTATTGCAACAACAAGTACTCTAACTCCAGACAAAAACTCTTGCAATTATTTTGTTTGTCACCACAGGTGGATTCCTGCCATGGAATTTCATCTGGGGCACAGCAGCTTTCACAGCTACGTAAGAGCCTCCATCTGAAAATACCTTGTTCCTTTTCCAAGGAAGTTACGTAAATGAATTTTGACAGTGCAAGGCTTCCAAGTCTGAAGGCTGCTGGATGCCCTTGTGCTTCTCCTTGGCGTTCTGTATGGAGCAACACAGAAACAGAGGGGTCAGCACGTTCAGTGTCTCTGTGCAGCAATGCAAATGAGTTGCAGCTTTAAGGTTAATTGCTGATGAAGTTGAAACAAAGGGTATTTTGCTACAGGTGGACAGGCAGTTGTGAATTTGTGATCCATGTCACACCACCAATACACTATTAAAAGAAAGACTGCTGACAGCTTAGTCCAGTGCTGTAGCAATTTTTTTCTAATTTGTTTAAACAGAATAAGATACAGGTAATGGCATTCCACATTGGAATAATAATGGCCGAAATTGAAAAAATAAAACAGTTGTTCTTGTGTACTGAAAGATCTTAAAACCAAAACACAAATGCATTCAAACTGTGCTGTATTATTATCTTCACATAGAAGAAATCTTTTAAGGTTCAAAAGTAAGATCTCCCCAGTGATTCTTTTTTCCTCTTCTGAAGAGAAAAATACTGGGGCCTTCATAAAGTGTAAAATTATTTTAGAATATTCATGACCTTTGGAAAAGGTCAGAGACGGGGAAAATAATGCCAGCATTTTAATCTGATATATATTAAGAAAGACTGGCATCCAGTCAAGGAAGTGTTCTGGTCTCCAAAAATATTAAGTATGTTCAATTATGCACATGGAAGCTTGAGGGCTAGATCTTAATTAAAAGAATAGTTCAATTTTGCTCTCAGTCATTAAACTGAAGAGACTTCCCCAGGCAACTTACTTCCTCAGTTCAATTTATCTGTTTTTGAGATAGCAGAATTCTTACAGATTTAGACGCTCCATTTTTATAACCAAATTAGTAGTCAGTGTCCAGGCTCTCAGTCAAGGTATGAAATCTGTGGGTCTGGTGTGTTTTCATTCCCAAAATTCAACCATGCTGTTGGAGCCTTTCATTATGTTTTCTTGTCAAATTAAGGGCCTCATCAAATTTACGAGCATTTGCTCACATATTAATATCGTGCTGTAGTATATAAACTTCTCTGCATACAAATGTGTGTTGGTGGAAATATACATCACCTTTTTAAGATTCCTTTTCTTATAAAGCTTTATGATAGCTAAACTACAACACTGTAGATGCTAAGCACAAAAGCCATTGTGCGCAAATAGATAAGGGAACAAAAAAGAGTCTAAGGGAGTTTCTTGTTCTGCTAGACCTGGTTTTTAAATTTAATTTTTCCCTAAATGTCCACCTATGGATGGGCAGGAATCCAACCGATCCGAAGCACTTTCATGGTGATCTGTTCCCTGGCATGTGGCAACTAAAATTCAGGACATTTGTTTCATTCCTTCCAAATGACACCAATACAGAATTTTTCTAATACTTTGAGAGAAAACTATGAGCTTTTAATATTTAACTTCTACTATTTATACATCTGTTACCGTAAAAAGAGGTAGAGAGAAAAGACACTGTTACGCTCCAGTAGTTTAATTATTATTATTAGCAGCACAATTTTAAATTATGTCTATAAATAGTTTTTTCCCCTTTTCTTCTTTTTTTCTTCTGCTTGTCTCGCATGCCTTCATATCTATTTTTAATTCCATAATCAGATATAACCAAATCCCTTTTCTAGCTACACCACCACTTTGGTTTAGAGAGCAACAATGAGTATGGTGTCAAGGAAAATCCCACAACTCCCCAGGAAAGCTATTCAGCTTTCTAGAAGATGGTCAATGTATACTGTGCACATATATAATGTAAATTTATAATGTATAGTGTAGTTTTGTGAAAGAGTACTGATGTCAGTGACCNGCCCCGCTTCCTGCTCCCCTCCCCCGGACATCTCGCCGCTCCCGGTGGGACGGAGGCGCCCCCGTAAAGCCTCCTCCTTCTCCCCGGGAGCAGGCNTTTCCCCTTTTCTTCTTTTTTTCTTCTGCTTGTCTCGCATGCCTTCATATCTATTTTTAATTCCATAATCAGATATAACCAAATCCCTTTTCTAGCTACACCACCACTTTGGTTTAGAGAGCAACAATGAGTATGGTGTCAAGGAAAATCCCACAACTCCCCAGGAAAGCTATTCAGCTTTCTAGAAGATGGTCAATGTATACTGTGCACATATATAATGTAAATTTATAATGTATAGTGTAGTTTTGTGAAAGAGTACTGATGTCAGTGACCTGTTGAAGAGGAACTTTTCCTCCCTGTTCGACTACATTGCGTGTAGTTTTAGTCAGAAAACCATGCCTTTGCTGGGTATGTTATTATAATACACAGAACGTTTATTTTTTTAGACAAAAAGTGTCATCTTTGCGCGTTCGCAAGGACGCTCAATTTCCGCCTTTAGATCCGCGTTCCCTCAACACCAACCCCCGAACGCGCAGGATTACTTGGTTTCCGAGCGAAGCTGCCCTCACGCATTGGCGGAGCACGAAGAGAAAGGGCGACAAACCAGAGCGGCCCGCCGCCGTCCCCTCACGGCCGCCATGGCCCCGCCGGGCGCGNGTATCACCGAGGAGAGCTGGGCGGCTCTCCCGCCCCTCTGCGCCGCTCCAAGTTGGCCTCAGCCGCGATGTGCCCGCCCGGGCTCCCTCTGCTCCCGGGAGGCGCCGCCCGCCCGCTCCCCCTGTCCCGGTACCAGGAGCCTCCCGGGGCGCTGCCGCCTCAGGCGGGACGGGGCGCGGGGGCCGGCGGAGAGTTTGCTCTGAAGAATTTTATTTTCCCTGGTTTGTGTGGTTGTTTTTTTTTTTTAATTTATTTATTTAAAAAAACCCACAAAAAACTTGGTTTGTGTGAGGGCAGAGCTCCCCCGGGCGGCGCCGCCTCCCTGAGGGTCCGCGCTCTGAGGGCAGCGGGGGCCGCCCGGAGTTCGCGGGGTCCTGTCACCCCCCTCACGGCTCCCCCGGCTCGGCGGGACCATGGTTTCATTCCTTTTTTCGGCATAATAAAGCCGGGCCCCTGAGCGATGTCATTCAGCTGAAGCGAATCTCATACCCCAACCAGGTGATGCCTCTTCACACCTCATAATTGAAAGTCTCCTCATCATATGAAATTCCAGCTCAGACTGTCCAGGTGGCTCGTTAGGACACATAAAGGCATACCAAAACTATGAACCCATCATTACTCTGCACTGTTCAGTGTTCTGTACGTTTTCCTTTCTGTCTTTGTCCTCGTTTTGGCTCTGATTTTTTTCCCTAATTTTTCAGTGATATCATCAACAGGACTTAGTTAGACACGATGGGGTGGAGGTATCACATTTTTAAGGTGTCCCTGAATGTTAAAGGGGGAGGGGGCTGGAAGGGGAACAATTTTATATCGTTTGGTTTAGTTCTTTAAAACTTCTCTACTGAGGTTCTGAAGTTTGATTTGAAAATTTTGTGTTTTCCCACAGCAAGGAAGGTTGTACGCTACTAACATCTGTTAATCCCCGGACTCTGAAATAGCGTGAGCTCGGGAGTGAAACTCATGGGAATCATCAGCATGCCCAATTCTGAGCCGGGGCTCTGAGCATCCGTCCTTTACTGTTGACAGTTGAACCATTGAAGCCACATGCTGGGACGAATAGATCATTTTCCTGCCTGAATTATTCCACCTTATTTATCAAGGGTGGCTGTATAAAAGAGAGGGGTGGTAGGTCAGACACAGGCAGACTCTGTGTTACTCTTCCAGGGAAAGAAAATTCCACTTCACACCTGAAGTGCTCTTAACTTGTTCCCCTGTCTAGTAATGAGGCAGAAGTACCACACTTCGTGGCTGTGATAAAGAGTAGTTTATAGCTGTTAAATTAATTCCATGGAGGTTTGGGGTTGGGAGGAGGTGTTGAATGTGACACTTTATTGTGAAGTAAGACCTAAGTTGCTGGGTAGGAAATACTGCACTGTTCTTTCTTTCTGTTGCTGTCACACAATTGCAGTTGTCTGAACTCAAAGTAAGAGAAAAAAACTGGATGATCTTATAATCAGAAATCGCAGTACCAGCTTTCCAAGTGTTGTGGAGGCCTCTGGAAGTTCTGCTATTAGCAAAGTTTTGGTAATAATACATTCTGAGCTGCTGCTGCCTACCATCTGCTTGTGCACCTTCAGGCGTGCGGGGCTTTCAAGATTTTGTCTGTCATCATAAAACCTGGAAACTTTTTGTTTTGTTACCTTAACAAAGCTGTGATTGCCGCGTACCTTCTGTTTTCCACGAGCTGGCCTCAGGCTGCAGAGCACCGGCATTATGAGGCTCTCAGTGTAATCATCAGAGAGCCATTGCATCTCTCAGGGTTTGGCTGATTAGTCACTGCTGCTTTTTTGGAAGCAACTGGTGAAAATAGCTTTTTCAGCATTGGAAAAATGTGCTTTTATGTGCTGAATAATTTCTCTGCCTTCAGGCTGGGTTGTATGCCTCGCTTGTATTGATCAGAGGGGAAGTTGAAGTTTTGAGTACGTTTTTGATTAATGTTTGTTGGCATATAACAACATGTTTATTAACCAGAAATAATGTGTGTATGCACATATATATATATATATATATGTGAAGAAAATGGTCTGAAAGGCTAAACAAATACTTGCACTTATTTCCACGGACCAAGACATCAGGTTTTGGTCCCCTCGGTCCCCAAATTTGGGAAGCCATAAAAAGTGCTTAGAAATCCTGCATCACCTGCAGCTTATGTTACGTTTACCCTGCGTTCGGAGGTGGACATGTTGCCTTTGCCGTTCTGAGCTTCCAGAAGGTCTTGAATGTTGCAATAGAGACTTCCTGGTTTGGGGTACTGAGATGGGAACGGTGTGTGGTGTTTCTTGTTTTGAGCTCTTCTGGGTTGTTTCTTCTTCAGCGATGGGTGAAGTTAAGATTGTAGGTGCTGTACACACAGAGCTGTGTTTACCTATTCCCACCTTCTTTGCTGATGAGGTAAGAGAAGGAGGAAGTTTCGGCCCAAGTATTAAATCCCAGGATTTGAGAAACTGGCAGGGGAGGAACTTGGACATTATTTATCAGCAAAATGATGAAGGGTGGTGTGGAAATCAATGAGAAGTAAGGATATGATCCCCAGAGTGCCAGTTTTTACTGTCACTGCCCATGTCTGGCTCCTTTGTTGCTCTAGGCTCCAGTTGCTGACTTCTGCTGTTCTTGTGTTTTTACCATCTGCTTTGCTGTTCCTTGTACTGAAATGTTCTTTGTGCACATTTAAAAATTTGTCCCTCAGTTCTGTTCCCTCATTCTGCAATGCCAGTTTTATTTTCCTTTGCTTATTACCACTTCAGGTTTAATTTTATATACAAGTTGTTTGTTTGTTTTTTTTTTTTTTAATTGGTTTCCTGTTTCCTAGAGGAACAGTCCTGGATGTTTTCCATTCCACTTTTTTGTCTTTACCTGTAGGCAATCTGTAAAAACTAAGCAAGAAGGAAAGCACGTAGCAAGCTATTGCTGGCAATATGGAATGTGCCTGCAGGAAGGGATACGTGAACAAGATCAGTACTTTTTTTAACCAAAATACTGTTGTTTTTAAAAGAAACACCGAAGTTGCTTTTCAATATACACTTAAAATCTCTAATGCTTGAAACTATAAGTGCCTTTGGATCTGCAAGCTGCCTGAAGGTGCTCAGCATCCTACACTCCAGGTTTTAGGGCCTGTCCCTGCCAAGAGTGTGTGGTGGGAAGTTGGGCCTGTGGAAGACCAAAGTCCTATTTAATTATTTTGCCCTGCTGCTCCTGTGACGTCTGTGCAGGAAAAACCCCCTGATGCCAAATACTTTTGGAAGAACATATCAATGGATGTTTTCACAGCGGGTGCTGTGACTAGCGGGTGGTAGAACATTTTAATTTTCTTTATGAAGGCTCAAATTAATTCATAAGCACGTGCATACTCCCTTACATTTTTAAACAAATCTCTCTGTATGATCAAGCCCTCAGTTACTCGGTCTTTTGATTTGTGGCACTTCAAAAAGTAGTGTTGCAAATAATCTCACAAATAAATCTAATGTCAACTTGGTGCTTGCCAAGTTCTTTGTTGTAGTTGGATGCCTGTTGCAAGGTGCTTCCTGAAAGTTTTCTAAGAAATGTAAGAAATTTGACTTGTAAATTTCGGCCTTATTTAAGATGAGGAAAAATCCTGCTTCCCAAAGGAAAAATAAGCATGCAGAGGGAAGGTATGGTTTTATGGGATTCTTCAAAGTATGAGAAGAGTGGGAATGAGCTTCAAGCTGAACCCTCAAGGATGTGCACCTTCTTGGCATATAGTAGGACAATGAAGGAAAATTCTCCTTTTCTGTTTGAAGCTGAAAATGACTTCTGCTGGAGCTTGGTGATTCACTTGCCTTTTCCTTTTTTCCCCCCACTGATCCTTTTTCTTTTATAATTATTCCTTAGGGTGAAAAGTTTGGCCCCTTTGCAGGGGAGAAGCGAATGCCTCAGGAAGTGGATGAGAACACAGACTGCAGGCTCATGTGGGAAGTGAGTAAAGTGACATCATCACACCTCGCAGAAAATGTTCTCAGAGTTAAGTTTTACTGTAATAAATCCTTTCTGTTTTGTTTCGTAGCTTGACATTCTTGTAGTGAGGTTTAGTACTTTCAAATTGTGCTGCCTGGGTGGAGGAGGATTGACTTCTTTACGTCTAAAGAAAAAGCAAATGATGGTTTCTAATCAATGAAATGTGAAAAAACATCAAGTCAAGCCAAATACAAATATATTAACACTGGGAAAAATCATTAAAGCATGAGAAAATAATTAGAAAAATTAAAGTAGTTGGAATTGGGAAGCTGATTGTAAGTTACAGAGATACTGATTTATGCTGATGAACAGGTACCAGCTTATGGCTTCCTTCTGCTGTAATACGAATTTCCTGGTGTGACACTTTTGTTGGGATTTGGCAAACTATATAAACGAAGTTTTAAAATTTTAGCAGTTTTTAATGCTATGAGTACATGTGAGGTCTTTAGCAAATAGAAGCCTGGTGCTGTGGGCAGCTTTTTATTTTCTGTATGCATTAGGCAGTTTATACACTCGTTCTTGTCATTAGATACACAACCCATCCAAGCTTCTGTTGGTCCCGTGTGTGCCTGAAGTAAAATCTGAATTTACCGGTTGAGGAGATGACACAGACTGAAAAACACTGGCAATAATAACATTTCCAACTAGTTAAAAATGTCTTCTTTCTGGTGCCTCCATTCTGTCTTTGTAATCCTTATTTGCTGCTGTAGTTATTTGAGCAAAATTCCTTTTGTCTTTTTTCTTTCTTTTTTTTTTTTTCCTCAGCCAAGCATTTTCTATGGAATGCACACTTAGTCCTCTTCTACACTGAGGAGAGGACTCATTTCTTACTTTTTTTACCTTTCTGTGGTTAAAGGTGGAAGAAAGGCTGTTACTGCCCTGTACAAAAAAAGCTTATGTTTGACATCTGGCTTAAAGCACTATCAGTGCATTTACCACAAAATACATGTTTATTTGAAAAATCTCTGGCATTAGCATCACTGAGCAGCTTATGAAGAGAGCAGAGTATTGATGCAGCCTCAGCAGAGCTACGAATAGAGTCCCTACACTAGAATGAGAGAATGTTAGAAGCCCTTCTCTTTTTACCCAAACTCAGTGTAAATATCGTGAGTGGTGAAATCTTCCTAGGTGAGGGCTAACTCCAGCCTGTGAAGCTCTGTTTTCTCCCTTCCCTTTCTTTTAGTCTTTTAATCTAGGGGTGTGCCCCAAATGCCCTTTCCCAGAGAAGAGGTGTGGACAATTTGTTCCCCTTTCCCTTTTGGGTTATGTACTCAGAGCCCCTGGTTTCATCCTCTCGGTTCCCAGCTGAAATCAGAGCAGTACAACGTGCTTTTATTACAGATGCTTGCTGAGTACAGTGCGTGTTGATGTGCCCTGGCTCACTTGGCTCTTCCTGATGTTTCTGCAGGTTGTTTTAAATCAGTAAAATGCTCGTGCGAGAACAAGTTTTTCAGAAAAGACAGTGGGTGGATTACAGCAATGAGAAGGCCTTTAGGTTTGTTGGAAAGCTTTATGATTTTCCAGATTCCTCACTGCTCATGCTTAAATGAGATTTATCTGTTTTTGCACAAAGAAAAGGCAAATACATGTATTTATTGGTGACACTAATATGACCCCATTGACAGCAAATCAGAAAATGAGGTTTTTATGAGCTGTTTTAAAATCATTTCATAATATCTTACTGTAACCTAGTTTTGAGAGCCTTGAAAAGATTCCTGCATACCAAATTTTATGACTTCCTGAATGTTTTAACCCAAGTTGTTCATGTTTACTGAAGTTGATCTGGACGTGAGCTTTATAATATAATTTAAGTCATGCTGGGAGTAGTCTGAAGTTGAAAATTGAGACCAGGAATGCAGAAAGTAAGACTCGAACGGCCCAAGTAGATGGGTATTCCAGAGCCTGTGGGAGGCACGCACAGAAACTGGCCAAGTTTGTGTGTAGTCAGCTGTACCAAAGATATTAAAAATAATTAATTTGAAGGCTGTTGGAGGGAGGCACACTAGAGCCTGACTTCACAGTCTGATAGCAGTCAAAAAAAAAAGATGTTTTCAGAGAGAACACCCTCAGAAAGAAGGTTCAAGCAGTAGAGGCTTTTTGTAAGTCAAGGGAAAAAAAATGGGTATTGGTGCAACATTTCTTTCCTTGGCATGTGATGCCTGGGATCCAGGCTTCAATTTCATGGACAATTTTTCTGTGAGGAAATTTGCCACATGCATTTCTAGTTGTGCAGAGTAGTGCTCTGTGATGTGGTCTGTTTTGATCAAGCCATTCCTTTTTCTCCCAGACCAGCACTGTGAGTTGGCATCTTTAAGGCATCACGTTGAGACGGAATTGCAAGCATCATGTTTTCTTTTGGTCTCAGGGAAAAAGTGGCACCAAAAAATTTATGGAGCACAGTGATTTTTTCAGGGAAATCCTGAAGGTGTTAGAGTTTCTCTTTAAATGAAATACAGCAGAATGCCATTACTCTGCCTGTAACATGCATAGTTGTGAAGAAATCAGAGGTTTATACTTGCTCATTCAACAGATTCCAGGGAAGGGGAAGATTCCAGCGGGTGGGAAGCATCCTTGATCTTGCTTGATCTTTATCTTTGTAAAGAGCTACAATGTTTTATTTATGAGTGGTGTGATAGGAAAAAAAAAAAAACCAACAAACCTGTGGTAACCATTTAGTTAAGAGTGATAATAAAAAGCCGGGAAAATGTCCAAATGCCTTTTTGCTTTCTCTTCCTTTCTGTTAAAAAAACACCTCTGTGTATCCCCCCAGCTCTCTGAGTGTTGTGCTGGTGAAGGGCACAGCTTGTTGCTAGTGATGAATTGGGAGTTTTGTTCTTGTTCTTAGCATCCCACTAACACCTTGGTTAAATACTTCTTTGTGTGTGTTAGTAAATTTGGCATAGCAGCTTTGAACTGCGTGTATTTGCTGCAAGTGCTTGAAGGCAAGCCGGAAATAATCTGTAGGTATTAGAAGTTGCCAGACGTTTTTGCTCTGAAGGCTCAGATGTGCCTTTGTGAAGGGAAGATATCAGTTCATTTATGTAGGTTCAGTTCCTTTTCTTCATTCCCCTTAACCAAGAAAGGGGAATTCATTTCACTGCTATTGGATTGTGGCAGGCATATACTTCTGGTGATGACTTTGGCAAATGTTGAAACAGGGAGGGCTGGAAAGATTTCGTCCTTCTGCAAATAGTCTGACATACCATGAAGAAATGTTGGTCAGGGTTGGATGGAACATAATACACCATGTAATGCTGAATGTTACATATTTCAGGTTGGGTTTCTGTCTATCTGCCAGGATCATGTTTTCTTCATTGTCACATTAAAACCAAAGAGATCAGAAATCAGTCTTTCAATGGAAGCCAATGTTTGTGTTTATTTATATAAGAAAATGAAATGAACTTACATTTCGACTGCTTAACTCTCATCACTTTTGCTGTGACAGTTGTTTTCAGTTAAATAAGCCTGCCTGAAAATCAGTGAAGGCAACAGAAAATCTGCTATTGGCTGCAGCCAGGTCCAGATCAGAGCTGTGGTGTTTAGGATTGAGGTATAAGAAGTCAAGCGTGTTAAGCTTGATGTGTTTTAGTGGTTTTCTTCTATATTTTTCTTTTTCCTCTTTCTTTGATATCCTGCCTATAAAATGTGCTTCTGGCATAGGAAGGCTCTTACACACAAGACATTAAGTCAAATTATGTCCATAGATTTGTGATAAAATAAATCTTAATTAGATGAATTCTGTGTTTGCTGTCAAGGTGAATATAATACTATAAATCTAGTTCTGAACAGTATAGTCTTTATTTTTTCTGTATGAAGACTACCTTCCCAGTCATTGTTCCTCAGATACTGTTTACGTTGAAAACTATTTGCTTTTAAATGTTTTTGGGTGAATCTTTGTTTAATTTTCAGAAATGCGTTTGTTTTTCTCATTTCTTAAATGATCTGGGCTTTTACACAAATCAGAAATTGGTGCACTATCTCAGCTGCAAGTCTATGTCGTGGAATTTCAATTTTATTCAGTTGTTCTCAAATGGGATAGATAGGTGTCCAAAGTAGTTATTAATGTCGTTATAATCAACAAGTTAAAACTTGTTTTAATCGTATTTTCCATGTTAAATGTATGACTTTGTATTAATTTTAGTGACTTTTGGAGCAGGCCCATTAATTGTCTTTTGGTTTTGGTGATGAGAAGGATCTACTCCTGAAAGCAGCTGAGAGTGTTGACCTCCCCTCTTGAGTTATGGGATATATTGAAGATGTTGGAAAGCCCATGTTGCTAGGCTGAGGGGTTTGTATTCCAGCCTGGACTTACTGTCAGAGATCGCACAGAGTTTTCTTGGGGAGATTTGGGTGTCATTCCAGAGAAAGAGAGGTTCAGCCCTGCTCCTCCGAGCTCTGCAGAATGTCTGCAGGAACCTGGGAGTGAGCTTCCTGTTCCCTTCTGTCCCTGGCAGGGTCAGGTCATGTCATGCACCAGGAGGAGCTTCTTTAGCATGGAAAACTTGCTGTATGTTTTGGCTGAAGGAAAATGTCATAAGCTCTCGCCGTCCCAGACGTCTTACTGAGTAAGCAGATCAGCAGTTGCAGCCTCAGGTTTCTTTTGCTCGAGTAATTTTATGTTAATGCTTTCTGCAGCAATGTTAAAATATGAGTTTTTACTCTGCCATGAGTGCTGTGATGGTCTGAACTCAGGATGCAGAAGTATTGCATCTAGCTGTTTTATGCTACAGCAATAAAGATCATATTTTCAGCTAATCAAAAAAGAAGCAATGCAGAAACCAGTACTTTTCTCTACGTGATCGTCTAATGAACATAGATTTTTCCATTTAGGAATGTTTAGGAAATGGTTTCCAGAAAGCAGGCAGTGAGATTACCACCTTCACCAAAAGTAGCCATCTGCTTACTTGCAGTGAAGTTTTGTTCTTCTCTTGCCAGGTGTGCATGGTATGTCATTTGCAATACACTTGGGAGAATTTTGAAGTAGCAGAAGTGACAAATTTAGATGTACTTCGAAAACGTGGGGATAATTTCATTGCAGCATAAAAGGCTGCCAGATGGAGTAGTGCCTCTTGCTGGTGGGCATTGCCACAGCTCAGGTGTTATTTAGGCCTGTGCAGGGTTTCATATAGGGAGCTTACACATTGACCAGGTGTGATAGGAATCCTGAACTCCTCTGCTCCTGAACTCTTCTGGTGTTTGTTAATGTGGCATCACCCAGATTGTCCTTCCTGGCTTTGAGGTGGAACCTCACGCTCTGTGGTGACAGGGAATGTCACGTGTTTCATCTTCCATTGAAGGCATTCGACTGAGCCCGCTCAGTGACGCCTTTTGTGCTGATTCTCAAGGTGAGAATTCTCGGGCACCTGTCTGAGGTACATCATGGGAGTATGTGTATGCATTTTAGGTGCTGTTTTTGAGTGCTACTTTTGGGATCTGCTGCCGTCAGTTCATTTAGGAAACTCTCTATTCATGCAATCAGAAAAGGATTGGTTCATGTCACCGGTCTAGTCCATGCTAAGGACAGTGTTTTTGCACTTTCTCTTGACTTTTCATGCTCACATCTGTATAATCAATGCAGCACTATTTCTTTATGAGGTGAAAAAAGCAGTAGAAAATGGAGAATGTTTTTAAGGGCTTTATCGTATTCCTTTATCAATAGTTTCCTTATGTGTTAAAGCTCTGTTTCGTGTTTGGCATCTCTTTATGGATTGGCAGAGACTCTGAAAGCATAACTGAGATGACTGCGTTTCACTGAAGAAAATATAAATTATTCTTCTATAATTGAAGGATCAAGCAAATTAAGAAAAATTGACAAAAAGTTAGCTAGTGTAATGAATAGTTTTTATAATAGGGCCTGGATTGCTTCTCATTCCAACTCAAGATCTGATGGAAGCCTTGCTAGGATCTGCGTGGTGGGCTCCTGTAACTTGTGCTTTGGTGGCTGAAGCACAGAGCCTCTGCAGAGCTGGGTGATTATGACAATATCACAGAACTTTGGCTTGGAAAGCGCCTTCAAGACCATCCAGTTGCAGCCCCCCTGCCGGGGGCAGGGATGCCACTCAGGTCAGGTTGCTCAGGGCCACATCCCATCGGGCAGGGCTGGGACATCCCCGGCCTTTCTGGGAAACCATTAGTGCTTGGTGTCAGATAATATTGTTTCCAGATGCATTTCAACGTGGAGGTTTGACACTTTGCACTGTGGTTAACCCATGTGTTGGAAAGTAAGGGCTTTTGAAGTCTGAATGTTGGCACCTTTTCATGAGGTGCCCTTTTTTCTTTCTGAAGAGCAGTAATGAATTTTGAAGATCTTTATTTGTTTGCAGAACTGCAGTAATTCTTTTTTTTTTCTTAATCTGAGAACAACATGCTGTCACCAGCTATTATTGTAATGGAATACAGTTTTTGTCTTTTTAATAATACCCTAAACGTTTAGGTAATTGAAGCAGTCATACTGAAGAAATATGATACTACATTCTATTAGAAACAAATATAGCAAGAATGTGAGCAATTTATATACAAAGCCAGGAAGACAATCTAATTTTGATCTTACATAGCCAAATTCCCTAGCTCTTAGGAAATACCTGCCCTGGATACTTCTTGTTGACAGATGGAAAATAAAATCCATTCATTATATAAATAAATCACACAGAATAATAGTGTGGCTGTATGACCTTTTTGCATGGCTCTCTGTTGTCCGGATCAGTGGAGATTCAAGTGATCTATTATTTAAAATGAAACGAACACGGATTTTTTGGCAGTGACAGATGTATTTTTACAGCAGTATGTCTTTATGTTTTGAAGGAGAAGAATGACTTAATATTAGGTTTTTATTTCTGTTATCTCCTTTCTTCAATGTAAGCTGGAGTTCTGTCAAAATTGTCAAAATCATATGAATTTTATGGATCTTTAATGGTAGACAAAAGGTCTGGATATGGAGATGGATGTATCTTGTGTGCACAAATTTTTAAAGTGTTTTTTTTTCACTGAGTGGACAAAACCTGGACATATTTGGTATTTTAATTTTGCTCGGGGATTATTTCTGTATGCTTCAGGTTCGTGGGAGCAAAGGCGAGGTCCTTTACATCCTGGATGCCAGCAACCCACGCCATTCGAACTGGCTGCGGTTTGTCCACGAGGCTCCATCCCAGGAACAGAAGAACCTGGCAGCCATCCAGGTAGATTTGGTGGATTTCTACCTTTTGCTTCTTGTTACTGATTTACTGATTTGTTCCCTTCTTTGGCCTTCATGTCTTGTAATAAAATTGCAAGATCTGAGGAAAGGAGCGAACAGCTTTTCTTTTTCTGCCTTTCTTTTTAGAAGAGAACTCTTGTGCTTTAGGTAACACCACAAATAAGAGTGGTAGGATGAAAGACCAGAAGAGTCCTTGGAATCTGATGTTATTTGAAAGGCTTAAGGACTAATTATTTAGAGACCTGTACGTGTTTGATGCCAACTTGGCTATGGGCTTAGGTGTTTGTAAAGCAGAATTATGCACTTAACATTATTGTTCAATAAAATTAATAATATCATATAATGTACAGAAAATATTACATACTTAATTATGAAAGTGTGACAGGTTTGAGGGGAAGCATGGTGCTGAAAATACTTAAGTGGAAAACAGAAAATTGAACAATCTAATTATCTGATAGGATGATCATGTAGTGCTGGAGGATAAATTAATAAAAAAAGATAATTTTCTTGTCTTTGCTGTTGATCTGAATTTATGCAGCTTATTTTTTTCATTTTTATAGTTGTCATTTGCAACCCTCTGTGGTAATGAGTTCCACTGCTTTAATTATGTTGAAATATGCTTCTGTTTTTCTTCTAGACACTCCTTAATTTCACTTGATTTCCTAGTTCTGGTATAACAGTGAATAGTTACTTTATTCTTCTATGCCATCTTCGATTTTATGGAATTGTTACGTATTTTTACTCTTATTTGGCAGCTCTTCTCTCAAGCTGAAGAGACAGGGATGCCTTTCCAGTTCCAACTGTTGTTCTTTTGGAGATTACTAAAGAAATTAGCTATCTGCTTTTTTTTTAACAGCTCAGTTTCACAGTAAATTAATTTCCACTCCCACATAAGTAAGAATTACATGACTGTGAATTTTTTTCTCAAAATGTATACTTTACAAAATGTTGTTTCAGGCTAACTTAAAGTATTTGCTGATGTAATCCAAATTGGCAAGCAATCAGGAGAAGGAGAATTATTTATTAGCATTTCTTAAAATTACTGTTCTACTTTTTCATCATGAGATGACTTATTTTCCCCAAGGACTAGCCTGCATGTCCCTGACAAAAGAATTATAGTTTATTTTGAGGCCAGACAAAAAAAAAAAAAATGTTTTTTCTGTGCCAAGAAACCAGAAGTTAATTTCTGATGAAATTTTTTGTCCTCCTTATGGTAGCAGATATGAAAGGCTCTCATACAGGAGGTGTGATTAGCACCTCATCAGTGCACAGTCATTGTTAGCAAATGCAAAGTAAAGTTCACAAGAGAGAGCAGTGTGAACAATTAATGTTCATTTTTATCTTTCCAGTAAATGACCTGAACTTCTGAATAGAAGTTTTAATGGAATATCCAGTGCTTACCAGTGGGTTTCTTTGTAAAGAAAATGATAGAAACAAATAAAAATTTGCTAAATTATCTCATAGGGCTTTTTTAGGACCTTAAAGCCCATCCTACTACAGAATATAGAGATGGAGAAATATTCTAACCTTCATTGGGAGCTATTACTGGAAACTGCAGTATGGAGAAATGTCAGAATTGCTGTAGTAGTTGAGTCTTGTGTTCTGTTCAGTCTCACACGTGTGGCTCAGGTTTTCAGCCTTGCCGTGCAATATAACACCACAGGAAGAGATCAGGGGAGAGGGCTGAGGCTTCTGGATCTCGTGTGTGTGTGGTTCAGGTGCTGCTTTTTAGATGAGGTATAATCTTCCTTCTGGGCTGTGTAGGGGGTGTGTGTGAAATCATCTCCACGCATTTCCTGGATTGCAGTTTCTGCCCTCAGACGTTGCCTGTATTGGTTTTAGCTCTGCCAGACTTGGCATCCTGGAGCTGCAGGGCAAGACTGGGAAAGGCAGTGTGCTGGTTTGGAGAGGTAGCCAGGGAGAACTGGCAGAGCAGGTAGGCTGAAGGGTTGGTTTGCTGCCATGGAATCGGGTCCAGAGGGAGGTCAGGGCACAGAGGCAAAATGGGTGAGGATTAAGAAGGCTGGGTTGGAGCCAGCTGCTCAGGCTCTGAAGGATGGAAAAGCCCTTTGGTCCCTCAGGTAACACAGGACTGTGCTGCTTCCTCCTCCTGGGTTTTAAACTTTCAGGAGTGATGCCATAAATGTTTTGTGCTTTTGGATGGGAGTGTGGTGGGCTGTCAGTGATCCCGTGTTCCCTCTCACAGAGCAGATAGGAAGATGTGTAGCTGTATGGAAAAGCCAAGAGTCCGCATGGGAGAGGTACCTGTGGTGGACCAAGCAGGAGATAGCAAGGGCTGTGGAACTGGAAAACTGGGTTTGCTGAGCAGGTCTGTGCGGCTTGTAGTGTAGAAGGTGACAGTGAACGCAGAGATGAGAAAAACGGAATTGAATAATAAACCAGGAATAACATGAAGGGAGGTTGTGTTGCCACCACGATGAGCAAGCACTTGGAGTTTTCTCCCAAGGACCGTTGTGGTCTGCTGCAGATGAGTGTTAGGAAAACAGCCAGCATGGTCTAAGCACTTGGGCAGGTGGAATGGCTGCAGATGTGTTCTTAGAAACAAGAGGGTTCTTAAAATAATTTAAGACTGTTTACTGCGTCTGCATGCACGATTAATGTGATTCCTGCAGGTGCTGCTGGTGGAGGGAGAGGTAAATTCTGGTGTGGTTTCTGGAGAGCTTCCATTGCTTTCCCTCAAAATGCTGCCTGGAGGAGCTCCTACAGCAAGTGGGTCTATCCTGATTAATTAGTGCTCTGAATACCTGGCTATTAGCATTTGTTTGGGTGGAAAAGCCAAACAAATTAAACTTGGAGGAAAAATGTTTTTAGATTGGGTTGGCACCAAAGTGAATTTCTTTCCAATGCAAATGTAACCCAGAGCACTCAAACATTGACAGCTCCTAGTACCTGGGGCTATTTTTGCCTGGAATACATGACTTTTTCTCTTTTTTTTTTTTTAATATTCAAATTTTCAAAATCCTTAATTTTTAAATTCTTTTCATTATTATTTTTGGTAATCCAGTTATAGAGATGTTCTTCCCTTCATGAGGTTGTCTGACTTTTAGAATAAGGTTATTTTAAACAGTGATGTATTGGAGATTTACCCCAAAGGTCTGTGTGGAGATTGAGTGTAAAAAAACCTTTAACTTTTCATCATGTCAAGTGGATTTGTTTTGACTTTAGACTGTACTAAATTAAAGATTTCTGCAACTTGACAGAGACATATGAAACGCAGCAACTTGTAGATGTGTACAGAGGTTAGGTTGCTGTGCTGATAGATAACTGGACTGCAGAATAGATCTTGGGGAAAAAAAAATTATAATTTTTTGTTTTCCAATGCTGCTGTTGAGATAAGGACAGAAAAGTGGTACATCCTTGAAAGTAGTAGCTCTATCAAGTCTCCTGAATTAAGTAGGTTTCACTCCTCTGTGACAGTATCTTGTGTAAAATATAACAGACCTTCTTGCAGCTCAAGGGATGATACATCCCTCCTGACAGTTTAACTTAATCTTAGTGTATTGCAAAAATTAAAAATCATTATCTTGTCCTTGCTCAAGGAAGCTTGTTACAAAATATATGTCTAGATGCAGGGCAAAGAAGCTTCAGTTAACTTTTCTGGGTGCTAATCAGATAAGCTTTAAGATTTATGATAGAACTTGGGAGTCTTCATTGCATAAAAATGAGTCTCCTTCAGTGCTTTGGTCAGTACCTAAAGCAGTTGGTTCACATATAGAAAGAAAAAAGGTATCTCTGCTTTACAGAGTTTCCATTTGGGGGCAGATGAGCAGATTCCTCCCCACACCCCATAGTGCTAGCATTGGTAACATTTATCAGTTACTGTCAAAGCCCAAAGGTAGCTTCTGTAACTATTTGGAAGCTTGTCCAGGCACTATCAAGAAGCTTTTGGAGTTTATCCTTACACAGTTTGTGCTGTCATGCAGAACGGGGGCTGGATCCTTTGGCCTTTTGTGGATCTAACGCTGATGTAAAGCACCACAGGGTTTAAAGTGCATTTTCCAGACGTGCCTGCTAATTTGATAGAGAAGATAACTGACCAGGGTGAAAGCCTGTTGGAGAAGGCTGGCAATCCTTAAGGAGAGAGAGAAAATAAGACTATGTAAATATGCTGCTGAAAGCTGCGTTAGAATTCCTGCAGTCAGCTGGGGAGAGAGATAAAGCTGTGTTGATTCTCTAAATTTGCTGTTTTTCTAATCCTCAAATATTTCATTTTCAAACCCTGAAGTTCTTGTCAAGTAGAGTGTGGCAGGAGAGGACTTTGATGCCACCTTCACCTTGGTCTAAGCTGTAGGGAATAGTGGAGAAGCCTCACGGGTGAGGCAGGGGAATATTCCCAAAACAGCAGCATACAAATGCACCCTATCCATGCAGTCACACTGGGAAAGAAGTCTTAGCAAGGCTGTTGTAGCATTGTGCTCCTGAGGAATGGAGCCAATGCTCCCGTGGTTGAGGGATAATATTAGTTTAGGGTCTCATACTTGGCTAGGTTTTTGTTTTTCTGACATAATTATTTATGGCCTCTATTTCCTTTTTGCAACAGGAAGGGGAAAATATTTTCTATCTGGCTGTGGAAGATATTGACACAGACACAGAACTTCTGATTGGATACTTGGACAGTGACATGGAAGAAGAAGAGGAGGCTGAGGAAGAGGAAGTAACTGTTATCCAGGAAGATGAAGACAGTGGCAGCAATAAAGAAGTGCAACCAACTGGTGAAAAAATTGCAGGTGAGCAATATGTAAAATATAGGGTAACTTGAGAGCTTAAACATGGTAATGAAGAAAGAGAACACTAACTGTATAGAACTGGAAGGTCCCCGGCATCTAATCTGAGTTCTTGCATTATTTTTATCTCTTTATTTGAGTTTGAGTTGAGCATCTTTGCTGTATAAGGGGCAGCCAGTCTTGTGAATTACTGAGTGAATTTCTTAAGTAGTAACCATTAATTTTTGAACTAAAGACATAGTTTGTTTCACCTGACACACAGGCTTATGAACACTGAGCTTTTGCTCTAAGAGGGGTAGTTTCCTTCTTACATAGATGGGAGAGAAATAAACCTTCCCATAAAGCTGTTCAGCCAATCCTAAGGTAAGATGTCCTGGACAAGGAAAGTGAGCTGAGCTGTCTGGGGAATTCTCAGGATCTTTATCAAAGATAAAGATGAATTTATGAACGACTAATTGCATTGAGGTTCTAATTGATTTGAATGACTAATTGGGGCCAACAGTCCAAGTCACACCAATCCTAATACTTTCCATCTATATTCAGTAATGCTGATGGTAATCCACTTAAGATAGGCTGTCTATAATCCCTTCAGAGACATTGTTTTTTGTGAGTTTCATGCCCCCATTCTGCATAATCTGTTTCTGGCAGAGAGTCTCTCACCATGTAACCAAAAAACCTGGGACCTACTCCAAAACGTTGGTTTTGCTTCCAATCACGCAGATCCCCTCACCTGTAACCAGGACCATGCGTGCCCGAACTGTGAATCCAGTTTTGCCAGCCAGGAGATCCTAGCTGAACATCTGCAGACTTTGCACCAAAAGCCAAGTGAGGAAAAGGAATTTAAGTGCCGAAATTGTGGAAAGAAATTCCCTGTTAAACAAGCTCTGCAAAGACAGTGAGTAGAAACAGGAGTTTGTTTTTTTCAGGGATCATTTAAATCAATTTCAATCAATCCTATCTTTCTCTTGACCTAATCACAAGCCAAGCTTTAATTTTTATGCATCTGTATTTATACTCTTACACTTTGCTTTAATCTTTTAATGTCTTAATTTCTCATATTTGTTGTAGAATTCAATGGAAATTGCAAAAATATTGACGCTTTTTTATGTGTTAAAGTCATACACTGGTGGCCAGACCAGAGCAGCAGTTTAGTGCAGCATTACTGGTCTCCATCAGTGGAATATTTAGTAGTTTAGGAGGTATAATTTTCAAGGTGTGGATGCTGGTACAGAATTAAAGTCAGATTTAGTGGAAAAAAAAGGAAAACCAGTGGTCCATGTCCACTTAATTAAATATTTGGGTGTTGGATAGACAAAATAGAAACATAAAGGATGTGAAATTTAAGAACATGTCTTTTTTGTCTTTGAGAGTTCAAATGTGCAGTTTTGTCACTAAAGTTGTGTATCTTAGAATTATGCTTCTGCACAGAAACATAACTAGTTTTCTACTGTTGTTTATATATGTAATTTCTTATAATTAGATAGACATAATACTTTTTATTATACATTTAATTAGAGATTGTTAACCTACTTTTTGTAAAGCTGTGTATAGTTTATAGCTACTGCAAGCCTGTGTAAGTTGTAGAATGTTGCCCTTAGTTGATTTTTTCCCTTTATTTGTCTCTTAGTGTCCTTCAGTGCACAGAGAATATCAGCCCAGGAGACTCCTCAAGAAGTTTCCAGTGCTCTGTTTGCAATACTGCCTTCAGCTCGGAATCGAGGTTTTGTGTCCGAGTTACAGGACTGCTGTCATGTCCTTGCTGGCCTCCCTTTGCATGTTAGCTTTCCAAAGAGCTTGGTAGTGTTTGGGAATCCTAACAGGGCAAGGACTCAAATGCTTTCATTCCTCTCTGCTGTAAGTAATGCATGAGGTGGCCTTGGAACTCTGCAGTGCAGCATGTGTTCAGCTCTGAGTACTTGCTACGGCCCTGGTTTCTGGAGACACTGCCTGATGTGGTTTGTTTCTTTTTTTTCACTCTTTGTTATCCCATGTAGTTATGAGCAGCACAAAGAGGCATGCAGAGGGGATGCCAGGTTCATATGCAAGGCAGATAGCTGTGGGAAGAGGTTCAAGAGCAAGGATGCCCTGAAAAAACACAAAGAAAATGTTCACAGTGGTAAGAAAGAGTTTAAAGTTTCTTCAGGAAAAAAACCCCTCTGACATGTTCCTAGCCTTAAATATGCAAATCAGAGTAAACATTGTCTTTGGTTTCATATTTTAATGGATTCACTTCTATCAAATAGAAAATAAAGTAACTTAATTGCAAGAGTTACTATTCCTCCTCTCCCATGGAGAAATTACTGTAGGCCACATGAAGCATTAGTCTCCTGCAGAAACGTGATAGGAATCTTGAGAAGTTTAAGCTAGGCGAAGAGTAGATGAAGCAAAATGTTTCAGTAGTGAGGAAAACCAACCACTGGCACAACTGCTACAGGAGATGGTGAGTTGTTGATTTTTTTGGTTTTTTTTTTCAGGACACAATAGGTTGTCTTTTCTTTGCCTAATCAAACGATTCGGCTTGATGAGGGTTGCTTAAAATCCTATCCTATAGCATCTGTTGTGCAGGAGGCCAGACCAGACCGTCCTCTTAGACCCTAGTGTTTTTGTATCTGTGTGCTGTGAATAGTTTTCACTCAAACTTCACTCCCTTCTCAGGAAAGGGCAAAATATTGCTCTCAGGTCCACAGCACACGTCTCAGTTCTGGCATTCTGCACTCTCTCTCTCGGTGTCCCCTCGCCGTGTCAAAGGAATGCTGTTAGGTGTGGGAACAGCAGAATTCCAGAGCGCACAGAACAGAGTCCGCAGTTGATGGTGACAGCGCTGAGATGCCTTTTACGATTTTCAGTCTCTTTCTGCTGCCAAACTCTTGCAGTGTAGAGATGCCTTTCTGTAATCATGCTTACAAAAGCGTATCTCCTTTTTTTGGTGTCAGTAATAATTTTTTTCATCCATGAGCACTGGTATGTTTAGGCTTAGATTTCATCAGTTACATAGTGGTACATGAATTCCACATTGAAGGACTAAGTCTACTCCTGTATTTTGTGTCTATTTGTGTATATAAGTACTTGTCCTAAGTTTTATAAGTTTTTACTTTTATAATATTTCTGCTGTTCAGCGTGATATGGATGTGTTTTAGCTAAGCTAGGAACTATCTTGCCTGGGCATCTTAAATGATAAACAAAGAATTAGGTTTATGGTGGCTTTGTGGGGTACTAAAATGAGTTTCTCAAGGTAAGTAATAGATGAACTCAATAAGTGGCCTGTGACTTTTTAAAGCAGCTGTGATAAAGAAAGGAAAATGTCCGGTAACTTGTTTTGTTATTTGCATTTTAGACAAATTTTGATTTCATGATCTGCTGCTAATATGATTTCCCTGTTTTGTTCAGTTAAGACCATTCATGATATATTATAGGGATGCTTAATGCTTTTTAAATAAACAAAAATGGGAAGTGGTTTTGACTTAAGTTTGAGATCTTGTCACTGCTGCTCCAACTCCTATATTGATTTCTGGATGAAATGAGCTGTTCAGTTGCAAAGTGAGCTGTTCTCAGTTGTGAATTGCGCTCTTCTTGTGGGATTGGTGGTGTATGATAACATCTATTTGAAAAGTTTTTTTCTTTATTGTTCTGGTTTTCTTAATTTACATTCCACCAGTGACTGGTTCATTGGACACCCACAGAGAACTCCTGATACGGAGCACTTTGAAGATGGGATACAAATGTAAAAGTCTTATGTCAGTCAAATGACCTGTGAAAAGTCACAGGCTCAGTGGAAATATTTAGGTTCTTTCTTAGCACTTCCTCTTTAAGATGTTGATGGTATTTTGTTTCTGTTTCAGGAAATTCTAGGAAGAAGCTGATGTGTTCAGTGTGCAATAAGAAATGTTCCTCAGCAGCAAATCTCCAGGAGCATCGAAAGGTCAGTGAGATGAAGGCTGACTCACAGCAGGCACTGACTTCCCTGAGATGTGAGGCTGTGCTGCTCACGTCACTTGAAAGCTGCTGTAATGCAAGCCTTTGGGTGATCTCTTTCATGGTTACAAAGCCAACCTGGTTTAGTGGGGGTATTTATTTTTGTAGTCACTCTTGCTCAAGCCAAATATCTTCCTAAAGTTTTTTCGTGCAGCTCTTACCAAATGCTAATATGTTTGTGCACTCCAGCATTAAGTCAGAGTTGCTGGCTGTTCTTCAGCATTTTTAAGCACTGTGTTATGTAATCATAACATACATACAGACCATAAAATAGGTTCATTAGCCTTCAGTTTTTGTACAAAACACAGTAATTTTCTTACTGCTTTTTGAAATACCACTTAGCGGAGTTACTGCTATTGTAGTTATGCAGTAATTAAAAAAAAAATCTTCCTCTACCCCAGATTTTAATCTCTTTTTGTTTATGCACATAATCTTTTATAACCAGAACAGGAGGGGTTAACAGTTGGAAAAGCATCTATTGGAAATAAGGGTGTTCATGTAGAAATACAGATGGACCATGAATATGAGATTCTGAATCCATTATACCCAAAGGAAGTCCCTGCAAGATTAATTTGATAAATCACTAAAACCCAGGAGAATCTGTTTTTGCAAAAAGCTGCATTGTACTGTTTATCAGATTAACTGTAAGTCTTTCATAATGCCCTGGTTATAACCTGAATCCATTGAGGATATAAATGATATCAATTAAAATATGCAAAGGAAATGGTGGGGCCCCTCCTTTTTAATTTGTTTTTCTCCTTGCTTGTGTTAGTATGCCCTGCGCTTCTTGTCTAATAGGGCTGTATTCTGTTATGGTGGTGTGCCTTGCCACATCTTGTTACAAGTTTTACACAATGGCACAGGTTGAGCACATCAGGCCTTTAAAATGCAAGAGATCCTGGTTAGTGTGTCCATTTTGTTAAATGTTTGTTCTGTTTCAGTAGTTGTAATGGGCAGATATTGACACGCAAGTGTCTCAGATATGCTTAATCGTCAATTGAGCACTTACCTTAAGAATCACCATGAAGATTTTTTGCATCAAGCTTTCTTTGCTCTTCTTGATTGGCTTTTCTTTTAAAACATCCAGAAAATGGGTATTCTAGATTTACACACTTATATCAGATAGTAAAGGAGATTGCACACAGTAGTCCTCATGCTGTTTGCTTGAATTGATTTCCTTTTGTAGGAAGTGAGCCAGGATCATCAGCATTGCCAAAAACATTGGTACAGGCAGTTAAACCAGTAAGGAAATAATAGGTAAAACCAGGAGAAAGAGACAGATTTTTTTTTTCCCTCCACCCATTTCAGTGTAAAGAAATAAAAGTAGAGAATAAAAGGTAAAATATAGCAGAAAAGAAGCCCAAACAACAGAAAGAGAAAAGTCTGACAAACACAGAAAAAGGAGGCAAAGAGGGTGGTTGTAGGAGATTGATAGGTCTTTACTTTCTGAAGACGTGGTCATTCACATCTGTAGCTTTCATGTCAGATTTAAACTCTTTTTTAGCTTCCTGTGTCTTGTGTACTGCTTGTGCTTGAACTGTCTAACTGTATTCTGATACTGAATTTTGAAGTTTGAGTAAAATGCAAAGTTCAATCACTCAACAATGATAAGAATGAGGAGGAAAGCAAGGGGACTGTTAATCTTCACTGATGCAGATTCCTGCGAAATGATTCCTTTCAATGTAAGGATCTCACATTTTGCATTGACTTGTTCACAGGAACTCAGATTTCCAAGTGAGCAGGTGTACACGTGAGTAGCACAGGCTGCCGGGCCTCTCCGCTGAGGCTCCACTCTTCTGCAGTGGAAAGTGAAGAAACATTGAAACAAATCTCCCAGGGTTGCTGGTTTCTTTTCCCAGTCAGAGTTGATAGTGCTGCACTTCCAGTGTTTGTAGGTGGGCTGGGGGAGTCTCTCTCTTCCTGCCTGTACAGCTGTGGGCTGAGCTTCTGACTCTTACTGTAAGCATGTGTTTTCATGGTAAAGTAGCCTGTGCTTCTTTTAAGAAAGAAGATTAAGGGCACCTTCGAGTGTAGGGCAGCCAGGCTTTTTTGACTTTGGAAATGCAGGTTTTGTGTGTCGCCTGTACAATTCCATTCAGCTGTAGTGCTGTCTGCCAAGGGACCAAACCAAGGTAGATCCTACTTTGGTCAGAGTTTGAGAGCGTGCATGAAGAACCCTTGAGTCTTTCTGAACTTTTTAAACTTTGTAGAGCTAGACTTCCTGCGAAATTGGTGTGAGGAGAGTCTCAGTTAAAAATCCTCTCTGCTTCCCAACCTCTGATCCACTTTTTTTACCTGCCAGTTACAAACGTCTCTTTTGGGTTCATTTCTGACCTTTTTATTTAACACTGAACAGTATTATGTTCTGCTGGGCAATCTTTATTTTTTATTTACCAGAAGTTGCTCTCAACTGCCTCCTATTTGTCCAGCATTTAGTCCTAAATGCTGTAATGTGCTGTGATGTTGAAAATACTGTATTTTTAGTTTGAGACAATGCTGTCCCTCCACTGTCTGGCCTCTAAAAGCTTTTAAGACAAACAGTCCTACAAGAGTGTGATAGTACTTGTTTTTTCAAGTTCTGATCGGAGCTATGAAGTTGTTTCTGTGTTATTTTACCTGTGCCTTGACTAGAAGAAAATGTCCTGACAAGTTAGTCTGCATTTGGTTTTTTATGCTTTCCTGACAACAATATTTTAGATGGATCTGGTAGTTAGAAACACAGGTTATACAAACTTGATGTATAGTTGTAATGATGGTTTTTTTTTGTTGGCAGTTAGGAATTTTTACTTTTTGGGAAATGATTTTTTCCAGCAAGGGTCAAGCAAGGGGGAAATCTCAGAATATTTTTGAGAATTAGTATAGCTACTGGCTAATAATTAGCTACATTCTGTTAGAGAATTTCTGTCTATGTAAGAGGTGCGGTCTTGTTTTAGACACACATTTAATTATCATAAAACATTTTGCAGGTCCATGAGATCTTTGAGTGCCAAGAATGTGACAAGAAATTCATTTCAGCAAACCAGCTGAAACGCCATATGATAACTCATTCAGGTAATGTACAGAAATGACTCAAGAGCTCTGTGTGTGTGGATGTGTATGTCACCTGTGTCAAGTTTTATCTAGTTTCTTATGGAGGGATCAATGAAATCTGTGTTGTCCAGAGCTGGGCAAGCCAATCTCAGCTTCCAAGGAAACTGTCGAAGCCAGCCTTTCCAAGCCTTCCAAAATTCCAGTTGGAGTGGTGTCATCTTCCTGCTGCTGCTTTGTCAAGTTGTTCTGTCGTGCTAGATGAGGCCAGTGAGCTGGGGTGGGGCAAAAGGTTGCTACGTGGCTTAGAGGGGAGATGAAAAACCAGTGCCTGAGGTTTTACCCGGAGGAGAAGAGGCTGGGAGCTGGGTGTGCTGTCAGTGATCTGTGCGACGCGCTGTGCTTTCCTGGTATCTGTCTATGTGGTAGCTTCTGCTCAGAGGAGAGCGGCTCATGGGCCAACCCATCCACAGAGCACCCACAAAGGTTCCCTTGGGCCAGCACCAGGCCACTGTCAGCAGGCAGTGTCCCATCTGTAGGTTTGGCAGAGTAGCACGCGTTGGCTTTGCCAGGGTCTCTGCTCACTGCAGATCCAGCGTTTTCTCTGTCCCTCACCAGTGATTAGAAACATCAAGCAACACAATGGAAACACAAACATTGTTCTGTCAAATGCATTAGCATTTAAACAAATGCAGGTTTTTACAGCTGCACAGGCTTAGAGTTGAACTATTTTCTTGGTATCAATCCACAGCAAAAGCTCATTTCTTGTAACATAATCTGTATCTCAGAGGCTCCTGGCTTTCTTTTGACACTTTTGGATGAGCATTAGTGCAGTTCAGTTGCAGTCACCAGTTGAAGCATAAAGGCTTTTTTGCATAGGAACTTTTGGGTTTGGAAGCTAATATGTATATTGTTAATTAAGTTTTAAAACATTTAAACTGTCATGCCCTCTTTCACATTTGTAATCTGGAAACACAGTTTTCCTCTTTGAAGTCATTCTCTTTTGATTTAAGCTAATTAATCAGAGTTTAGTTTTAGCAATGAGTATTGCAAAGAATGTGCCAATTTCTTGAGATACACCATGGCTCATCTTTTGTGAAGTGACTTAACTGTCTAACATAAAGGGCATTAGGTGTCTTTCTAATTGGTTTAATCTTAATTGGGTTGACTTAATTGCAGAAATCTCTCTGAGGAGATGACTGTCTCTGCCTTTCATCTTCTCCCCCTGTATAAACAGGAGATTAAATGTCCCCCACTCATTTTCTGCAGAAAAACGCCCCTACACCTGCGAGGTTTGCAATAAGTCCTTCAAACGACTTGATCAAGTGACTGCACACAAAATAATACACAGTGAAGATAAACCTTATAAATGCAAGCTTTGTGGAAAGGGATTTGCCCACAGAAATGTTTACAAGAATCACAAGAAGGTAAAGCACTCTGCTGTTGTTGTTTACAGGTCTGCCAGCCTCAGATTTGCAGATTTTTTTTTTTCTTTTAAGTGGTTCATCGTTAAGCTCTGCCACGCTTTTAAACATGGGATTAAAGTATTGGAGAATGTAGTTTTAGTGTTCTTTGTTATATCCAAAATCTCAAAAGGCTGAATTAATTCTAATGAACAAAAAAGTTAAATAAGCAGAAGTAAAGCACAGTTGCTTGGTTAAAAGCATCAAATAAATCCTATTTTGACTTTTTTGGGTTTTTTTTTTTTTGCTTTGTTTTGGTTGTGGGTTTTTTTTTTTTTAAGTACTAGGTTACTAAGTTAATGTTACTGTTTTAAAGATGTCTTCAAATATGTTTTTTAAATAGTGTAATTGAATAAAACTGTGTCTAGTCCTCTTGCAGTCATTGTTGGACTTAGCAGCAGATGCTTTCAAACTACACTAAATTTGAACTTGGTGCAGTGTTCACATAATGAAACAACATCAGAAAAAACATTACCTGAAAAATAGACTCACAAAGGGATGTTCTGCCTGTGATGATTGAAGTTCAAATCTGCTTGGCCTAATTTCTGTAATGCCTGTCATTGATTTTAACCTGGGCTTACATTTCTAATGGCAAGGCTCTGTCCAGGACTGCTGTTTCAGAATTACAAGACTGTAAAAAAAAAAAAAAAAGGGAAAAAAAGAAAAAAATCCCGACCCTGATATAGCCATACCTCCAAGTCTTTCGCAGTGTGGCTCATGTTATAGTCCATCTGGGAATTTGGCACAGGATCTTTGCACCATCTCTTGCACTTGCAGCCATAAATCATGTAAGAGCAATAATGATGCCTCTCACAGGACGAAATCGTGATGACTGTCTAAAACCAGAAAACATGCAGCAGCCTGCTGAAGGATGAGATTAGCTCCCATATTTTATGTTCTAGAGTTTAAGAAAACAGGACAGAACTTTGCAAATGAGATATAGTCTAAGGAAAAAACTGTGTAAAATATTATCTAGAAAGATAACTCTATGTTTTAAATGACTACTTTTTACATGTTTCCTGATGTTATCTTGCCATTGATGACTGGTAGGGAGTGTGGGTTGAAAATGGACTTCAGGATTAAGTATGAAGGAGTAAACACTTTGACCCAATTCTGTGTTTAAAGCAGCAGCAGCACCAGCATAAGCAAGGATTAGAGGCTCCACTTAATGGGAAAAATATTAAAAATATTAAAATGTAGACAGCTTTAGTGGGTACCGAATTTGACAGGATTCCTTAAAGCATGTTGGAGTGCTGGTTTCCTGGACCTGTTTGCACCTAGCACTGGCTGTAAATCAACTCTGCTCTAGATTGAGAGAAACGTGTTTCTGTGTTTACATAAAGATTACCCAAACAGCTGTGACTGTTCACCCCTCCACGTGTAGGTCTCTAAATTCACCTGCTGAGTGAGGAGTCGAACAGGGGAGACAGCAAACTGACATGGGCGGCCTGAGTTGCTTTTTTAGACACACCTCTCACTGAGGAAACAGCAGGAGGAGAGGTAGCAGACAGCAGAGGGGAGTCTGGATGTGTGTGCACGAAAGCCACTTGTACCGTACAACTCAAGGATGTGGTGGTTTGGGAGGCCAGAATAGTTCTGAGTGCCATGATTTTTGGGAAGGCTATGCCCAGGGAAAGAGGACAGTGGTTCTCTTGCTTGTTCACAGGAATGCTGATCCAGGAACAGTGTAAATGTAAAACTTTGTTGTGTATGATACTTCCATGTATTTCTTCAGCTTGGGTTTTTAATGATTTTTAGATGTGTGTTTCCTGTAAGATGTCTTCCTAGGTTTATTTTCTTTTGGAGGAAGAGAATTGAACTCTAAATAATTTCAGGGTGAAAAAACTTTCCTGAGTTTCAGGATTAGGTTACTGGGCTAGTAGCAGAGGGAGCATGGATACCTGCAGTAGGAATGATGGGTATAGGAGTTAAAAACACTTAAATCAACAGCATTTAACAGAAAACATACCTTTAAGTTTGGTAGCAACATGCTTAAAAAACCTTCGGATTTTACAGCAGGATTGCATCCTTTTTATATATAAGGGAGTATGGATACATTTTGTGCCTTTGAATTCTTGATTTGTGTTTCAGTTGGAATCTTGTTGCTGTTGTTTCTGTAATTCCTGTGTGGGTTTTTTTTTAACCTGATTTCATATTGGAAGTCTCAGAGTAAAAATGGCTCCCACAACATGTGTTTTTAAACATCTTTCAGATGTGGGTGTCTGTTGGGTCATTTCAAAAGTGCAGAAGGAGATTACTTTCTCGCATTTCACAGGATTTTACTGGGAGATACAGTGGAGTGGCCAAGAGCATGTCTCCTTTGTTCTTTGGAGCACTGAGATGTGAGCCTTAACTCCACACTTGTTATGCTCTTAGAGCTGCATGTCTGAGGCTGGAACTGTGGTACCTCTGTGCTCTGCTG
Organism: Donacobius atricapilla; assembly: GCA_013397315.1. Lineage (NCBI taxonomy): Eukaryota > Metazoa > Chordata > Aves > Passeriformes > Mimidae > Donacobius > Donacobius atricapilla. The sequence continues at coordinate 145,431 of WBMY01007107.1, read as the reverse complement.
CTCCTGCAAACTGGTGCTGCACTGCTCTGCATAGCTGCATGTGCAGGCTGGCTCTGCCCCTTGCTTGGAGGTGTCAAGGCTGGCAAGCGTTCTGGGCTATGGAACCAGCTCAGATGCCCTCTGTGAGAGCTCAGGCTGTGACTTAAATGATCACGTGAATACGGTTCTATTTCTGAGACAAGGCAGGAAAGCAGTATCTGAAATGAAGAGGCAAAAAGGGATGCTGCTACAGATAAAAGTAGTCACTTTTCATGCAGGTTAGACTGGATGAGGGTTCGTGTTCTGAGCCATGTTATTCAGATTACCTCCGTACAGGAGATGTCTTTGCTCCATCTGCTCCTTTGCTGCTATGTACAGAGGATGAGTTCAGAGAACAAAATACAAGGACATGGCAGTCAGCAGAAATAGGTCATCAGACGCAGATTTTAAGGGGTTTATGGCTAATCCAGGGTTGTTTGGTCCTGGGGAGCGTAATGATTTGAAACAACTGTATTCCATCAGTTTATCTGTTGGGAATAAGTAGCCTTGGGCTGGGCATAAGCCTCCACAGATGCTGTGGTAGGAAAGGCTGACATGAAATGCTCCATAAGAGCCCATCCTCAGTTGCTGGCATGATCTGTGTACCTTTGCATGTGGGTATGCCTAGTTAGGTGATTTTTCTGTAGGGAAGTTAAACTGTGCAGGTGAACCTGTGTATTTTGATAAAAAGTTGAGGAGGGTAGAAAGGAGATGCTACGAGGAGGAGTTGTGTACGAATCCCTGTGCTCTTCAGAACTGTCACTCACATGGTGAGTGCTCCAAACCAGGGCATTTTTAAAATAAGCAGCATGAATTTTGCGCTCGTGAAAGGTGCCAGATTGACAGCTCTGGAGACTGAACCCTTCTATTTATCCACAGAACAGGTACAGCACAGGCAGCAGCACTGCGAGCTTCCCCACAGTGTCTCGTCCATGTGTCCCAGGCCTGTTCTGGAGGAACCCCCTGTTGAGGTGAGAAGGCAGTTCAGTCTCTTCATGTCCTGTCAATCCTTGGCCTCGCCGCCAGGGGGGCTGAGCAGGGTGTCAGCTGTGATGGGAGCCTGTAGAGTCCGGGCTGGAGCATGCCACAGATTTCGAGGAACATGAGATATATTCCATACCTGTGATGGTCTTCCAGCAACCTTTTTCTTTCAGTGACTTAGGCTGAGGTCAAGGAATTGGCTTTGGACACGAGGCCTTTCTATACCACGGCAGGATACTCAGGTCTTGGTGCTGTGTGTGTGAGAGGACATGGGTGTTAAAGTCAAACTGTGGGTGTAAGGCCCTCAGCCAACCTCTCAAGAACTGTGCTGTCTCCCCAGGGCCCCCTTTTTTCCCCACTGTTGAAGGGGTTCAAGAATCCACCTAACGGTTATGTGGCTTCTTGATAGCAGAAATAGATTATATACTATGTATATAATATGCTAATATTTGCCCTTAGTCTACCAAGTTCACTCATTTACCTAATTTCCTGCATATTATAAAACACTTACTGTCCATCCCCTTTGCTATGGGCCGTCCAGCTTGTAATAAGGTCCTTGTGAGCTAATAAAGTATTTGGATCTTGATGCTTTAAAAAAATAGTAGGAAATTGGGTAGATAGTTAATTCATCGGTGCAGCTTATTATCTACAGTGGGACAGCTGTTAAAAACACTAGGAAACAGGGAAAGTGCTTTGGAATTTATAAAAGTAAAATAAAGCTGGATGTTTCCCAAGCTTCAGAAAAGAAACTTGCTTCAACAACTCTGTGGTCTAGGAGACTCATCCAAGCTTCGCCTTTTATTTTATTCATAGCTTTGAGGCTGTTTTTCAGCTACAATGAATTTTTCTACAGCCAACGAAAATCTCGATACTGTTGTTTCCATGGCTTTGGTTTTTATCGGGTGGTTTTTGTTTGGTATTTTTTTGAATAAAAGAAGCTATATATAAAAGCAGTCTCATGGTCTGAGGAATTTTCTTTGCCAAATTTTAGGTGCTGTCTTGAAAATCAGATGGGTTTTGCCTTAAAACTTAGCCAGAAAGATAAGGCGTTGTGTGCATTCAACTTTAAAGCATTTATTCATATTAATAAGTATTCCAGGCCAGTGTTTGTGCAGTTGAAGCAATGCAGCTGAGCTTGTAGTTTTTTTTCCTCTGGTTATTCTGTGTTTTTGTTTCTGTTACGTGCACACCTCATGTGACACTTGTGAGGACGGGGAAGGCGCAGTCACTGATTAGCTGCTGTGCTGGCTTTCAGGATCCTGAATGATGGCAGAATGATTATTTTAGTGCTTCATCCCCTGGGCCTTCCAGTTGTGATATCCCCTTCTGAGTCCCATCTCGAAAATTAACTGTAGTTACCGCAGTGATAACTGACGGATTGCCACGAGGCTTTCCTCTGACACGCTGTGTTTCATCCACAGACCCATTCTGAAGAGAGACCGTTCCAGTGTGAGGAGTGCAAAGCCTTGTTCCGAACCCCCTTCTCTCTACAAAGACATCTGTTAATCCACAACAGTGAGTATCAGGAGAAAAACAGCTTTCTCCATTCTCATATGTGACTGAGAAAAACAAACGTGCTCCGATATACTATTTGCTGTGTTAAATTGGTACTAAGATTCAACTCTGTACCCAGGGAGTTAAAAAATTCAGAGCCAGATTCAAACCTTGCCTTCAGATGCACTTAAATTCAAATCCAAATACACTGTAGAAAATCCAGCAATGAATTGAGGTCTGATGGCAAGAAATTTATTTCAGCATTAAGGATGATAGTGTTACCTCCAGTTTAAGAAAGGACAAATGGAAACAGAGATAAGTTGGTGACTTGCTCAGCTTTTGTAGGTAATCCAGTTTGGAGCATGACACTGAGATTGTCTCTCCTGTGCCAGCCCAGGCTCATGTTTGCTGTCTCTGGCATAGAACTGAAGCAGCTCACTGAAATGCTGTGGCCATTTTCCCTCATGAGTAACTTTTCCTGGCATTTTGTCCTTTTGTTTTTTAGCTGACTCTGTTAGGATTTATTTTTGGTGCAATTTTCTCCATCTTTAGTACTTGCAGAGCCCTAGACAGACTATCATTCAACCCTTAGAACATCAACAGTCTTAGATTTTAGAAAATGCTCATGATCTAAAGTCCTTGTAGCTTAGAAAACAGTACTTTGTTTTGGGGAATATTCACACTGGCGTAACTAAGAAAACCACAAATCTTTCATTTTTTAATCCTACATAACAGTGTTTCTGTTAGATGAATTATTGGATTGGCATATTTGGTTTGTTCTTTTACAATTATGTTTCAGAGCTTGTGCAATTTTTTAAAGCATTGGGTGTCATAATTTTTTTCCTCAATGTGAATTGTTAAAAATGATGGGGGAAAATGTTTAAAACCTGTTCAGTAATGCGCACTCTAATGAGCAAGCATTTGCAGAATATCCAAAATACATAATTCACAGTGTGCAGAATTGTAGGTTTTCCTGAAGGTTTCTCTAAAAACGTGCGCTGGTTTTTTTGGGTTTTTTTTTTTTTGAAGAGGCTGGTAGCTCAGGAAGATCTGTTTTTCTCTTTGTTAGGTGAGAGGACCTTCAAGTGTGATCACTGTGATGCCACTTTCAAAAGAAAGGACACATTAAATGTTCATATTCAAGTTGTACATGATGGACATAAGAAATACAAGTGTGACCTGTGTGACAAAGCTTTTGTGACACCCTCAGTCCTGAAGAGCCATAAGAAAGTGAGTAGAATCAGCCGATGATTTCCTGTGTGACCTTAAGGTTGTGATTCAATGTAGAATCCCCAGCTGCTTTTGCCTTTCTGACTTTTCAGTAGAAAGCTGTGATTGTCCTTACCCTGAAATGCTGATGGCAATAATGGGGTTATTGGTGCCCAGCAGGATCTGCAGCTGGTGCTTGTGTATAAATTCAGCGTAGGTGCTGTGGCAGGATGGGCCTGGCTGCACTGCTCTTGCCGCCCTCCTTTCCACCAAACTCTGCCGTGGAACTGGGGGAAACTTTAGGAGGAGGCTTGCTCTCTGGTTTGGCCTGAGGTGAGATTGATGTTACAGGGAAGAAATGCAAAGAAAATAATTGAGTGAGGAAAAACCAGCTGAGAAAAGTCAGTTTAGGTGTTGCCACCTAATTCAGTTTGTAAGAATTTGTTTAAAAACATCATGCACGTATTGCTTGCCATATTGTATGTGCTTCATATGTATGTGTAAAATTGGAATTGCTTTTGCTTTGTGCTCCTGTCAGACTAGGATTGGCTGTGTTTGTGAGCCTTGTGGTTATATTGTGTTGCTCCCAGAAATCCTTTTGGTATTTGGGTGTTCGGAATGAATTAGTAGCTGTCTGTCTGGTATATCCCAATGTTGCTGCTAGAGAAGCAAGTGATTTCCAAATAACTATATCCTATTCAAGAGGAGTTTAACATACCGATCTTTAATGCCAGGGAATGAGAACAGTGCAGGTCCATCCAGTATTGAAATGAGATCTCATTTACTCTTGCTTCAGCTGCAGCATAAAATGCACTATGTGAGATAGGTTTTTTATGATGTGATGAAGAACTTCATGTCATTTCAGTGTCTTCCGTCAAAATAAGAATTAATTTCCCTATCTGAAGAGAATCATGTGCTAGCTCAAAACCCAAATATTCAGCTGCACATATAACAGAACGTGTTGTCTTTCCTATCTCATTTAAATTAACACTTTTACATGAAGTCATCAGAAACTCTCCACTAAAAGAACAGGCACAGTTATAAGGAGAAGAGTACCACAGTTATAAGGAAAAGTAATTCAATAGACTGGTAAATCTGCAGTTCAGAATTGTGTGTTGAAAGTACAGTGTGAAAAATGATGGTGACCTTGTGTCTAATTGATTTCTAATTGATCTTGCTGTTGACCGCACAGGTTGGATGGGAGAGTTTGTAATATGTTTTTTTTTCCTATTTTGAAATAATTCTTATATCAATGAGGCCCTCTAGCCCTAAACGTTTGATTTCAAAGCACAAACTCAGTGATTTAGTGCTGGTGATAGTTACAATGTTCCTTTTGTGGTCAATTCTCTAACACCTAGAGCCAATTACATTCTTTGCCTGGTGTGATGGCAAAATGCATAATAGAGGTAATAGCTGTCAATGTCAGTACAATTAAATATTTCATATTTTGCTTTTTTATTTAATGCTGAACAGTCATTCTTGTCTCTCCCCTCCCTGTGTAGACTCACACGGGAGAAAAAGAGAAGATTTGCCCATATTGTGGACAGAAGTTTGCAAGCAATGGAACGCTGAGAGTTCATATTCGAAGCCATACAGGTATTATAATGAACAGAGAAGACTTGCTAAATCTGTAACAAGGTATCTCTATGTCCACAATTTATCTATCTACAAACAGACAAATTTACAGGTAGGCCTAATGCAGCATCTTTGTCAGACATTTTACCTGCCTAATGTGTAAAAGCTGTTGTCAGGTTTCATTTTGCAAGTTTACACTTCGGTTCAAATAAGTGGCATCAGGCAGCTGAAAGAGGTTTCTTTGTGATAATTTGTTTCCAGCATAAAATGGTGTAGATTTGCGTTTGGCATGACATTTTGTTTCCTCCGCATAACCAAGTGTGGCTTGCAGGGAGATGACAGTAATTTCTGTGCGCTGCTGATGTTACCCATCAGTTTGCATGGAGCAGAAAACTCCCGTTTTTCAACCTCATAGTGCAGCTGGCTCTTGGGAAAACGCTCTGGAGATGTCCAGGTAAAAATGCTTTTCACATGTGTGCTGCTGCCAGTTAGATTTCAGCTCTCTCTAGCAGGCTTTCTGAAATTTAGGAGTTGGGCTAACATGAGTTTCGTGAAACCACACACCAGGGACCTCTAACCTTGAGCACATAGCCCTGCAAAATTTGTAGCCTCTATTATAGGAGGTTGGGAGATTTTGAACTTACTTGAAGCAGAAAGGCACGGAAGATTTCTAGTACCTTTGTAAATTAAATGCAGGGGGAGAAACTGCCTTGCTAGGAGGTGATACATGTTGGAATTACAGCAATAGGGACTGTGGAAACAATTTATCAATGAATAATGCTGCAGGAGGGAAACTTTCAAGGCCTTTTTTTTTACCTAAGAAGCTAGAAGCAGTCATTGTACAGTTACTAATGCAGGAAAAAAGGCCTTGCTAAATTCATTTATAATAACCTGTGATAAATGAACTCTGATCCTTTCCTCTTTCAGTCTTGCTGCTAAGTACCGTGTCAATTCCATTTTTGGTGGTTTGCATCCTTCACTGTGAGAATTAACCAAAAAAGGTTTTCATGGTGGTTTTTGTCACTCTGTTACAGTTCCTGGCCAATTTTTGATTATCCTGATGAAAATTGGGAGGAAATTACTGCTAAATTGTGACTTTAAATTGAAAAAGAATATTTTTAGTATATGGCAAAGTGCCTAATGTAAGATTGAGTGAGAAAATGTTGGATCCAAGTTTCAGTTCTAGAGAGATGGTTTTGTTTGGTGCTGTACCTGAAGGCTTCAGCCCCTGTGTTCTTGATCATAACACAAGCACACTGATCAAGAGAGGAAGTTGTTGTCCGGTGTTCAGTGAGCCTGAGGAAACATGGCTTTCTGCAGAATAGCTTGCATCGTTCCCAAAGAACGTGGGGGGAGCTGCTGAAGGAGATCCAGGTCATCTGCAGACAGGGTAAAAAAAAAAGTTGGGCACTCTTAAATTGCCTACCACGTGAAAATCCTTCACAACTTTTCAGGGAATTTCTGAGCAGTAAGAAATTTTCAGTTCATCAAATAGTGGAGCCACGAACTTACTTTATTCAGAGATGAATGTTTGGTTTCTAAATGTTGCAGTGATTAATGCTTCAGGGTATTGGTATCTGTTAAATTCTTTGGGTTTGAATTAATCATTCCAAAACTGTGCCATCCTTTTTCTCTTCGGTCGGACTTCAAAGTATCGCTTTTCATTCTGAGCTAGAAGTGAAACAAGCAGCCACGGTCCGTTTTCAGGAGATGATTCATCCTTCTGAGTACGCCTTGCGCTTCTGGTCCAACTAAGCAGTCCACCATAAATGTAAATATTGCAACGACCTCTTGTCTCAGATTACAGGTGATGAGGTTTGAGGTCTGTGTCCAGACATTTGCATTATCCTGTTTTCTCTTTGTGGTCAGCTACACTTGGTTTTCTTATCTACTTAGTGTGAGAGGTTTTGTTCTGTATATCCAAAATAAGTTCAGGTAGAGGTTATTTTAAAGAGAGTTGTGCATCACTTTTTACCCTCCTTATGTTTATGAAGTTATTCTTTACAAAAGCTGAGGTTCTAGAGTACCTCTCTGGTTCTGCTTTGGAACTGTATTCTTGATGTCCTTAATAATCCATATACAAAAAGAGAAGCTCAGTGGGGTTTTTTATTTAATATGCAGCATGTGCTCTTAAATGTTGTTCCACATAGACATGCACGCTTCCTGGATAAGCAATTTTCTTCCCTCTTCTGTGTTAGAATAAGGCTCTGTGAAGGAGCCCAAACAGTACTTGGCCTTTTGCAGCAACTGAGCTGGTTTGGGGTGAGTGAACATGTCTGCATGTGCATGTACAGCGGGGAGGGGGTGATGTTTGCCTCTGAACCTGGAGTATTGCTCTGTAATTCATCATCTGGGTTTCAGCCTTGGCATGACACAGACAGCGCTCTGCAGGTCAGCTGAAACACTAGAACACATTCTCCCTCTCCTGTATCCTGTTGGTTTATGACTTCTTAGGGTCACAGGGAGCTGGGGTTAATTCAGCAAAAGAATCCTTTGACTGCGATATAAATTCCTTGGCTTGTTCATAAATTGTAAAAGAAATCCTATGGCCTGCTCCATGGGCTTGAAACCCAGGGGCTGGGAGGTTAATTGCTTCCCTGAAGTTTTAAGCAACTTTCAGCGTTAGCAGTTTCTGGCTGCAGTTTGTGCAGCTTCTTGGTTGCCTTATGCATATCTCTTTAAAGGTGTTAATTGCTGTGGGGTGTATGTATATGGATATGTTTGTGCCTGTGTGATCTGGGTATAAATGCACACACATTTTATCTATCTGCTGTTTATACTGTTGCCTTCCTAATTAGTTGTGTCCTAACCCCTTCCATCCTTGGCATGTAGCACGTCGAGTTGTGCAACAGTGACAGTTGTTCTGAAGTGGTTTATATTTGTGGGTAAATTTCTTTTAGAGTTAGGAGAATTAAGGGATTTAACTGTAAATCTGTCCTTTCTATGCTGTCCTTTCCCTACAGTTACTTAAGGACGGATGAGGAACAACTAATGACCATAAGTGTCTTCCAAAAAATTGTGTGCAAAATATAGGTGAAAATACAACCTTACTTTGCTTTTACCATCGCAGTTGGTCCAAGTCCTGATAATAAGCCAGTAAGATAACTATAAATTTACGTCTGTCCTAGATGTTCTATGAAAAGATGAATTTTTCAATTCTATGTCATTTGAAAGCCATGACTTATGTCATTCTTATATGTTACATGCTCTGCTAGGTGCAAAAAGCAGCTTTGTTTTTTAACCACGAGTTGAGTAGGTTCTTTACAAATTTACTTCCATGTGCATGAGTAAAAGATAATACCAAGAGATTATATTAAGACAGCAAAAAGCATTAGGACCAGAGACTTCTATAACCTTTGCACCAACAGGGTTAACCTTACCTTTTCAATTTATGTAAGAAGAGATTGCTTTATAAGCTTTCAAAAATATATGACTTTAGGTGCTGATTGCCTTCTTGAAATGCCTCCTGCACCGAGACCCTGATGTTATGCACCTAATTTTGCCATTGTGGTCCCATTTCTACCACTTAACCAAGCTTTTGAGCATATTTACAATTCTACTTAAGTCCCAACTATGTAAATGTCTAAGTTCAAATTCTGCACTTCTAAGATAAAACTCCTGGGCAAGCAAAATATTAGTGGTGGAGTTATAATAATAAAGATCTTGTGATTTTAACAGTAGTTCAGTGATCTCTGAACACAAAAGACTTCAAAGTAGTTGAAGGAAGTAATGAGTTCAAGTACAGGATAACTTTAATTTATTGTGGTGTAAAATATATCACCAAAGGTTTAATAGCTAAACAAGCAGCTTGATTGTTCGTGGGCATAATAATGTACAGCCGGGATCCTCATTCCAGCTGATATTCTGTGAAATTACCTTACAAGTAATTAATATTTTCTTACATAGGAAAAAAGATGAAAGGCAAGCTTGAAGGTCCTTTCTCTCATATGCCAATGAAGTATGTGAAAGAATGTGTCTGTATCTAGTCAATGAACAGCTTGCAAATGTCAACAGATAGGTTCTTTCTATTAATAACTTATAAATGATCCCTCTTTTATCTACCCGGTTTAAAAAGGAGCTTGCAGAAGGCCTCAAAGGTAAGGATTCTGCATTTCTAAACCTTTCAGTTTATATATCACTGTCTTGTTCGTCTCCAGACAACAGCTAAATCTTCAGAAATACCTGAAAGTTTCATGCAGCTGTCAGCTTCTTGTTGTCTGTACCCATGAATGAGGAAATGTTCTTTTGAGGGGTAGATTATTTGAGTGAGACGTCTTTAGATCAGATGAGTTACTGATTGATTAATGCATGTTCTTTAGAAGATGTAGTTGACCACTGGGTTCACTGAAGTAATAGATGTAACATTTCCATTCATAGAGAAATCAGATTGTTTAGCTCCACTGAAAGCTGCAAAGAATGGAACTGGTTTATTCTTTCAAGTTGTGTCTCTTGTTATTTATTACTTAAAATTACTTAAAATCTTGATATCACTGTAGAACTAATGACAGCCTGTAAGTAAGTAATAATGGTAGTTCATGCTTTACTGCATGGATTCAGATCTTAATTTGTAGGGGTTTTTACTAGTCTTTATGATTCATTTAGTGGCAAATAGCCAATATCTCAATTATGTCATGGTAATTTTGATGGACCAGATAGGGAAAACATTTTATTCATCTTCCCTAGAAATACTCTTAATTCTTTGAATAAACCCTAAACTTAGCAAAAAACAAGCCACGTCAGCTGTGAAAATACCACTTCCATACCTAAAAAATTAAAGCATGGCTAAATACTTAGAAAAATAAAAGTTATAGAAAAAAAATGTTTCAAGCCTTTTGGTTTTCCCTTATTTTGAAAGAAGAGGATTTGAGGTTTTTTCTTATTAAATATGTGACTATTTTTAGTGGATGGGAAATGCATGTAGTTGATTTACATGAAACCAGTTCTAGTTCTCCCTGGTGCCTGGAAAATGAGTGTTGGAGCTTGGTTAGAAAGCATTCACAAATACACAAACTTAGAGTTGTTCATCATCAGCGAAGAAACAAACCACCTGAAAAAACAAGAGGCATTTAATCTTGTCTTCAGTCTCTGCCAGATTTGAATGTTGGTTAAAATGAAGTAAGAAATGTCTCTAATTGCCCCATACCTGAGGAGTGTTTCTCAGAGCAGTCAGAGTTATCCCTTTCTTTATCTGGCCTACTATGAGTATAAAATTACCTGTGCTTTTGGTGTTTCTGGGTCTTGTCTCAGCTGATGTCTTCAAGGATTTTATCTTTCAGATCATGAAGTTACTTAGCTTTTGGCATGAGAGAGCTGTTCCTGTGTGGGGACTTCTGTACCTTCTCAAGTGCTAAATTTTGAGTGTTTAGTGCTGAGAAGGAGGCAGGCCAGGATTTTGCACAGGCCAGATCACTTTTTATTGTCTAGTCTGGATTAAGACTAGTCCAGACGTCATAAGGAAATCAGCTCACTGCTGCACTTGGCCGAGCTTCTTGATTACTCCTCCGTTCTTTTCCCTTCCTGACTCTTCTGTTCTTTTCCCTCCCTGGAATCCTGGGTTAAAATTACAGAAATGCCTGAGAGATGCAACATATTCAATGCTTGTGAAGATGCTACTCAGGATTTAGGAAATTGCCACCTCTACACCAGAGGAAGTTCATTATTTTAAAGAGGTATTGGTTTTCTCACAGGCTTGCAACACCAAAGTGGTGAAATTTACTGAATATTTTCTTAACTGGTGAATTTTTCATCTTTACTAGGTGATTGGTTTCCTGGCGTTTTTGAATTGAAGTTCTGTTGGAATCACTGGATTCATTGAGTTCCTGTTTAATTTAGTTTTGATTCCTAATGAAATCCCTTTCCATGTGGGAGAAATTCAGATCTGTGTATTTCAGGTTTGTGTTTGTGTGGACATATTTGCACAGTGTGCTAACTGAATAGTGTTCAGTTAAGGACACGAAGTTTTTAATTGGATGGGAGCACTGTTCAAGGGCAAGAGCAGCTGAGGATACATGTGTGAAGCTGTCAGGTGCCCTCTGTGAGCAGTGTTCTAAAGCAGATGTCACAGATTATAATTTTGTTACATCCGTTAACCTTTTGCCCATCCTTACTTGCTGGTGAATGCTGTCATCACCTCAGATTATCTCTGACTAAAAAAGCCCCCTTGAAATTCCTGTTCTGGGCTGCCCTGTGGATCATCTGGTAAGGAGTGTTAAATGTGTGATCCAGATGGCCTCCAAATTCCTCCCCAGGTGAACTGTGCTCATTCCACTGCAGTTGGGTGATGGTGGAGGCTCCCTTCCCAACCCTCTCCCCTATCCCAGGCTTGAGTTAGGACCTTAAAAAGGATTATAGTTTGCTGTAACTGTTCTGAAAGCTGATCTTTTGAAATAATGCACACATATATATTTATACAGAAAAGCATAATACTTTTTATTTAATAAACCATCTTCTAATCCCAATAATTAATAGTTCACCAGCTGAAAGGGAGCTATGTCTAGAACATGGGGAGTAGTCTGTGGAACAGTCTGAGGGACCACATTGCTGTAATTATTTGTTCATTTTTGTAAAGAAAACTGAAGAGAGGAATTCCTTGTGGCTGCATCTGCTGTACATGATCTGAACTTCAGTGCAGTTTGTTGCAGGCCTTTTTCTGATGTTCGTGTATGTTGACCAAAACCATTGGTGCTGAATACCCCAACTGAGCACAGACACATTAAAAAGTACATGAAAAACCTCCACCTTGATAATTTCACTGCATAAATCCAATTCTTTCTTCCTTAACTGAGCAGTTGGGTTCCAGTAAAGACAGCAAGCTGGGGAATCCTGCTTGAAGGCTAACAGGAATACCTGATAATTGTGTTTGGGTGACTAAGCAAGCTGCAGGGAAACAGGGACAGTAAACAGGACTGCAAATTTCACAGATGAAATAAAAGTAATGCCTGGGTATGGTTTGAAGGAGCAGTGAGTAGATTCCTTTGGTTTGCTGGGCTCTTCAGACACTTTTGTTGCAGTCTCTTCAGATTAGGGCTATTTCTCAGTTGGATGTTTCCTTTTTCATTTTTCTCATCGGATGGGAATGCATTTCTCACCTGTGAAGTACATATTTGCTTAATCTTATTTGAGGTCATTGTTTTGAAGTAGTCACTAACATTGGTGCTTCTGTCAGGTTTCTGCCTAACTTGANTTTGTGGCTCAGCTGACTACAGGGAATGCAAAACACAGTGTGAAAATAGCAATGCAAATGACCAGTTTGATTAACTGTCTCAAAGTCCTTATTAAATGTCTAGCAGTAGCCAGTGAAGTCTTGAAATCTTCAAAAACTAATGTATATCTGGATTTGCTTCTTAATTGTTTTGTATCTGAGTTTGGGAGTTCTGTGTGCTAAACTCAGTGTAAATCCTGCCTTAGATCACCTCTGAGTGCAGGTGTCTCATGGGAAGCTCTCCTGAGTCAAACCAGAATGGGAGAATCTGGTTTTTAACTTCTTAAGCTACGTTAAGGTCCACTAGGTATCGTGATATCAAGCTAGAAATGGAGGGGGAAAAAAAAAGATGTCAGTTCTATCATGACATGGTTTCAGATCAAGATCCCATATGTTTTTCAATCATGGAATTGTTTTTTCATAATCCTTGTATTAAGGTTAAATTTATTTCTATTATGTTAAAAGCTTCGGATTTTGGTTCATGCAAAATCTGGAAGTAGAATGTCTAGACTTTGAATTATGCTAAATCCACTGCAATTTATCCCAGGATTATTTATTTGGGGTTATTTGTACAGAAGTGCCATTAACGTATTGAGCAGTTTGTTGTGGAACACAGGGACATGACAGTCAGCTGTAACTGGGGAGTGAAGCTAATAATTGTTACATTTGACTTGCTTGACTGTTCTGTTATTTTAATGAAAGCAATAGCTTTGTTTAGAAAGCAGACTTTAAAAACACCCAAACATAAAAATATTTCTATATTTTATATATATAGCTATATATAAAAACGTGTTTATATTAAAATGCAGAGCGCAGATGGTGTCGTCATTAATTGACACTGGCTTTCCCTGAAGTGCACCCTCTCTTAGTATGGTGCTACCAAAAATTGACACAATCTCACAAATGTTCTTCTAGCTGCAAATCCAAGAAGAAATTGTAATTTATCATGGGGGAAATCACTTACTTTCACTTTCTTAGTCACTGCTCCTTGTGAAGACAAGAGAAATAGAGGTTCATGACTTGGAAGATATTTAATTTGCTTGTCTCGGGAACTTTTGCTCTTAATCTCCTTTTTAGGGATCCGTTCATTTTCTGATCAGAGGAGTTCTGCTTCTGGAAATCTCCACAGTTTCTTGTGCACAACCTGAAGTTTATGACTGCCATGTTTATAATGGGGTTTGGCAGTCCTTGTCTGGCTTTAAATGGGTGTGAAAGCCCTGATGGATAATGCCACTTTCCCAGGAGCTTTTATCATATGGCCCTTCCTTTCCAGTTTGTCTCTGACAATTCAAAACTTTGTGCAAGCACAAACCCCTCTCCTTTGTGGACACTGGCAATAGTTTCCTATGAAATGTTGCACTTCAGCAAGCCTTCACGTGTGGGAGGAATATTTTTAGCGTTCATTCTCTCAAATCTGTCTTCTCCTTTGTTACTATCTTACTCCATTTGCTTATCACAGGGTGAGAGAAATTGGTCTTACAGGACTTAGAGTGGGATGGTGTGTAAGACTTCTCTTGGGGAACACCTGCTTCCCAATAGTCTCCTTGAGGGATCTGGACTCCTTCTGATGAGAAACTGGTAGCATGAATAATGGTTGCCTAGGCTGGCTCAGAAGCAAGGAAGGAAGTTAATATTTACCAGAGATAGGAAAGGTGATACGTAGAGTTGTAATAATCTTGCCAGATCTGCTGTCCACAAGACCAGATATTTAATCTGAGTTAGTTATCTGGGCTCCTGAGGCAGTAAATAGGAAAAAAGATGCTTTGTCAGAGGGCAGTTTATTCACTTCTGAGACAGACAACAGAGGCCTTTTCCAGAGAGCAATTAGTAAGAAATTTATACTAAGAAACTTGGTAACTGCTAGCACAGATCTATTTTGAGTGATCCACTGTTAATTTTGTAAAATCATAAAACCTTTAGAGGTAAAAGATAAGTTACAAGTTTAAAAGATGTGTATGGATGGAGTAGACCCTTGTGTAAGCACCAGGACACTTGAATAAATTCTAAGCATGCAGACTCCAATGGTGAAAGAAAATAAAAAAGAGAAGAGCAAGAGTAAAATTACTCGGGAACATCTTTTAAGTAGTTTTACTGGCTGTCATTGACACAAGTGCATGAGAAATTTATATAATTTATGAAAAACAAGATGGCTCCTAGTTTGAATGTCGAGTCAGAGCTGGCAGGCTGTGTTACGTAGTAACCTTGATTTTTGGAGCAGTGCAGATTTTTGACCGTGGACAGTTTGTGACAGCAGCTCCAAGCCTGACTTCTTCAGGTGTGAGGCGTTGATGTGGAGTCATTGTTGCCCTCTACTGGCATCTGCTGAAAGCTCCTCGTCGAGCACCAGGCTGTCCGCCCTTGATTTCGGAGGGACCCTGTTAATCTGTTTCAGACAAACTCAAACCCATCCTTTGAAGGCAGAAGTCTTTTCTTTAAAGAGACATGAGGGTGGGGGAGAGAGGGAGGAGGGTACAACTCCTACCTGTCATCGCTCATCTGCTTACAAACTGCTGAAAGCTTTAAATTCTCCATACAAAAGCCCCCAGACATAAAAATGTCAGCTGAATTAATTAAATGTTTGAGTACTGACAACTGTTGGAGTGTTTGAATTTCGGAGGCATGAATTAAAGTCATCGAGGGTCAGGAGAGAGGGGATCGTATATCAAACTGCTCAGTGAAAACACAGCTCTAACGCAGAGATTGTTGTCGTCGTCCAAAAAAAAAAAAAAACCCAAACCCTAATTCACACAGTTGTGCGTTCTGAGAGATGACAGAGCACAGGAGAGAAAAATATTTCTGTTTACAAGTGCCTTGCTGTCCAATCTTGTGCTTCTGTCATTCACAGTTACCCATACAGGAGTAAAAGACAGCAAAGAACAAAATAATCTGTCTACAGAATAGGGGAAGGTGGCCATCCTCTTCCTGAAATTATCATCTCACCTCAGGTGCCCTTGAATCCCTACACAAAGTGTGGATAGGGAGATTGCATGTGCAGTAGTGACTCTTAGTCAGTATCTTTGGGATATCCATGAAACACTCTGGTTTGGGGTTTTTTAAACTGTAAAATGTAGTTAATCTTACTTGCCTATTTTAGAAGATTGAGAATGAATGATAATAAGTGCTTGACATTTGGTCTGTGTTAAATCTATATGTTCTGAAATACCTGTGTGAGCAGAAAGCTGTGCATTGACTTTACGAAAGAGGCTTTGCTTAACTTGTGACAAACCTTTTTTTGAAAAGGTGCCTTCAACATTATGGTTATGTAGAACAAAATCGATTTTGTTAACAGAAGATTTTCTATCATAATTTTTTCAACTGTGTTTTGTAATGGAAACGACCTGATCTTTGCTTTTAAAGTGTTGTATACAGGAACAGAAGGCAGTAGACTCAGATTCCAGCACCATTGCCTGAAGAGTTAAAAATTAAAATACATTTCTTCCAAATGATGGTGCTCAGAAACTTTTTACTGTTTGTCTCTGAACAGCTCAGTAGCCACATTACAATAATGTGAGTTTGGGAAAATCGATGCCAAATGACACCAGTGTAATGGAGCATTAAACAAATACCTTTCAGATATGGAATGCTGCAAGGGAGATGCTAAGATTGCTTCTGCTTCTATTTCAGTTGTAAATTGGGACACAAATACTGCAGAAACTTTTGATTAACCAGCTTCTAACATAGATACAGCATTATAAAAGAGTGGATTTCATTTTCCATTGGGATTCTGACACCCAGAGACCTCTAATAACGACCAGATGTGAAATAGAAAAAAATATTTGGGAGCAGTTAATGTCTAACCATAAAAGTGACCGTGTGTAAATCACTGTAGAATGTGGTTTGAGCAAGGGCATTAGGTGTTTTCTTTTTAGTTTTATTTCCCCCAAGGCTGTCTGTGTGTATTCATATATTGTAGTGCAAAATCAGTCAGCAAAGAGGAATAGTTTGATTCAGCGCTGCATCCCTCTCAGGCAGGATTATTTGTAATTTTTCTAAAGTTTAAATCTGTCCTTTGAAGAGAAAAGCAGTTCAGTTTGACAAAGAGCAGTGCTGCAAGGCCTTCATCCTCTGAGGGCACATTTCAGGGTTCTGATGCTTCTCTTGTTCTCAGGTGAGCGTCCTTACCAGTGTCCTTACTGTGACAAAGCTTTCAGCAAGAACGACGGCTTGAAGATGCACATTCGCACCCACACCAGGGTAAGTCCCTCACAAGGAGGAGTCTTTATGCTTCCTTTAGACTTGTCTGTGACTCGTGTGGTGAAAAGTAATTAATTGCTGTTTGTGTAGAGATTAGGCTCTGCCAAGCAAGATATTTTAGATCTATCAAAATAAGAGGCAAAGATTCAAATCATTAACTTACAAATTCTAATTAGAACTCCCTTACCTTCTGTTTTTTCTGTGTTTGATGTCTTTTATGTTGAAATAATAGCTTTACTAACCTCTTCATTTAACCCGTGGTTATTTATAGCTATAAATTAATGTTGTTTACTGAGTAAACAGTTCTGTAAAGGCTTCACTGTTACTGAAACTTCAATATCCAGTGATTTGATTCTTACTGTGCCTGTAAAGTCCAGTTGCTGCGAGCTTTTCTGGAGGCTGTACTTTATTAAGTGATGACAATTTTTATATAACATTTATTTAACTGGGAGCTGTTACAGCTCACAGAGATCAGTGAAACTTTGAGGCCAAACCAAGAAAATTGTGCGTCTACTATGAAATTGTTAAGGTGACATTTAACTTGGTAGTCTCCATATGCAAATGGGCACACAGAATTGCTTTCTAAATAACTAAAATTAAAAGCTGTTTAAATTTCTACTGTTCTGTGTGGATCTTGAGCATATTAACTGTGAGGTGCTGGATATAAAAGTGTAGCTTTTGTACCCCAAACTATACAAGTAATCAGTAGTTTGTGCAGCACTATTTGGTAGTTCATTGGGAACAGGCTAGTCCCACGTTCTTAGTTGTTTCTCCTTTTTTCCAGATGTTAAATCACTTTAAGAAGTGCTATAAATTCTTCTCTGTTGTTACTGTCCCCTCTTAACTGTGTTTGCACCAGGAGAAATTTCATGACCCATCTAAGTTCTGCATGACTGTGAGGGGTGAGCAAGCTCTGGAACAGTGCCAAATTCAATTTTTTTTCCTGATTTTCCTTACAGTTTGAGTAAAAACAACAAACGCCTCCCAGCCTCTGTGGAAGAAAAATAGAGGAAAAAATAATACTATTAGGCTTTTAGAGTCTACAGTGATTTATACCAAGTGATGTTTTCTTCTAAGCATTTTTTAGCTGATAGGAAAGGAGGGAGGAATTAGGAAAATAAATTTTAAGGAGTGGATATTTATTTTTAATGTATGTAGACACTGTAATTAGACAGGCTTTGTGTTGCACTAGGAACATAATAAAATTTGTTTTAAAATGTCTCAGGAAGTGCTCTGGTGTACCATGGAGGCCAAATACCACCCTTAGAGGTACAAAGAACTCTGTTCACACCAAATGTGATCTCAGAGTTTCCATATACTTGAGATGCGTTGATCATCTACATCTGAAAGGTCACATTTCAGGTTTTCTTATTTTGGTGTGTGAAGGTGCTAAGCAGACTGCTGGTCATCCCCACAGCTATGTTGTAGGATTAAAATATGCAGACCAAACAGGTGTTTTTAGACTTGGTTAGTTCCTGGTTCTGTTTGTGGTGATGCTGCTCCTATCCCAAAACTTGACAGTGAGGCTCATTCATATTTGATTGCCAGCACTTGTTCCTTTATCTCTGTTGGAGTCCACGTCTCCATGTCAGTATTTTTTTTACTTTGCGGTAACAAGAATCAGTACTGTTAATATTTACATTAATAGTAATTTCTGAATTGAAGCCTGTTGCTATAATCTAGCATGTCCCAACTTTCTCTCTTCCTTACAATTCACCATATTTAATATTTAAGTAGAACTCGACAGCTAAAAAATCAAAGGAGGTCTTAGGAGGAGGAGGAGGAAAAAAAATGGGCTAGAGTTATAATTAAAAACAAGAGAAGAGAAAACAAAGTTTATTACTGACTTCCATGGATTTTGAAGCCAGAAGGAGGAATTCTGCCTGAGTCTGTTCTGCAGAACATTATCCATGAAGTACTATAGGATAATAAGCTGTTATTTTATTGTTCAGGTGAGTAAATGTTAGTGCAGGTACAACAGAATAAATATGTATTTTAGCTGATGTGAAAGAAGAGAGTGGCGAAGGGAATTGGAAAGGGGTGATAAGGAAGTGGTGGAGCAACAATGCTGAGAGGTAAATGGGGAAGACAGCATTATTTACAAGAACTCTTGTGTGCTTGACAAGAATGTAAAGATTTATTTAATCCTAGTAGTAGGTTGATGCTTGTCAGGAATGCCGGGTACAGGAACCAAACCAACCCCCTCTGAGCAGAGAAAACAGCTCTGAGCTGTTCAGGTGTGTCTTTCTTGAGGTGAGGGCTCGTGGTCTGGGTCCTAAATCTGAAGGAGATGTGTTCTAACTGCACCATGTAAGGACTTCTCCAGGGATCAAAGAAACCTGTGCAGAAAGAGTTTGAGACCTCTGAGCACAATGTTAATGCACTGGGACTGCGTCTGTGTTCCTAGGCTATTTAAACAAAAGTGAACTAAAGATTAGGAAATAAAAAAATGCACTGCGTGTGCCAAAGGTTTGGGTCCTTCTGTCAGTTCTAAGAACAAGGAAAACCAGGAAGTCACGCTTGGAATTTCTCTTTTCAGTCATGTTTTGACCTTTCAAAATGATTTGGTTGTTGGTAAGGTTGTTGTCTCATCCTTTTTTTTACCCTTTCTGACACTTGCATTTTATTTGAAATTTATTCTTGCATGCAAAATTGTTATTGAAAGAATAAATAGCAAGATGGATAAATCCTGAAGGTATTTTTGTCGAAATGCGGAAATAAACCCAATCACAGCACCCTTCTGCAAGGGCTATTCTCATAAATATCTTGAAAAAAAGAATCTGGTCTTTTGGCCAGAAAGTTTGTGAAGTAGCTTAGAAGTAGTGCTGTGACATTCACCAAAGACAGTAGAAATTAAATCTCAGTGTATTTTACCAGTGGGTTTAAATGCCAGACCTGATGCTGGGGATCAGGGAGGGCTGCTGGAGAAATCATTGTAGAAAGTTGATTAAGGTCTGGCAGCTGCTAAAGTGAGCACAGCCTGGGTGGCCACAGGTGTCAGCTCCAGCTCTGGAGTAAAGGTAAGGCCAAACCCCTGCTGGCCAGGGCAGGGGAGAAAACACCACCCACCTGACGTTAAAATGTCACCCCAGTACTGATTTGTTTCTACGAAACGAAATGTGTTTGCTTTATGGTTTGATGGGTTTAGGGGTTTTTTTCCTTAAGGAGAAATACAACAGCCTAGGAAAACATAAATGAGGAACTTATTGAAGTTGTTGATGAAATGAATTTACAGACCATATCAGCTTTGAGGGAGTTAGATGCATATTTCTAATCCTCTGACTGCAGGAAACTTCGACTCTTTCCTAGGGCTTTGTTCGGTGCCTGACTTAACATTGCAACATTTGAACTTAAACATGTGGAAAAATTTATTGTATGTTACAGCAATAGAATTGGTAATGTTTGGAAATACAGCCATTGATAGGTGCCCAGAGTTGTTGCCACGTTAAATTGATGTTTTCATTACTTCTGAGAATGGTGATTCCTTACCATATGATTCAGTGATGGAAAACAGAAAGAGTCAAAGCTATTTGAAAATGGCTTTTCATCACTTGATTTGAATATTTCATATTTACATATAACAGACCTATTTAATTTTTATAGCTTGTTTAAAAATCTGGGTTCCAGTGGGTGGAAGCTGCCAGCCTGTGCTTAAATGAGGCACATTTCTGAGGTAATTTAAAAATCAGAGAAATTTCAGTGTATCATTTTTATTTCTTGCGTAAGTGCCTACTATTTTAAAACACATTAATATTTAAATACATTTAAAACCACAGTATGTGGGGAAATCAACCAACCTTGAAATAATTTCAAGTTTTATTTATGAATTTCATGGGAATAGGGAGAAAGCATGGTGAGTGTGGAAGTTGGAAGTGAGGCAATCTCCTGCAGAGGACTCTTCCAGACAGTTTTTTTCACTGAACAAGAAGAGGTCCTGAGTTAAACAGGCTTTCCAAGGCACTCATTTGGAACTTTACACTGCTCCCGCTTTTTTAAGCCAGAAGAATTTTAAAATAATAGTAAATGAGAAATAATGCAAGGACAATACTGACATAATTTCACTTTTCCTGTGTTTCCCGGGAAATATTTGAGCCTAAAGTTTGAGAAAGGGTCATGTGTTTTAGAAGCACCATGGAATGCTATTGTCAAAAAAAAAATTTCTTTGTGTATTAAATACAGACTTCTGTGCACATGACAGTGAGTAATGAAATAATATGATGTGTTGATTGAATTTGGAGGGGTTTTTCCATCTTGGATTTTATCTGAATTTCCCTGTTGGTGAGATGGGGGTGAGTTCGCAAACATCTGCCTGAGGATGATGACTTTTCCAGGGCTGTGGTTTCCTTGCCTCTGGAATCTGTGTTTTCACACAGAATGTAGAAGGTCTGAATCCCACTGCACCTATATTTTCACACTTTTTTATGTAATGTTGGCTAATGATTATCCCTTCCTTGCAGAGTGAAAATGTACTTTTTCTATATTGATACTGTTATTTTCTAGGAGCAGGTGAGCATCGCTTGAATTTTCATTCATGCTGATGAAATAAACCCTCCTTCACTAAATTTAAGGGGCAGAAATTACCTCAGCAGTTCAAAAAACCACAAAGAAATAAGAACTTTTAAGTTTATAGGTAGTAAATAGGTAGGACTGCCATGGAAAATGGGAAATAATTGATATGGTCAAGCCCAGTGAATTGCATATCCTGGATCTTTTTACGAAATGCACTACTTCTTTTTTCTGGCAGTCATTTCAGAGAGGATGCACGCTTTTGTTTTAATTATAAATTTTATTGCAAAAAAGATTATTTCTTTAATACTCCTGAAACTGAATTAATGGAGACCTGTTCTAACAAAAACAGTCATTTAGAATAAAAGTCACATTTTTGTTTAAATCTGCCAGAATAACTTCACTGTTGTTTTAACAGGAAAATTTCTTAGCCTGCTCTAATTGTTGGAAATATTTTTTTTAAGTATTTCACTTTTCAACAGAAGAAACATGTTCTTGTAAAGTGATTTTTAATTGAGGTTTAATATTAGAAGTTTCAGATCCCTACTACTTCTGTAGAGTTGTAAATTCTCATCACCCTTTGTCTTCCAGTGTCAATGTTATGTTAGTAATTTAAGTACGCCTCTGTCTCTGGGGCAGCCACTTGCTGTAACTTGCAGAAACTTTGCAGTTCCTAAGAGAGCATCTTGTTAGTTCTTGGATGTTTTTCACACCTAGATACAAACCTGGAGTCTGCTAACTTGGGCTATCTCTGGTTTGAAGTGTAAGCAGGTTTCCTGCATTTTCAGGTTGGCAAAACTGTAGGATTTCCAAATTCCTGTTTGAGAGTAACGAGCTCCTGGTAGCTGCAGACATGAGTGGTGTATTCTAATGTTATCTGGCTGGTCATGTTTGTTCGTCCTAGGCCACATTTTTTCCATTTGCCTGATTTTTTTTCAGAACAGTCTTTTTATTAACCCTCTGTACAGGTGATAGTGCAAACACATAAATCATAGTTACTAAGAGTTATACTGATATTTTCAAAATTTTCACATAAAACGCCTTTTGAAAGCAGATAGTGTTACTGTGTCAGTATCTCATGAACAGACATTTTAAGTTTTTCTGGGAGCAAAGGAAGGCTTTGTTTTAGAATAATGGAAAGAAAAAGATTATTTTTTTTTTTTGTGTGTGTGTCCTGTGGCATCACCATTATTCATGCCTGTCAATTTTCACATTCATGTCACAAGTGTAGATATTTACATGTAATACAAGACCTTTTCCTTTTTTCTCTGAACTTCTCTCAAGCTTCAGTTTCCAGCATGTTGCAAATACAGACCCATCAAGTTGGTAGTTGTGTTCTTAACTCTTACTTTAATCTTGAGATATGTTTATTTGGTAGTAATAATGTTAAAATTATGTTTGTCTTGCTGTAACTGTTGAGCTGATGCAATAGTTCTAAACTCAGATTTAGAAAGCAAGTTGGAGAGTCTCCTACTGAAGTCATTCGCGTTTCACCTGTGTAATCAAATCACCAGGTTTACAGAAACAGCCAGTGCACAAGTGCTAACTTAGCATACATGATGTATTTATATTTTTTAAGGGACGAACAGGCAACTGCAGCAGCAGCAGCTAGCATTTCAGATATTCTGCATTTGAGTATTTCCGTCTGCTGTGCTTGCAGGACACTGTGCACACTTGGTGTCAAGCTGTCGAAGGTGCGTCAAATGTCCTTGAGATTTGCCATGTTCTGAGCGAGGTCTTCCTAATGCAAAGCACCACTTGTTTACAATTCAAGGTGTGATTTGTGATTCAGCCATTCACAGATACAGGAGCGTGTGCTGCAGGCACTGTTTTATCTCACATGATTTTTAAAATGTTTAGTTTCTCTCACTCACCAGTTTTAATGGTGAAACCCATCCGAGATGGGAGCTTTTAGGTTAGCATGTGTCACTCTTAGAGCAGAGTGCCGCTGCGCTCTGCTTGGCCTTTCCTTGTTTAGAGGCAGGAAGGTTGTAAATCCTCATCTGCATATTTCTCTTCATACCTGGCATGCTTAAAACTGTGATATTAAATCACTGCAGTATCAGTCAGGTCCTGTCTCTCTCGCTCTCCCTGCTCCCCTCCTCATTTAAGATGGTCAGTAAAAGAAAACACATGTAATCCTTCAGCTTGGCTGCCACCATAGCCATGGCCTGGCAGATGCTTCTTCAACGGAGGGCAGATTTATAGTAACAGCACTTGCTAGCTCCTCTGAAGTTCGACTTGGATCATCTACCCCGTGAGCTCCTGTTTTGTTCACAGTCAGCAGGTTTTTCCCTTTTCTTGATGTTTCAAATCTGTCCAGCTTTTTCCTCATATATCTCAGCATTGGCCCCTTTTGTCCTTTCATGGTGGCATTAACTTTTTCAGACCTGTTGCCATGGTTTTTATCTTTTTTTTTTTTTCCTCTGCTCATGTTTAAAGCAGTGATGGTTATGCCAAGCAAACATCATATTTTCCATGTTACAAGTGTGGCTTTCTCCAAGCATTGTGCAATGGAAATTTGTCATGAGGGGGAGAAGGAGCAAAGAGAAATTAAAAGCTCAGAATGTTTTGTTTTGAGGAAATTGATCTGTGAGGATGATGTCTTCTTCAAAATCAACAAAAAAAAAAGTTTTTTTTCTCTGGAGTTAAACTGAGGGCCAAGTTTTGTCCTGGACCAGCACTACTGCTTTTCCTGAAACAGACACAGATGTGAATGGAGGGCAGCTTCACTCAGGGGAGAGGAGGCTGGTATGAATCAGAGTCGTGTCTGCTGAAGTCACTGGAATATACAGATGGAAGGGATCTAAAATTAGATCAAAGACAGCTTTGGATGTGTTTCATGCACTACATATGTGAATTTCAATACAAATGCCAAGGGGATGTTAGATACACCCTTTTTTTTGCCACAGAGAATAATACAAATATAAAGTATATAACGGCCAAAGATAACCTGGGGGAACATAATACAGCCCAGGTTTGTGACTCCAGCTTTTCAGAGTGTTAAATGGCTCTTTGTCCAAAATGGAATCCTGAAATCCATTTAGCACTGGAATGATTCACCTGGTCATTATCAAGTCAATTCTTCAGAGAGCTGAAGACCAAGATACTAAAAAGGGAGCGAGTCCACCTGGTGCAGTTTGCAGGAGTGAATGTTTTCGTAGGTGTTTAAGATGTGCACATCGTATACTTCACTTTGCACTTTCTGGGGAACAACCTTCACACAGAAAGGCTGCTTTTGGAGAGTTCACAGAAATGTGGTTTGTGTTAACCACAATGCAAAACCAATTAAGGGGTTGTTGCAGAAACCTGCTTTTCACATGGCTTATTCATATATTCCCCTTAAACGTGCAGACCCTGCTCCGTGAGGTCTTTAGTCAGGTCAGCAAAGCTCCCTGTGACATGAACCTTTTGGTCTCGATGATAATTTTTTTTCACAGATCGATTCAGATCTTTTTCAGGTAATTTGTTATGTTTTCCTGTCTACTGAAGAATCATGGAAATAATGCTACCTTTTCTACAAAATTTGATGGAAGGAGACTACAAAATGGAAGAACCCCATCTTTGCCCCACTGAGGTCTCTGGACCTGCAGAGAGCTGCCCTAAAGAGAGAGACTGGGACATACCCAGTACTAATTGATAATGTACTGTGATAGGTGTGTGCTGAATGCTGGTGAATCCTGGCAGGATTCTGCAATGTATGGAGACCTGATGGTTCCCAGAGACCGAGAGAAGGAACTCAATAACCAGACAGCTTTTTCTCTTGCTTGCTTTAATGCCTGAGTTGTTCCATCTCACTTATCCTTGGATCCCTCATCATCTCCCAAAAGAGCTTGATTACTGCCTGTTATTTGTTAATTCATGGCTTTAGCTGCTTTTTTTGACCTATTGATTTCAATTTGATTTAGTAAAAAATGTTTACGTTTCTTAGAATACCTTTCTTCAGAACTTAATCAGTACAGAATTAGACCACAGAAAAAGTAGAATGAGAGTAAAGGAAGTCTAGTTGGTTCAAAAATAAGGGTGCCTCTAGAACATAAAAATTTTAATGAGGCCATGGGAAATGCCATAATACTAATGCTTGCATTTAATTGATTGATTGTTGATTTCTATACAGTTCTTTTGTAACTTTAGTGGAATCAAGGAGGAATTACGCCTATATAAATTCCTATATGAAGGAAGAACTTCAAAGGAAAATTCTTTACACAAGCGGGTTTCCTTCTGTGTCTCTAATTATTTATTTGAGGTCAGTGAGATTGCAGCTTTTCTAACATCATGTTTTACAATAGCTGGTAACCAATAGTTCTAATAAAAATACAGATGGTTTAGTTGCCGTCAGCACTTCTTTTGAGATTCTGCAATGAGTATGTGATTAGCCTTCTGTCACAGCTTTTCAAAATAAGTTTTTCTGCTACCACAAGCTTTCCTTGTACCCCTCACCTCTTCCCCTGCTTGGAAACTTCCAAACAAACGCCAAGTTTTTGTGGATAATCTTACTTGTCTTTATGCTTTAAGCATTTGTGGAGGATAAAGGAAAGAACATTGGAACTTTACGTTTCTGTACGTTTCACGTGACAAAAAGCAGGCTCCCCAAACGGCTGGGTTTGAAGGACTGGAGCAGGTAATTAATTCATAAGTGGGTGCTGAAGTGGAAACTGTCAGGCCACAGCTTTCCCAGCTTTCACTTAATCATTCGAAAGTCGTTTTCTGTTGTTTTCACTGACTGTAATACCTTGGAGAGAATATAAAACTTGCACCATCCAGCATGGAATTCCACTCCTTTAATGACCTGGGCTCTGTGTTGACTCACTTTCACTCGCTGTTGTCATTCCATGCAGGAAAAGCCGTACCAGTGCTCGGAGTGTAACAAGGCTTTCAGTCAGAAGCGAGGCCTGGACGAGCACATGAGGACCCACACCGGGGAGAAGCCCTTCCAGTGTGATGTGAGTTCTTCTTCTCCTTTCCCTTCGTCTTCCCAGCCTCAGTGCAGCAGCAGGATTTAACTGCAGGGATACTGTGGCCTTGCACCTATTGCTTGTGGCACAGTTACACTTCATGTGGGCTTGGTTTGCCCAAGGAATGAAAGGCCATTCAGGGAATTTCATGTACCCTCTGTGCTGCGCACAAAGAGCCACGCACACCCATTCATTTTATGGTTTTGGATCCTGTAAGAGTTTTTCACCATTTGTAATGCAATCTGGATGTTACCATTTACAAATTCATGCTGCTTGGGTTGAATTGTATGACAGGTTAATAGTTAGAGACTGGCTTGTGTAGGAAAAGGGATTTCATTTATTACATGGAATCTCAGTGCTTCTGATATTCACAAATACGAATTCAGAATTGCCTGTTTCTTGTGAAATCTGGTCTGATATTTTCAACATCTGCTCGCAGCCTCTTGTTGTTCAGTGAGGAAATCTGGGATGCTGTGCACGCTTGCGGGACTGAAATGCAGTGCATCCTGTGGCAGTGCATAGATCACTGTCAGGTTCCCTTCATGCAGCCTGCCCCCCTCTTGTGTACAACATCTCACAGCTTTTGGGAGGTAGGTGGGAAGGCTGAATGTGCAGAACCTGCTGGGGAATAAAGTCTTTCAGAACTATCAGATGCCAAAATCCTTGCTCAAGGATTTAGAGAAAGGCATCAGAATGGATGTGGAATTAGCGTAGGTTTTGTTTTGTGATACTGACTCCTCATGAAGCGGTCACAGGGGACTGCCAGCTCTCAGTTGTATCCTAGATGGCTCAGTCTGAGCAGCTGTAAATTTGCTCAGAAATTTATATAATTAGATGCAAAATTAGAATAACAGCTTGGCAGGAAAGTTTCAAGGGTCTGTTAATTGTTCTGGTTTGTAATGAATGATCTGATGTCATTTCATTGAGAGTAAAATACATTAATTTAATTAAAAAGTTCAACTAAGATATTTTGCTGATGTCTACAAGTTAGGAGATTTACTGTATTCTTTTGGGATAATCTCAGCCTGGCTCTGGATAGTACCTTGAGGATTTCTCTAACTCCAAATCATTGTCAATAACTTTTTCAGCTTTCAGATTGTTACACGGTTTATCAGCTCTTGGCCATCTTGTAGCGTAAATGTGATTTTTCCCACACTGTGGATCCAAGATTCACTGCTCTTGGATTTGGAGTGTGCTTTTGCAGACTGACTTGGTATGGTGGTTCGATTTTATTCCTTTTCCTTGCTTTAATTAGAAGTAGGAGCTGTATGAAAACATACTTCCCTGTTTCAGCTTTTCCTTCAGTTTTCCTCATGAAATAAGTAGAGCTGTACTTTACCAAACCGTAGCATTTCTAAAAACAGCCGTAATCTGTGTCTAGTCCTTCGCTTGAGAATTTTTCAGAGTGTACCTTCAGTTACTGGTGATATTTTTTGTACTTCAAGTTTCTGCCTTGTTTCACCAAAATCACTCTGCAGAATGAGTCTTTGGCTGGCTGCACGCTGCCAGAGGCTGCTGATCTTTTGGGGTTTGGACATAACAGCAGTTGCCTCCACTGTTCATTCCTGCATGCTCCAGGTGCCCACTGTGTGTGTTGGAGGTTTGTGCATGAATGGGACGGAGCCACTGTGAGATGTTCCTTGAGCCTTTATTGCGACATCAGTCTCATAACAGGGTTTGAGACAACTGAAAGATGGCAGCAGTTCACGTCTTGCCAGCAGCAGCCAAAGATATCTTTGTTACAGAGCATTTTAAAAACTTTCTAACCACTAGCATATTGCTAAAGCTTACAGACAATTGTTCTAGCCAGTCTCTGAAAGCACACGTACACCTGCTTCCAACAATGCTTGCTTCTATGCTCTCTATTAACAATAAGCAATATTCTATTATTAAGCTTAAAATTTTCTACTGTCTTGCTAAGCATAGTTTTCTGCAGTCTTAAGATCTATCCTAGCCAAACCTAAGACTCAAAATGTTGTTTCATGTCCTTGCTTGCTGTACTATTGTAACTTTTGCTACATTCATGCTTTGCAGTTGCAACTAATTCCAAGTTCTTCTGTTCTTTCTGTTTCTGGGGCCTCCTTTGGCGGCTTTCTGCTTACCTTCAGTATTTCCCACACCATGATCTGTTGCCTAATTCACACTTGGAGAGGGTTAAAATTGCTGTTTTCAATAATTTCTCCTTATTTTACCTGGGCTTCTGTTCTGCACATGCGGGGGACACAGTAAATGTCACCCAGAGCAGCCCATTCCTCCAGAGCTGTCTTGCACATTGCATGATTCCAGATGTTTATGTAGAAGTTACAGGAAAACCAGTAGTGGACAGTTACAGAAAAATGTCCCTATGGGGGACATTTATTGTGGGCTACCCGATAGTAAATTTCCTTTTTACACTCAAGTATTTTCACCTACAATTCTTTATCCCACTCAAGATAGCTGTAGATGCTCTCACTATTTTTCTTATGATGACTTGAGTGGTAATTTATGACAACAATTTCCGCAAGTTCTTATCTCTAGAATACCACATACCAATTCTTTTAGTTTTCTTTCAGCCTGTATTTTTGCTTTAAATAGTTTTTTTTTCCAGAGTCAGAAATAAAAATCACGTCTTCTCTTCTGTCTCACTCTCTCTCAGGCACTTGGAACAGTCATTACAGCGCAGGATTGAGTTACATGTGAAACTAATCCTTGTGCTCTGTTTGAGGAAGGTGCTACAGTTTATTTATGTGTCTATTCCTGTGTCTTATCAGTCAGCAAAAGCATTTTCAGACCTTAATGTCTCAAAGCTCTCACATCCCACGGATCATAGTGGAAATTGAATATTCCCATTTTAAGATGGCAATTCTAATACATGTCACATATAAAAGTGAAAATAACTGAAATATGGAAATAGAAATGCAATTTCCCATAGCAAATTAGATATCTGTCCTCTCCAGACCCGCCTGTTATTTACTGGAAGGCCAATTGAACTTCAGTTTCTCAGAGACAATAGATTATTTTAGGGGGCAGAAAGGTCAAGTACTGCCTGTCCTGGTTTCTTTCCAGTACAGTATTTCCTTCCACTCTGCCTCCAGTTAACCTTACACTTACTTTCAAATATCAGTCTTTACCATCCTCCCTACCTGACCAAAACTTTGATCATTTTGAAGAGATTGATTAGAGCTCAAGTGTACGTTGGCAAGAGTGGTTGTAAATCTGTAAAATACCAGTCTTGCTTACAAAATTGATATACAAAGCAAACTCTTAAATCCCCAAAACTTTTCTGCATAAGGATGTTCCATACCTTTAATAATCCTGTGCGTTCCATGTTCTTTTTGAAGAGGGAAGGTAGCACAACATCCTAGAGCCTTGGAGGAACAGGACACATTATAGTGGTCAAATGAGCAGAATAAATGAAAAAATATACTTTGAGGCTGTGTCATAAGCTGTTTAGAAATTTAGAAATGAAGAGGTGTGTGTAAGATACACAGAGCACACACACGTCTTGTCTGTGTGTGTAAATCCCTGATTGGCCTCCTGGCTCTCAAGAAACATGGAGTATTTACAAGTGTGTGACACTTTTAACACACTGGGATTTGTGGCTGTGATTAGATAAATGTTATGGGTTCCCTTTGTGTGCTCTATGAAGGAGAGAAAGAAACCGGTGTTTGGCAAAAGCAGTGCTCAGGGCTGACCAGTGGGTGCTGTAATTGTTACTGTCAGTAACAAAAGGGTGGCTGTTGCGTGGGTCTCAAAGAGGTTTATTCAGAGATTATTCACTGGGGGAAAAGTTGCAGTTGCTGAATGAAGGTCTTCAGCATTACGTCACGTCATAAAGTCAGAAGTGTTCTAGTGCAGCAGCACACACAGTGTGGGGAGAAATTATTTTGGGTACAAAACTTGCCTCTGGCCATTGCCATTTTATGGTCATTTAATTGTTTTGCCTTAATTGGCATAAAATGCGTATGCTGGAGGTCAAGATGATCTACTTGGATAGTCAGCCCTTGTTGTGGTTTCAAAAGGAATCAGTCATCATTCAGCATTTGCAGTGCTTTGGTGCCAATATAAATTTAAGGCTTCTTTCTTCTCAAGAGGGATTGTCCTGGGTTCCTTGAGTTTTTTTCTGCATGAAGGAGATATTGTCTGGAATGAACATGGAATTTTAAAAGTGCAAGCCTATGGATGTTCATTCTTGTTTAATTATAAGACTCTTATTTCATTTGTCAAGTCAACAGCTGCTTCCTGTTCTTTTTTTTTTCTTCATTTCCACATCAAATTAATTTTACAATATTTCCTTGCATGGTAGGTGAATGTGACAATATAACTGCACAGGTTTAGTTTAGTTGGTGTCTTGCTTTAACTTCTAATTCTAACTTTTCTTTGCTGAACTTGTTCTTTGAACCCTTTGTGTTTTTCATTTTAACTTCAGTGTGGGGATTTTTATCAAGTGATGGCTTTAGTATGGCACAGTCCCTCATGCCCCTATCCATTTATTCAAATGGCAGGATGACCTGGACTGCTTGGAGTACAGTGGAGGAAGGAAAGCAGCACACCAGATAATATTGCAAAGGAATTGCACCTTCATTTACCAGATGTCTTCTATTTTCTTGGCCAGGCAGAGAGAGGCTGGAACGACGAGATTTCCTTTATATTAGCATTAACCTTTCTTGCAGTCTTCAGAACCTCTTCATTCTCACTCCTCCCTCCTTGTTAACTAAACAATTGGAAGCAATTCTTTTGGAAGCTGTGGGTGTCATTCTGGAGGTCAGGAAGGAAAAATTCCATTTGAGCTGATGGATGCTTGTGATGTTTTGTCCTAATTTTTGCTGCATCCCAGATAGAACAATAGCTTAAAAAAAATCTGAACAAAGCACCACTATGTTACCAGGACGCCTCAAAGTCTTGGTATTTCGAAGAGTGAGTCTTTTGTAGACAGACAGCATCCTTGTGCCTGTGGTACCACTCCTAATATACAACACAAAAAGATGCCAGGCAGAGGAAAAATCTTTCAGGTGCTCTCTGAAGGAGAGTTTTTGTTCAAAGCCCAGCTCATTTGTTAAATACTGCAGGTATGTGTGGCTGTGGCCTCAGTGATGTAACCTTAGGAGCCTTATACATGCTCGAAATTTTAGTGCTTGTCTTGTCTTTTATCTTCTCTTCACTGCCTCAGGTGTGTGACCTGTCCTTCAGCCTGAAGAAGATGCTGATCCGACACAAGCTGACTCACAACCCCAACCGCCCCATGGCAGAGTGCCAGCTCTGCCACAAGAAGTTTACAAGGAATGACTACCTCAAAGTGCATATGGAAAATGTCCATGGAGAAACTGACAGCTAAATACAGCCTCAGTGAGGAGAGCGGATCCAGAGTGGTGCATTTGCATGTGTACAAACTCCAGACTTTCCACCTGGCCAGTAAGCACAGTCAGGAAAACAACTGTAATGCCTTTACATGTTATTTTTCCCAATTTTGTTCAAAATATGTTAGTAGGAAAAAAAAAAACCAACCAAAGACAATTCTGATGCAAAACAGCTTGAAAATAAAAAAAAAAATGAAGATACAAAATATTATCCTCATTTAAACAAAGAAGCTTTAAGCAAACTTCTCTTTTTTAATGACATTCTTAGAAGCTTAGATATTAGTAGCAGTGCCTGGAAATCCTGGACACTTGCAATGAAACTCTTGGCTGTCTGCCGCTATTTTTGTATCTAACCTACAAGGCTCCATTAAACTTACTTAATTTGAAACCACGCAGAATTTGTCATTCTAATTGACTGCAGATTGTATCAGGCTTGTTTTATTCATATCATAATTCCGCATTTTGTTGTAACACAATTTTGTCTCATTTTATTCGCAGCTTTCTCATTACTGTATGAAACTCATTAACTTGAATTGGTTCTTGAGATGCCAAAGTGTGTGGGTAGAGAGCTGTGGAAATCTGTCAACGTTCAGTATTCCTGTATGAGATTGAGGAGGATTTATTTCTTCTGGTTACATGAAACAAGACTGAAGAGAAAATTTTGAGCCATTTAGTTTTAAGTACTGTATTCATACTCATCACTGTGGCTGGCAAGGCAAGTGGAAAGACATCTTAACAGAGTGGCTTGAGCAGCTGGAATTGTTGAATTTACATGTATTTGATTTCCTGGTGAATAGCTGCTTCCCACAGTGTTTTTTTCTTGCTAAATCAGGTGCCCTGGATTTCTTTATACCACTTAAATACCTTTTTCTTTTTTTTTCTTAATTCTGTTCATAAACACTGGGAAAAATACTGCTTTAAAACCAACGATCAAATTCTTCACGTTATCAAAGTGAGTTGTTTGCTGCAGGAGACTCTTGAAAAGAGTTCCCACAGGCCCTCTTGTACAGCCAGATAACCAAGAAAATCTTATCTACAAGGACAGTAAAACTGTAACTTCGGAGGGTGATTGCATGTGGAATTCCTGAGTTATCAGCAGTTAATATTAAGGCTCTGGCATTAGTAAACTGTTCAGATGTATTTTGGACCTGTCAGTGTTTTGCAAAATG
Source organism: Donacobius atricapilla (assembly GCA_013397315.1). Lineage (NCBI taxonomy): Eukaryota > Metazoa > Chordata > Aves > Passeriformes > Mimidae > Donacobius > Donacobius atricapilla. The sequence continues at coordinate 112,793 of WBMY01007107.1, read as the reverse complement.
AACTGGGACATCTGTGTAGGGTTCCTGCAGATTTTGGAGAAGTGTAATTATGAATAATTCTCTTGTTTGTGGCAACCTCCTAGATGTAAAAGCATCCTAAGCCTTCATGCCCTCTTGGCTTCCTGAGAGGTAGGAGAAACTTGGGGGCCTTGCCAGCTCCATTCCACAAACCATTTGTTCAATTATAAATCAAGCATATTCTCTGTGTCTAAGACAACTGTAGTTGAAATAAGCATTATAAAGTTGAGTAAAGAGTATTTCCTCTCCTTGTTTATTGAGATTTTGTTACAATTTATCAGAGCAGTTTATTTCTAGGTCCAGAAAACTTTAATTTAGTGGTAGTTACTATAAAAATAATAAAATTTTAAGTGTTAGATAGCAGAAGCAACCAGTATCATATACTGAGTTGTGTGATGGTTTTTTAGCTCTATGTTCTTAATTATCTCGAAGGAGAATTAGATTGGTGACTTTTTGACATGTCAAGGGTGGGTCACTTTGTTGTTGTTTGCCTTCTTGACATCAGTGAAAGGAGGCATTGAGTCATAGGAGAAAACCAAGATTCCAATTCTTTGTTTTTCAGCCTTTCATGTTTTTCCTTCTTCCATTTGGTCAGTACAAACTCAGGCACAAACAACAGTAGAAGGAAAATAAAACACTAAAATAACAAAACAAAAAACCAAAAGTGAAGGTTTTCTAAGAAGTTTTTGAAGGATAAGTCTGTTAAAATACAAAGAAGAAAATCCTTTTGGGAAGAAAAAGAGAATAATTTAACATATTTACATGTTTTGCATAGGATTTTTGTCATAAATCTGTACTGTGAAGTTGCTGCATGTTTAGGGTTAATATCTGCGTTTTGAGAAGAATACCTAGTTGTGAAAATCAGTAAGTAAGAGAGGAGAATGTCTTTTTTTTTTTAAATTATTTCTAGGTAAGCTACAATATATAAAGATTAACCTTGCTGTATCTAATCAACAACAGCAGCTAAGCAGCTGAAGCTTTGATCTTGTTAATGGTGGCAACAGAACAAGGGATTGACAGGATCAATGGGGGAATTCAGACCTCCCTGGCAAACACAAGAAGCAGGTGCAGGAGGTTGAAACCCAGCTCCAGGTGAGCATCTTTTCCATATTGTCCTCCAGGAACTTTCCCTTTGGGCTAAAATGGCTGCAGACCTGAGCTGCTACGGAGCTAGCACCTGGCTCAGCAGCTCCAGGTCTTTCCACAGCAAGAGCTGCCCTGTTCTTTCCATGGGGGTCTGAATTTCTCCCAGTCAGAGGTAATAAGTTTCACATTACTTGTTTCATGAACTGTGTAATTGATTTTATATGCAAGGCAGACCTACCAGTATGCTACATATTTTTATTTGATCGTAGCTTTCTTAAAGAAAAAGGAGCAAACCAAAAGAAACAGAAAAGGAAAAAAAAAGCAAACCAGCAAACCCTTCTTCTCTGAGTAAAAATTTCCGTTGACAGTGTCCCACTTGGTAGTACCTGGAAAAAATAGAGAATGTTTCCTTCACCTGACTTTGAGAAGTGAGAAAGTCAAACCTGTTGCCCTAAAGGTAATTGTAAATTTTTCAGTGTTCTGTTTGTGTTTTTGTTCGTTAATATCATTTATTACAACCCTGACATTTCCATAATAAGTGGTGCCTTGCAGAACTATAGGAAAATCTAGAGATACTCCTCTAAGAGTGTGTAGTCACTGCAAGTTTAGGAGGTTGTGACTTTTTCCCCATGTTCTATAATTTTCTGCAGATACCATTTCATGTTCTCCTAATTTTTCCACTGCTGTTGGCCCCTCTTGGAGAGAGCTCCATCTCTGATGTTAGAAGCAGCAGCACTCTCACTAGTTCCTTTTGCTTTTTGTTCTGATCAGCTGTGTGTCCCCAAGGTGATAGAAATCATTAAGATGATAAAAATCCTATCATTTTCTAATGTTAGATTTGTGGTCTGTCTGTATGACTGTGAAGGATTTCATGTATTCTTTAATTTAAGCTATCAAGTCCTAAGTAGAAATCAGACAAAGGAGGGAATAGTCTAAGTTAACAGCTGCTGGGCATTTTGTGTTGTTTTAGATTGCAGCTTTTAGTGCTCTGCATTTGTGTCAATAAGTACTAGTGCTTTTATTCTTCCAAGACATCTGACTCTATATTTATTTTAGTTTTTCAATTTAAAAGATAGCATAACAGTCCGTCTAAAGCACCACTTTGCAGGAGCTCAGTGCTGCTATCAGGGTGTGATCAGGGCAGAGTAAAATGTTTTCAGTTACATGCTTGCTGCACTGAAGTGTTGGAGTTTTCTTCACATGGAGATTTGAAATCTACTTATTTTTTTAGGCGAGTGTGAGCTCAGAATACAATAGCAGTTACAGCTGTAAAGTTGTGTTCCTCAACATGAATTCTGACAGCTGTATGTTCTGTGGTACATCAAGAAGATGGGAGAAAATTAAGTAATTTAGGTCACAGCTGAAAAGTTGTCACAAATAAAGTTTCCTTGTCCTGGGAAATGGTTCACTGATCGTTTCAACCTGCTACAGCCAGTCTTTTATTTAATAGTTACTGCCTATTTAGTGTCTTATCTGCTGTTCCCTTCTCTTTGGAAGCTGTTCCTGACTGTGCAATGCTGTGGGCAGGGGCAGACAGAGAACTGGCAGAGCTCAGTGTTTGCAGAGTGTTTGCTTCTCACTTTCCCTGAGCCCTGTTTGTTATGCTCAAGTAGCAACATCTTGGAGTTTGCCAACATCAGCTGCCTCTCACGTTCCAGCAGCAGTGGCATCAGAGCTGGCCGTGATATGCAGCTGTCATCACCCTCCAGTGAGGGAGGGAAACGAGGCAGAAACACCCGCCCGTGTCACAAGTGCTGGAGAGACTTGGTGGTCCATTTGTCTCCGTGGTCTCCAGCTGAGGTAGGCAGGAAGAGATGGCTGGATTTCCATCACTGCACGTGTCCTGGGCCTGGTACGTCAGAAAAATCTAGGTAGTAAGATGGAGAAACTAAAACAAAGCCGGTGTTTGACTCCTGGTGTTACTGTGGAAAACCATGAGGTCTTTCCAACAACTAACCCAAGGAAACTTGGATTTAGGAATTATTATTCAACTTAAGAAAGAGAAAAATAGTAAGAGTTGCCACCTAGGTTTTTGAAATGGTGTGATCCCACAAGGTTTTCACGAAGAAGGTATGCATGCATATGCATAAAGTGTTATATAGGTCAGATACATAAAAGGCTAGAACGGAAAGGCGAGATTACAGCTTCACAGGGCTCTGGAAGTCTGATTCCGTGTGTGCTTCTGGAAATTAGTTGAGTCTAACTAAATTTTGGAATTTGACTCCATTGTCCAGTTTTTCGCTAGCAGGATGTCCTGATAAGCAGGAACTTGGTTCTGTACGAATGCAACCAGAAAATGTCCCAGATTAAATCTGGTATTTTGTTCCAAAAAATTAAAGCACCAATGAGACAAAATTGCAACCTATTATGATGAAGTTGTGTTGGTTGTATATAAATTTCCCACAAGACATCTTGCATCACAAACAGATATGATCAGCTGTACTTCAAATGTCATTGGGCATGTGTTCATAGCCTTTATCTTTCAAATCTCTGAAGCAATGGAAGTGTCTCAGCATGGTTGTACAGCAGCAGCATCAGGTAGGTGTAGCACGTAGTGAACTGGTTGTCAGTTTTCTAATTCCATTTGTTGTATGGTGAAGCAGCATGTTCTTGGCTGAACAATAATCAAAGAGAGGTTGTTTTCATTTCTGTTCTCCTTTGAGAAGGGCATTCAGCAAAAAGGAGCCAATAATAAAAGTTGTTTTGGGTTTGTGGTTTCAGAGGTTTTTGTGGTTATCCTTCTATAGGGAAAAGACTGTAAGCCCTTAAATCCACAAGTTCATTTCCAGTTTACCAGCTGTTCAAACAGAACTGGGAGGCCATGCTACAACAGGTAAGGTTGGTGCTGGAGGAGAGACCTCCGTTGCAGCGTTAGCCAGGGTAACTCTTTGGTACTAATGTTGTGATTGTTCTCTGTGTCATGCCTCAGACTTTAAAATATTCTTTTACAAACCTGATCTGCCAAATTCAAGGTAGATCATAAATCCGCTTTGCAAGACAGGAAGTATCAAAATTGTTTCCCAAAATGGCATCTTGTTCTAAATGTTTTAAAGCATTCAAGTCCTTTAGTCTGGCATGTTCTGACTTTTAAAAGATAGGTCAGTTATACTGTGATAAAACTCGTAGGGTTTGGTCACTGCATTACCATGTGCATTTGTGTGCAATTTGTTCAGTTTCATAGTAGGTAAAGTGGGGATTAGATCTGCTGACATGAAATAATAAAAGCCTTTCTTGAGTATGGCAGAAAAATTTTGTGATTACGGATCACTTTATTTTCTTCCTTTATCACTTAGAACAAAATTGTTAAAAACTTAGAAGAATAAAACCATGGTTAAAAATAGCTATTTAATTGCATTCAGTCTAGAAAATGCAAGAGGAGGATGAATTATTAAATTAAGAGTACACTAATCTTTACAAGATGCACGCTTTTTCTGTTTTTCTGGGAGGTTGTTTTTTCTAACCAGGGCAGGTTGCTTCCTTCCCTTCTGGTATCGAGCACAGAGTTTAGCCTGTAACTTGCTCTTGCCAGGTGACACTGACAGCCTATGCAGGGGACATTTTCTACTCTTTGGCTTTTGCAGAAGGAGAGGGTTGGGTTATTCTGGGAGGGCATGCCAAGGCCTCAGCTTTCCTATCCTTCCTTGTGATTTGAGCAGCCTTGAGCCATGTAATGACACCTTAAAATTTCTTCAATCTCTTGCTATATTTTTGTTTTCTAAACTCGCTGTATGTCTGAGAGAAAATCCTGAGGTTTTGAGTGCCTGACCCAAAAGCTTTCTTCAAATGACTGCAGTGGAAAGTTTCCTCGTCCCGTTAGGGCAGTTTGTTGGTAGATAACCTCAAGCAGGTGAGGTTATCCCTTTCTAAACTATTTCCTCAGCCACGTCCAGAGTACTTGTATGGGATGGCAGGGCTGGGCTTAGCTCTTCAATATAGAAAAGGACTCTGAGATCAGTTCTGTTGGAGCCAGAAATGAGACCACGTGTATTAAACCTGCAAACCAAACCTGTAAATTCTTCCGTCCTCACCTTTACAGTGCAGCAAGGGTGGCTGGAAGCAGTGGTTCTTCTCCTTGCTGTGATACTTTTCATTAGCCTAGCAATTATAGTAAGGTTGGAATGTGGCTGTAGAATTCAAATCAGAATTGGAGTAGAAAAAAGCTGTGAAATCAATGGTTTGAACTTTGTTTGCTTGTTTGTTTGTTTTCCCCATTCTAAACATCAGTCTGTAGAAAGCCGCCACAAAACTGGGCATGACTCAGCCAATCACTGTAGGGATGGCAAAGGGGTTAAAATTTAGCTGTTCTCAGTCAGAGAGATAAATTGCTGATTGGTATGCAAGTTCAGTGATTTCTTTTTAAACTTAAACAATTAACAGCCCATCAGAAGTAAAAGAAAATAAAAATTACGGTTTTCCTGGTATAAATGCGTGCATTTGCTTTGTATCAGAATGGTCCTTTCCTGCTGTATATTTTACTGGCACTATGAATTATTTACCCTTTCAGCTGCAATTGTCTAATTCATCTTTTTTAAATTGACAAGTCTTACAAGGAATCATCCTACTTGGATTTCAGGCTAACAGCTACCAGCCATGTGATTGCTCAGTGTGGATGGTGAGCAAGGTTACATTTTCTGAGTTATATTAAATTCTACAAGGCAAGATTTTTCCAGAAACAGAAACTTCATAGTCAGTTTTGGAGCCCTTAGTTGTGATTTTAAATTGTTACTCTTGAGCATACTACTGATCATGTGTCAAGGTATTAGTCAGATGCATAAATTTAGTAAACTTAAAAAATCCTGATATGTGTGTGTTCCCTAGGAGACTTATTTCATAATTGCTGGTAACTTCCCTTGTGAATGTAAAAGCCCAGTCAGTAGCAAGTCCTGTAATTACAAATTTCCTCTGATTAACTGTGCTGTTTCCTAAATTAGAGTCTAGCAAAGTCTGTTCAGGATATGGGCTACTGTCATTTTGTCCACCTCTCTGTCTGTAGAGGATAAATACTTAAATGTTTTGCTTCAAAAAGTTTATTTCCAGAAATAAAAAAAAAAAACCAACTGAATGCACTTACTCTGAAAGAATCTGGAGCTGCGTATTTGCTGTGCACTCAGAGTGGCTGTGGCATTTGCATTTGGTTTTTCTGAAAGCAGATCCTGACTGGATAAACTGCTTTCACCATCTCTTTTCCTGCTTGGTGTTCCTCATGCCATGTTTTGAGAAGCCTCAGACATAAAGAACAATATTTTCTAGAAACTAAGCAAAATAGATCACAGATGAATCCTAGGGTCTGTGTTTCACTTCAGACTTACCTTAGGTGAATCCACAGCTGCTGTGGATTTTGGCAATACATCCTCTGAGAAAATGAAAAATGTTCTCTTGTTCTCATCTTGTACTTGCTTAGCTTTGCTTTGGGAAGTTGATTTATACTCATGTAGGAAGAAGTTGTTATTACAGTGAATACATGTGCCAGAGAGAGTGGTCGTGGAGTTCACTGTTTACAGTAGGCACAAGCAGTATATTAAATTTAAAAAGTTTATGTGTGTAGCATGCATGCACATACACAGATCAAAACATGTCACTGTAGGGAAGAGTTGCTGTGAATGTGAATTAATTCTAATTAATTATGACTGAACAAGGCAAATCATTTGGTCATTATAATTATCTGTGGAACCAAAGCCAGTTTCAGAACGAATGAAGAATTGCCTAAACCTGGTTAATAGGATTCATATTTTCAGCATATGGCAAGGTTATGTTTTTAAGTACAGGCAATCAGGAGTCTAAATGCATTCTTAATAAAATTCCCCCTATCAAGTGATGAAATTCTTCTTAAACTGCAGAACCAAGACAAGGCCAACCACACGTATATCAGAACACCAGGCAGGGGTTTGAGGCTTCATTTGATCTGCTGTCCTTGTGTGTCTTCAGTTTACCTCTGTGCCTGCCCTCTTGTGGATTTTAAATGCATTAAATACTCTAGATTTAAATTCTCCAGATGCTAAGACTGCAGGTCTTTGTGGTGATCTGATGAGTAATTTGCATTATCTAGAACAGAAAGTGTTCTAGGATTCTTGTGCATTTCTTCTGAATGCATTATTTGACTAAGAGATTTGTCCTCCTTATTCTCTGTCTTGGGAAGTTCTTTTATTCTGTTTTTGAGCCCTATTTTTCAAGCATTTGTTATTTCTCACCCCCTACTGTCACACAATTGCTCTTCAAATCTGTCTCAGGGAACCATGAATCAAAAGATGACAAGGCAATCAAAATACCACTGATACATTCAAAGCTTTGGGAACTTTTTTGAATGTCATAAGGTAGACAGATGAGAGCCTTCTACAAATAACACTTTTCCAATCCAGCCTATAATTTCTATCTAAAATATTGCTGTGTGTGCAGTAGTAGTAAATTGCTCTAAAGCCAGAGGCCAGGGATTACTCCTGTGCTGAATGCATCCAGGAGGATTAGTGTAGGTGAGCCTGCAAGGTAGAATATAATAAATAAAGGATAATGTTGTTAATGTTTTTAAGCCAATGCAGCTTTGAATTTTGTTACAGAAATAGGAGGAAGCGATGTTTGGTGTTCATGATGTGCAACGGAGAAACTCAGCTAATGAAAAATGAATGAACTATCCGACAGTATCTCTGTGTCAACACAAAATGTTTTAGAGAGCCTCTTAATTTACATCTTATAAAGGATAACAGCCAAAGGACAAGAAAGGAGAAATGTACACTATGGGACCAAAGTCAGGAATTGAAAAATAAGTGTGAAAAGTGAATTCCTGAGCAGAAATTGGAAATAGTTGCTGGTTTCCTCTCACTGTCCAAGGTGCTGATGGTACCTGTGAGACAGCGACAAGATCTGCACCACAAAGGTGGGGACCTGCCTTCTGGGACCAGTCAGTCCCAGAGCAAGGGCAGATCTCATAGGCAGGGTTTGTTCTGTTCTGCACAGCAGCATGGGATGAGGGCTGTCAGAGCTACTGACAGTGCTGATGCTGTGATAACCACCCTGGAGTCATGGTTACAGCCATCGGAGAAGCGTGGCCAGCTGCATTTTGACATGAATGTTCCCATGTATTAACATCATCGTGCTGTGCTTACATTTGAATACTTTGAGTGATGTTCCAGAATTATTTTTTTCATTTAATTTTGAGAAAATAGTAAAAAATATTCGAAGTATATGAAAATTCATTTCTGGATGGTTACTGAGCTTCAGTGTGTCATATGCTACCTCATGTAGACCTGGTTCATAATCTCTGTGATTTGGTTGTTTTTTTCTGTGTTCACTTTGATGTTGCAGTATGGCAGCAGAGGCTTTAGAAGTCACTTGAATGTAGGTGGTGCTGTTACAAATAGTGAAACAACAGATAGAAACTCAGAGAGATAAAGGCATTGAAGTAAATCTATGCAATTTCTTTGGCTGAGATCACATAAACCACAACTCCTGGACCCAAGAAGATGCTGGTTTCATGCTGTGACATGTATTGAAATAAAATTCCAAAGCACATTCATCTCTACGCATAAGAATGATCACATAAAGGATAAATGGTATTTTGATAATTAAGCCTTTGTTGTAGTTACAACCATAAGTTTGTGTGCTACCCAATAGAGTTCTGCTGTTCTGTGCTCCAGTATGTGTATGGAATTATTTATTCCTTACCTAGCACATACACGTATGTATGTGTTTGCTAAGACTCCAGGGAAACATTTAAATGCATGTTGGACTTCTGTGAAAGTCCATAGAGTGCACTTGTTTTTTAGAAAATAAGGCAGAGGCATTCAAATACCTTGCTAAATAGGAAAGTAAGGATGGGAGAAGTTGAAGGCTGTTTTTGATGTCCTTGCTAAGTAACAACTTACTTTGTAAATATCTTGGGGGTTTTTGTAAAGTGCTACTTATTCTGAATTAGTGATAAAAACTTTGCCATTTATTTTAATACTGAGAAGAAATTCCCTTATTCTGCCAACATGACATTCTCTTTTTGCTGAGGAAAACATAGCCTGTTGCTGTTTTTTGCATCTCAGCTTTCAGTTCTACTAAATCTTTCTGTCACTTCTCTTAACATCTCTGTTTTCAGCACATTTAGGTACTCTGTAGGGTTTTAAGTTGTTTTAGCTTGGGTCCGTTGTGAGACATTAATACAGCCTTGACAAGGTCCGTGGTGTGGAACGTTCTGGTCTCTAACACCAGTGAGAACAGATGGGGGAGCAGAGCCGTGTCTGACGTAAGGCACACAAAAATGTGGATGCCGCCAATTAATCACTGCACACTGCTGACAAATAAGTGGCAGTAATTGATGCAGCCCTTTGAGAGACAATCTGGAACTACTGCAGCCTGGGAAAGCTCATTCATTTCTTTTCCTTTCCCGAGTTAGTGGTGAATAACTGCCCTTCCTTAATTGCTGCCCAGCGTTGCTTTATAGGGTGACAGTGTCAGTGACAAGCCAGGAAGTCAGAGTCCCGTTGGAGCATTATCTGGCTAAGTCTTGTCTGTGTTCTGCTTCTGCAACTACTGAGGTTTTCTTTTCAGTATATTGGCTGCCAAAGAGCTTATGCACATACACCTAAAGAGCATTTGAGTACTTAAAGGTGGCCTGTTAGGTTTTCTGCTTGACAATCTCGTTATCAAGATGTTTCCATTATTTATGTTACACTCCTAGGCTGGAGTGTCAGGGTTTCTAAGATGCCCAGTAGATTCCAGCAATAAAATCAGTGCACTCTGACTAGATCTGATTTGCACTCTGTGCTTTGTTTTAGGTGAATTTATCTGAGTTCGAGGAAAGCCAGAAAGTCTCATGGCTGTAAGAAAAGGTGTAACTGTTTTAACAGGCAGTATGCCAGACCAAGGCAACATATATTCAAACCACTGTCTGCTGCTAAGGTCCTGCTTGCAGAGAATTCCTTTTCTTGACAGCAGAGCGGGAAGTCCAGACTCAGTCCAGAACACCAGAACAAAGAGAGATTTCTGCTGAATTTTCTCTCTGGTGGGCAGTGGCCGCTTCCATCACACTGAGCAAAACTTTTCTTCCAGAACAATTGCCTGCCTCGGTTATTACTGGAGTGAGGCCAAAATATTTCACTTTGGTGCAATAATATTGTTACAGCAAAAAGAGCTGCTGAGCAGAACCTGCTAGGACTGTCACATCTGTGGGTAGGGCCACTGCCCGCCCCGTCGTGATTTAGATCTGCTCCCATTTCCTTGTAATTATCTGGCTGGCTCAGATATTGTTCAGATTCCTGTAACTCCTGACGAAGCCCTCTGCCTGTTTCCTTGTCTTGCTTTTTCACCTCTGCATTGCGCAGAAAAACAGGTATCCCCTGCTGAGAAAAGGAGGAGGTAAATTGCTCCCACTTTCTGGACTGGAGAACTGAAGCACAGGGCAGTGAATTGCCCTGTTTGCCAATAATCCAAACATTTGTATCTTGCATTGAGTAAAACAGGAGCTGCAGAAACTTGGGGTCTCTGTGAGCCAAGCTGGTTGCATCTGATTTGCACAGACCTCAGTAGTGATTCAGTGGCAGAACAGAATAGATAACTAAGTGTAGAAGTGAGGAGGGGAAAAGAGAAGAGCTGCTAATGAATCCTGTGTTTCCTTTCACTGGAATCCCTTGCCAAGAACAGCACTTCTCTGTGGCCATGAATGACAGATTTCTTTCATACTTTCATTTAGCCATATTTGCTTTTTGAACTCAAATTTGCCTCTTCTGGGGAGGCTGAATTGTTTCCTCACAGCATTCTTGTTGCTGTGATGCTGCTGGAATAACTGGTGAGTGTGCTAGCAGCAGACTGCAAGAATGTTATTGTTCTCTAGCAGAAATGGTTAAAAGGTGGGGGCTTTGCAGGGTAGGGTGTGTAAACTGAGGAGAGAATATCTCAGAGTCTCGGTGTATGGCAAATGAGAAGCAGAATGAGCTCATGCTTTCATCTAAGTTGAGGTGTTTTTTCGTGTGAAATAGAGGAAAATGGAATTTTAGCCATTGCAAAAGTCCTGGCAAATGTCAGAAGTGTTTCCTTGGAATATTTTACCATTGTGTTCTCAATTCCACTGAATCTTTTATTTTAGTAGAATTCTTGGAGTAGAATTAGGAATGATACAAAATCAGTTTTCCTTCTTAGCTTTTTTTTCCTCTTTGCTTTTTCCCTTCAGGTTTTTGTTGCTTTTCCATGTCACCCTCTCAACCCTTCCTTTCCTGTCTATTTTCTCTGTGTTTAGATCTTTCTCCAAGAAATCTGGAAAGATGCATCCATCTACTTTCAGAAGAACAAATGTGCAAAATGAGTGCTGTATTCCCTGCTGATTTCACAACTCTTACCAATGTTTTTCCCAGTGTTTCTGTGGCCTTTCTCCAGAGGCACCTGCCAGATCTAGACCCCTGCTCAAACTCTCGCTGCAGTGGCTGTGCACTGCTGTGGATTTCTAGGATAAAAGGTGACCTAGTAAAACACGTCTGCAAGTGGTAGAAGCAGGAATGGGTTTTTTTTCCTAACATAAGTAGTTACGCAGAGTTCAAGATCCATAGGAAAGCTATGTTCTGGTGTGTTTGACACAACCTGTAATGTGTTTTTAACTTTGGTGCAATGTAGCTGTTACCATCACCTGCAGTAAAATAAACCTATTTTACTGAACTGCTCAATCACGGGGTGTTTCAGTCACATTTTTCTAACATTTTCAGAGCTGCCTGAATAGAGGGCAGCCAGCATCGTTAGGTTCATTCAGAAGAGCACTTGAGACTGGCTGTTTTTGGTTACATGTCCAAGCAGAAACTGGGAAGATCAATACCATGAGACTTGATTCCTTGCTACACTTGTAGTTATCCAGCATTTCAGTATTTCCAAATGAAGGAGCAAAATGAGACCCACAAGTGTTGGTGACAGAAGATGGGATCATGTTGAATGAGAAGGTGTCATATCCCTTTGGAATTGTTTACCTGCTGCCCACTTTACCCAGCCAAGACGAGACCACTGTGTGGCAATCTCTGTGGAAAATTTATTGAAGGTTAGTTAGGTTGTGCTTTCTTTGTAGTTGTTTTCTTAAAAAAAAAAAATCAAAAAATCTTAATTGCCTATTATTGATTCTTAATTGATTCTTGTGCTGGATTTTCCCTAAAGCATCTCCAGTTTGCATAAATGGTGCTTGTCTGAGTGTTAGACTCTCCACGTGTGAGGAGGGCATTGGGTGGATTTTTGTGCATGTTTTTCTATTTGGTAAAGGTAGTACTTAAAGCTGTAATAAAAACAATTGGTCTGAAAACCTTGTTTTCAGTTTGGAATAGTGTTTGGGTGTTACATGTGTTGTCAGCATTTTCTTGATAGTTCATACCTGTGACTGTGTCAAATGTGATATTTTTTTTTCTTTCTTTCTTAATGTGGTAATAGTCCTTTTCTATACTAAAGGGTTTTCATTTGGGAAAATGTATTTCCTGAGAGATTCATGAAATGACACCTCACTGGCCAATTGAAAATGTTACTCTCAGAATTACAGCTTTATTTGATGTGTGTACTGTGGTCTTCTGCTTGTTGTTTCTCACAGCCTGGGATGCTATGTCATTTCCTAGTGTAACTAGTTAGTTATTCCTAACCAGTGAGGTTACAGTTTAGATAAATAGTTGGAAAAAAATGAAGGCAAATACTGTATCTGGTTTGTGGTTGTTAAGTGATGAATGAAATAATGAATTGGCCTGGCCATGCTCTGAAGTCTGTGGCAAAGTTAGAATTTCAAACTCTTCTGAGTCAGCTGTTAGATCAGACTCTTTGTCTGGGAAGAGTTTCAGCTGCACAAAATGTGTTTTTTTTATATACAGAGTAATTTGAATGTTACCTAACAAACCAAGTTCTCTTCTTGTTTTGATGTGAACAATTGAGATTTCCTCTTTTGCTGGCAGACTCCATTAACTGTGTGGCTTTTTTAATCACCAGGCATTCACCCCAAATAGCCTGTATATTGTTGGAGTGTCCTTACTGGTAAGGAAACATGACCTGCTCTCTGATACTGGGCCATCCAAAAGAATATAGTAAATTTTAATGTGATTGTAACTTAGCCAGCATTTACATAAAAGACAACAATGATCTTCTTGTTATGGAGATCATTAATGAAACATCAGCACTGGTCTGCAAATGTGCTACCATGTTGTGATCCAGCTGAAAAAACAGCCCTGTGTAACTTGAATACGTTGCATAACACAGGAAGAGAAAAACAAACTCAATTTCCAATGGTTGTTTACATTTTAACTAGATCCCAGTGAAAAGTCTACAGTGAGTAGCTTTTTGAGTAATTTAACTTCTGTGTCCTCTGAAGGAATATCTGGGAGGCTGAATGTGTTCTTTCTCGCCTGCTCGGGGCTGGTATTTGTGGTTGCATTTCTCAATGTGTTAATCTGATGTTAGAAATCCAAACAACACTGAGTTCCACAGAAGTCATGTGGCACCATTTGTGTTTCTGAATGGAGAAAGGGATGAGTGCTCTGCTCTGGGGCTTGTGGGTGATTCAAAATCCATCTTGCTTGTGCAGTCAGACATGTAACTTGGAAATTTGCTTCCCAATTGGTACCTGGACAGATAAAAGTGGTAAGTCACATCTTGTGATAGGCAAACTCATGGGAACATTGTCATTTACAGAACTTGCTTGATATTTTTTATCAAACTATAGTTTCAATGCCAGTACATTCAAGACAAACTCTTTTCCCTTCAATGGTGTTCTTCAGTTTTATCTCACTGAAGAAAGGCAAAAGTTGCAAAACTCAGCAAGATTTCAGGAGGACACAGCCGGTCAGGAAACGCTGCAGCTATTTCTTAGAAGTTCTGCCATTTTCTAGTGTTAAATTCCCATGAGGACAGTGAGTGGTCTGATCCAAGTTTGAAATGTTTGTTAACAGTTTTAAAAGTCCTCCTCTGCTCTTTTTAAACTGAGATTTCTTGAGGAAGTTTATCTTGTTGGAAAGTTTTTGAAGGAAATCGCATCCAGGTAAAAATTGAATTTAGAAAACTGAACTGCAAAATGAAACCCTCAGCTCTTAGTATGGATGGTGTGCAAACTAACATCTGGACGGAGTTCAAGAGACTTATGTTGACTTTTTATTAGCAGGAGATCTGTTTCTGTGACCCAGGAGAAGGTGCACAGGCATTGCTGACCCAAAAAAGATTGCTCAGCATCACCCAGCAGATTGATATTGCCCTACATGTGAATTATTGATGGATGGAACAGCCACACTATGATTTGTATTTCGTGTTATTAGCTGAAGAGGAAGGGAGGGTGCTGTGCTGGCTTGTTTCAGTAAATAGTGTGCCACTGTAAACTTTAAATTTCTTATGAACTGAACAGACTTGCAGGGCAGGTGCTCATTACAGTTTCTTGTGCTATCATTAAAATTAATGGCCATATCATCTCCAGTGGAGGTGTTTAGTTTGGTGACACTTCAGTGGGTGAGTGAGGGATGCAGAGGATCTGAATCCTTTCAGACATGGCTTGGTCTTGGGTGTTTTGTGCCAGCAGGATCTCACGTTAGATGGTGAGAAAGCACTGGACAACAGATATAACTGCTCTATGCCACAGGACTAAAGCAACACTCTCAGCCTGGTATAGCTGCTCAAATAAACTATGTAGTATTAAATTTGCATTAAGTATTGTGGCTTATTTGATCAACAGAGCTCTCCCATCTCTCCCATCCCAGTCCCTCAGGCCACAGATGCAGCAGTGGCTTTTCAATTGACTGAGGACACCACATAATTAATGGTTGCCTGGAGATTATTATTTGGATTTGGTTTAATTTAGGATTTGGCTATGTTTTTGTAATTATTTTTCCTTTATTTTCCCCATATGAGAATAATCTGCTTTTGATATGTATTGTTACCCTTAGATTTAAAGTAAGTGACACTATGCAAACTGAATTTCAAATAGTGCAGCACTGGCCAGTTTCCAACCTGGGTTAGATTTATAGGATAACAGTATATTGTATTTTTTTGTGTCAGATTCTTGGAGTGACACAACACTTAGTTGATTTTCACACCACCACCCATCTTTCTATATATAAAACAAATGTTACGAAAGTCAGCAAAAAGCTGCATGCTTCTTTTAAAGGGCTGATTGTTTCCGGGAAGATACTTGATCTAGAGATTGGCTGAGATTGACCCTGAGTGTGTGTGTTCCATTATCTTATTTGTCTTCTACATTTCAGTAAAGCCTGGAGGTCCTTGACAGCTGAGCTAAGTAAGGGGTGTACACAAATAATAAGACAAGTGGTCTTCACTGCAGTTCAAGAAGAGAGAAACAAGAGCTAGAAACCAAGAAAAATTGTGTAAAGCACAGCGTGTGCTTGGAGAAGGTACATTTTCTGGTGGTTTTTTTTTTTTTTTCCTTTGATAGCATGCACATTATATGGACTGAGCTTTGCCCTCTGGTTGGCCTATTTTGCAGAGGAATGGCCTGGATTAAAAAAGTTGGTTACAGTTTGGTATGTGCCAGTCTAAGGAGAGAAAGGGAGGCAGGTGCATCACTTCTCTTCCTGGAAAAGCTGATTTTATAACCCAAGGCTCTGAATCCCAAAGTGGCAAAGGAAGGACCCCTGGGTTTCTTTATGAACCTCTGCTTCTGACATTACAGCAAAGACTGTCTTAACAATCAGGTGGGACAACTTTCAGGTTAAAAAGAGACATTGACTTTGTGCTGCACTTTCTGTTTTATTTGGTTTTTTTCTCTCCTCAGTTCATTCTCCTTAGAGTTTCTGTTTCCAAATCTACAATAAAACAAAATATTAAATGATTGCTACAGTGGGAGGTAACACATGAGAAATGTAAACAAAAAAGGCAGCATGGTTTGTTCATCCTCTAATTGAAGGTAGATATTGCTTTAAAATGCAAAAAAATCTTTGTTTGTAGACTGCTAAATACCCTAAATCGTGAAGTTCAGTGGGAATCCTTTGGAAACAGCTATGATCTAGAACTCTGAATAATTTACTGTGCCTGCTCAATTCTGTGATCTATCAAAGCCATGCTGCAGTAATTGAAGCTGAAGTTGCTCCGCCACTGGAACTGCATAAGACAATAGGGGTCAATGTATTTCCACAGAGAAAAAGGGTTTGATCAAAGTCCTGTGCGTTATCAGAAGTAATTCCCTCTTGTAACAGGAGGCTTCCTGCTGATGCACATGTTTTTAACAGATACCAAAGCCTATTTTCTATTATTTTTACGGGAGGATGTACTTCTGTTCAACAGCCCATCCTTTAGTAGGAGTTCAAAGCAGTGTCGAGCAAATGTCGCTAATCCTTTTGAATTAGCGGTGCAAGTTCATGAGGTCACTTGTTACAGTGAGGTAATACGCGGAAAACCTCTAACAACTGAACATGTGTTGCATGTGGAGCCAGAAGCAAAGTAAACTGGAACCCTGACATGAGATCGTATTCTGCAATGAGCGTGTATTCTGCATCCACATCAAAGCTCTCCCATGCCTTCCGCCCAGACCAGGACGTGGAGCTGGGAATGTCTCTCTCTGCCTGTAGCCTCAGACAGCAGGCTCTTGGAGTCACCATACTCCACTTGAGCCTTTGAAAGTGGGTCCAGACTTGAGGAGATTTAGCACTAATGGCACCATTGCTTCCATTATCAGGTTGATTACATTTGTGCATGCGGTGATGGCATTTAATGAAATCATGTTTGGAAAACCATTGAGAATTTTTCTGGCTTTTTCCTCCTGAATGGTATCAGGGGTTGCCTGCAAGAATTCTGATGCCATTTGCAGTTATATTAAAATGCACAAAGTCATTCTACATTAGTTAACGCTACTAGAGACCAGCATGCTCTGAGTTTGTTGTCTCTTCTCTTGAAGAAAGCAGAATGCCTATCCATTGAGCTTTGTTGCCTGATGACATTCACCCCTCTATGTTTGCTGCTTAGGTTTCTTTATAGGCCTGCACTCAAAGTTAGGACAAAAGTAACTGGAAAAGGAGTGCAAAGACCTTTTAAAGTTTGCTCTGGCTTGGAGCAGCCATAATGTGCAACTCAGTTCTGTGTAGATAAACTAGCGCTGATCCTTGGAGCAGCAGAGCCCAGCTCTTGGCCTGAGTTAGCCATCCCACTGCTCAGACCTTAAACTGGGAAAGGGCTGTGCAGTTTCATCTGCTGTGGTTTGCAGCTTTGAAGGTAATTCAGTGCATCATCACTTTGGGTGTTTGCTTTGGAGTCCATTCTGGAACATAAATCCCTCTGGGATTTCCTTGGAGGGGGGACAAAACATTATCCTTTCCTCGAAGTGAAATGAGATTCCATTGACTGTCGGATAGCTCCTGTTGCCCGAGTGCCAGTGCAGCACGGAACAACTGATTCATTGTGTAACTGTTTGTTACTGCTGAAAAATGAGTGTAAAACCCGTGGCTTACACTGGGGGAGGTGTTTAATTGCACCTCCCTGCTGTATTTATGGCTCTAAGTTCCTGAGTTTTGTGGAGCTTCCACTGCAAAGCAGTAATGGAAAACTTCTGGGAATTTATGGCATATAGATGTGTAATGCCTGTTTTCTCAGATGCAACTGGCAGTTTAACTGAAGAGATTGGTACGATATTGTTTGCAATTTGATTTATTTTGACTGTCAGCTATGGTGAGCTCTTAGAAAATAATTTTGAACTCTCTCAGGAAGTGATTCTTTTGGTATCTTCAAGACGTTAGTGTTGTTCTCTGTGCATAGAAAGAGCAAAGAGATAAATTCTTTGTGCTCACTGGAATGATTTTTTTCAAGTGCAGGAAGAGCACACTGCCTCCAAAATGGCTGAGCA
Source organism: Donacobius atricapilla (assembly GCA_013397315.1). Classification (NCBI taxonomy): domain Eukaryota; kingdom Metazoa; phylum Chordata; class Aves; order Passeriformes; family Mimidae; genus Donacobius; species Donacobius atricapilla. The sequence goes on along the minus strand of WBMY01007107.1, from coordinate 94,933 downwards.
CTGCTGTACATAGAACATGTGTTGGGAGAGCAGAGCATCAGCTGCCCATTAGTAAATCAGCTGGAATTAGGTGGCTGTGGAGTCAGTAAGATTAAAACTCAGAGGCAGATGCCAGCATTGGCATAGGATGATTTCTGGTCTTGGAGCCTTCATGCAAAGTGCACAATATTCCTCTCCTCTAATCAGAAGCAGATCCTCCCCACCCAGCTGTCCTCCTTACTCTTGCACATTCTTCCACAAGTAGTGTGGGCCAGGCAATGAAAACTTCATTTCCCATGATATCTTGAAGGAAATCTGTAGGATTATCACCACCTGTTACCACTGTGCAGCACTCAGATGCTGCTTCACGCTGCAAGGTGAGATAGAAAGTAAATGCAAATGTGAATGACAATAGCAGGAGCAGATGCCTGGGAAGGAGAGCCTTGCCAGCAGGATTTCTTTTGCTTCAAATATCCTGTCTGGATATTTCAGGACTCTACACTTCAGTCCATATTCTGTTTTCCTCCTTCATCTTTTTGTACCTCCTCTGGTCAGATTGTTTCCATAACAAAAAACAGCCAGCAAAGAAGATGAATTGCTTGTACCAGACCCTACGCTGCAGGCCCTGATACTGCCGAGTAGTGCACTGTGGGTGGGATTTGGTTTCCTGAGCATTTATCCCTGCTGTGCTCTGGAAGATGCCCCAGGACAACTCACTTGGGCCTGCATTGGCCCAGAAGGGCATGAGGTCCTGGCTCATTTGTCAACCTCATGGTGACAAGGAGACATGGCCCGAGGCAGCCAAAATGCCCCTGCACAGCCCTGTTTACACAACTGCGTGCTGCCCACAGTGAGCCCTTGCACTCTGTGCAAAGGTTGAGAGAAAGTTTCCTGAGGAGGTTTGTTTTTGGACAGAAAATTGAGGTTTTATTTGTTCCTTTGTGTGATACATGCCTTTCCTGCAGGCAGAATTCCCAATTGAAACTTGGTTGTTCAGCTCACAGCACGAACGCAGCCTGCCAGAGGGGAAAGAAACGTTTTCCAAGCAATTCCATAGCAGCAGCCGCAGCTTCCACCAGTGACTCCTGTGCTCTGTTGTGCATTATCACCACTTAGGAAGCCTTGCTTTTCTAATGGAATATTGTACTGTTTGGAGGATGGTAGTGTAAATCCCACTTTTTTTTGCCAGAAAAAAACCCAAATAGGAACAATTAGCAGAAAAACAGGCAATAGCAGGAATGTTTGTCCTTCTGTCATAATGCTAAATTCTTAAAATATGAGTTCATCTGCAGATGTAATTACTGTGTCTTGCTTGGTGATCTGCAAGCAAGTTATGAGAAGGTAAAGAAGACCTGAATCTTTTCAAACAAAAGACATTTTATTCCTGGAAGAATATGGAACAAAGTGCTTCTTGTGGCTTCTTTTTGTTCTCTGCACTGCCTTGTGCAGTCTTTGTGGAGGGTGCATAAGGATTTATTTAGAGATACTGCCCTCACTCCAGTGATCATCTCCACATGGGGTAGAGGTCGGTCTTTCTATCATTTTTCCTGGGTGGGGGTCTTAATTTGGAAAAGACCTGGCTAACAGACTGTTTATTTGTTCCTGATCTTTCTTCATGTGATTATGGTGGCTTCCCTCCTGATGATGAGGAGGGGATTTTCGAAAGTACTCTGTTGGCCAGAGCCTGTTCCTGTAAAAGACATCAGGGAGACTCTCCTGGGTGTAGTGGAGGTTGAGGTTGGGCAATAGTAATCAGGTTCTTTTTTAAATTGCTGTTGTTGGTTATTTTGTAGACAGCAGGTGGAACAGTTGGAATGAAATACCTGGTGCACAGGCAGCCTGTCAGGAAATGCTAAGGAAATACGTGTGCAGAAATTTCACGTGGAGAAATGTAGTTACTGGTGTATGCTGACCAAAAACATTGCTTGACAATTGGTGTTGCAAGAATGGAGGGAAAAGGGAAAACAAGGGTAAAATGAAAAATATATGGTGAGAACATAGATGCTCATCTCCAAAAAACAGATGAAAATTATTCTGTGTTGTTACCTGTCTACAGGTATTCTTGATTTCAGTACTCTTGTCATAATCCTATTAGAACCCCACATCTTCTGCTATGATTTAGTCTGGCGTATGCTTAATCAGCATCATGCAGAATTGAAAAATATCGGTGTAGTTTATACAATATATCAATGAGGAATGTTCACCAAAGTGAACTAGAACAGGTAAAGTACAGAAAAGCCCTGAAAGCATATTTGTTTCCTCTCAAGCATGTCATGTTAGCTATGACATTGGTTGTAGCTGTTCTGCTTACCTGAAGATCACATTAGCAGTATTTTATCTGTAGCATAAAACAGAATATGGACATAATATGCATAAGTCTGTCTCCATGGAGAAGTTAAAAGGAGAGGAAGCAGACATCCTTGAGACACTCATGGTTTTTGCTGAAGGGGACAGGATTTATGTCCACCTCTCTATCAGGGCACTGTATTTCAAACCTTATGGATGCTGTCAGTCCCAGGCAGCATTTGTTGGAGAACTGCTACAAGATGTTATAAGGACTGTTCAGTGCTTTTCTGCAAACCTGTGAGAAGATTCTGAAGAGCATTCAGATGATCAGAGCTCAGGCATTAACTGCATTATTCCTTGAATGCCACTGTTAGCACCTGACTTATGAAACCCATTTGACCTTCCCGTACAGGGACGGAAATCTGTGGTGCAGTCTGACAGCCTTGAGCTTTTGCTACCTTTTCAGGTTCACTTAGGAAAGCTATTAGCTGGAAATGCCTGATATGGTTTCCTATTTGGGGGATTAGTGTAATCAGGTGAGTTTTCTAATTGCATTGGACAGTGCCAGAGTTGAAATATTTATGGCTCAGCTTTCCAGTATAATCAGTATTTATCAGTCATAGTTCCTTATTAACACAATATTACATTTCTAGATTATCTGAGTTTTTTACTAGGTTCTCTGCATACATAACAAATATGTCTCAGCTGTTTCCTTCATGTTACTTTGTCAGGAAAATGGGACATTTATCAGTCTATATTGATACAGTTCCTAGTAAAAAGATCAAAGGAGGAGTTTTGCTTTTTTCAGCATTGAGCCTGCAGATGTTTTTATTAATCAAGTTAATCTTCCAGGAACATTTTTTGTCTTTATCTGCTGTCTTGAAAGGGAAAAAAGTGATGCTGAGCTTTAGATTTGCTCAGTCACATTTATCTTGTATAACATTTCTGTGCTTGACTAGAAGTTGCTGTGACGAATGTGAATTAAAGAGGGAAAGATAATAACTACTTTGCCATCCTGAAAAATGTAATTGCAGAGTCAGTGCTACTGTCTAAATAAGCTGAAAGAGAGCCAAAAACTCTGCTAGTCTTGCCGAGTTTGGCTCTGGATGCCAAAATTGAATTTGATCTTCTCTGTTGGTTATTCTAGTGTAATTTTATAATCCTGTTTTATTCCAGAGAGAACTGTGGCATTTTGATTTATTTTTCCTGTACAATCTACATTGCCCTAAGCTAAGCAGAGGGTTTCTGGAGAAGGATGCAAGATCCTTGTCACAGGTCAGTATTCCAGAGTCCCAAACTGGTGCTCTGCTTACTCAAGTGAACAAGGCATGCTCTGGCACCTGGGTCTTTTTTCATTAGTTTCTATGGCAGTGAAATATTACCTTTTTCAGGGAAAAAAAGAATGAAATAAATCCAAAATCTACCTCTGACCACCTCTAGTCTCAGCTGTAGGTCCTTGATGAGACTTACTAAGCCAGTTGTATGTGTCTGAAGATTGGAGACGTTTAATGCAAAAGCTGTCAGGATTATCTTCCCCACAGTGTGGCTGAGCAGGCAAGTGGGGAACTACTTCATCATCTGCCTCCTGGATGGGAGAGTTTTGGGAATTCCTGGGCTCCCAGCTGGGATTTAAGTCTCACTTGCTTTGGTGACAGCTCTGCTCCATCTGTTAGCAGTGGGGACAGTCTCAGGGAATCATTCCTTCATGCTCACACGGGTTGTCCTTCCCTGTGCTTAATTGTGTTCAAGCGAGTTAAGTCCTAAGCAGAGTTCAGCAGAGAGACATGCACTTTTTAAAAATGGACAGTACATTCACTCATTATCTGCGCTGATCCATGGTGAAAAGAAGTTCAAGTGAAAAATCTGATGTCTTAGAACCATGCAGCTCCTGGCTCTCACGTTGAGATGTGGGCATGGATTGTGTTGGGGATGGGATTGTGGGAGCTGTGACTTGCAAGGCCACATTGTGACCAACATTTGGGAAAAGAAAGTTTTGTATTCTTTGACCCTGAGCTAATTTACATGCTTCCAGGGACTGCAGACCTGCTGGTGCTGACAGCAGATGGCTCAGAGTATTCTCACAGGGGAGTGTGAAGTAACTGGAGAGATTGGGTAATTGCATTTGTGCTGTTGGCCCTGAAGTCCAGAGCTGTTACAGGCTGTGAAGGAGTGCAAAGAAAAGAGTTGACCATGGTGGATGTGCGGCAGTAACAAGGTGAAATTGCATTGCCCTTTCCACAGAACTGATAGTCTGTTAAATATTCCACTGTAAACAGGAGTAAATGAGCAGGCAGAGTTTCCTCAGATGTCTGGCAAAAATGTTGTTCATTCAGTTGTGTAGCCAGGGTTGAACAAGTGGCCCAAAGCTGAGAACTGTCTTGTGTTCCATTTGTTTATTTTTAAAAGTTTGTGCTTCCTCCCATTTGTCTTGGCTATTCTGTTGAATATATTCAACAAAGAAATAAGAACTGTGTACAACTGGAAGCATTTCCAGATGGGTTCTGTGCTACAAGAGGGAATACAATCCGTGGGACATATATAACAATATATAGAAACAAAGGCTATATACCTATGGCTTGAAACTACATTTAGCGTAGTAAATCCTCAGAGTATACCTGAAGTACCTCCCTCAAATAAAATATTCAAGGAGGCAGGATGTAGGAGTGACAGTAAACTAATGAATGCCAAGCTATCCCTCAAGCCAAGTGGTAAAATTTCTGCTGGAGAGTTGAGCTGTCTTGCTTCTTGTCTTATGTATGTAGAGCTGGAAACACATACAAAAACACAACATCAGAACCAGACCCCAATGTGTTGGCTCTATTAACTTCCCTCAGGGGATTTTATGTAAACTTGCCTCATGTCTCATTGTACGTGTCTAAATAAATAGTAAAGACAAGCATTTTGCATTAGAGATGGTACAGTACAACAGCAGAGTTATTAATTTATTTGCCCCTGGCAAAAGCATTTCATGGCTTCAGCCATCAGCTCCAATTATTTGTTACAGTGTCTCGACTTCTTTGGGTATTGTTTATCCAACAGTATTTACACAGAAGCTCATTTGTGAGAGGTTTAAACATTTTTGCAGGGTGAAGTTGGTATGTGTTTAACATAAATACAAATGCAAATTATTTTAGAAAATGAGGGTAAGACACAGACCAAAACTGATTGTAAACTGCTGCTGAATTCACAACAGGGAGCTGGATTTACGTGGGTTTTAATACTTCAGATTCCTCCCCAGTCCTTTTATTTTCTCTGAAGCAATTTCTAGCAAAACCACATCTTATTTCCCCTTGCTGAGACAGACATAAGCATCCCCCGTTCTTTGAGAACGTCCAAATTCCCTTAGGCAGACACCCAGGAATGTGTAATTTTAAACCAACAACAAAAAAAGTAAATAGATGAGGAGAAGAAAAATGTGATAGCTGCAAGGGTAATACTGCATTCATAACCAATTAAAAATAGACAAATATAAAATGTCCTCTTGAGTGTAAAACCTTAGCAGGTAAGTATTAGCACTCGATTTATATTTGTACATATTTGATAGGTAAAAATTTGATTTGCATCTCATATGCATACTACTGCTATTTTTGCATCTCACATCTCTACTCTGTAGAGATGACAGGTGGATAAATCTCTGATTCTTCAATCAGAAAGAGAATTTCTGGAAGACTTTCTCTTGCCTCAAGAAAAAATGAAGCATTCTCATTCCTACCTTGATGATTATGAGCAAGGAAAAAGTAATGTTTCTAAGGTGTGTAAGTTTTCATTTTGTTGTGGGAAATGTTGGGGGCCTTGTTCTATGCTGAGCTACCTCTATTCTGCCAGCTGATTCCAGAAACTCCCTGAGATGTTTTCAGAAACTAACTTCGTGTTTAAGTCATGTACAAACAAGAGAGTGTGCAGAAAGGCAAAAAAATAGGGAAAACTTTATAATAGCAAGATTGCCATTTTTGTGTATTTTTCGCAGAAAGAACTAAGGAGATTCTTTCTCAGAGTTGTTTGCCTGCTCATGTTTTTCGGGAGGGTTGCTTTTTCCATGAATTCATCTGTCACCTAGAGGAGCCATGGTGACAGATTCTCAGATTGTCGCCAGAGTCATTCAAGCCCCAGGATGATGTTTGTTCTGCCTCTAACAAAGGCCAAGATACTGGATTATAGCATAGTCTCTGCCATAAATTTAGTATTTCCTCTTTAAAACCATCAATTTAGGTCATACTGTCATTATGTTCCTTCAAAAGTCTTTGCAACTGAAACATTTCCAGAAGGCGAAAAATTAAATTTCCTGCCTGAGAAGTAGTGAGATAAAATCTGCCTGGGTTCGTGTTTCTCTACAGAAGTCCTATCATTGGATAGAATATGCCAATTGAACTTCTTTTGATATTATTGGCTTCATGAGTTGTTACATGGAAGTTTTGGTTCCTCGGTCTTCGGTGAATTCTTTTGGGGTTATGTCCATTATTTTAGAAATGTTTTTGTATATGACACGAAAAAGAGAAGTTGCTGGGCTGATGATAAATGCATGTGCAATACCCCTGTAAGCAGTTCAGACTTTATAACGTCAGATTTATTGCTGATGCTTGGTCATTCCTTGTGTTATATTGTTTCTTTTATGATGTAAAGAACAAACTTTGTGAGAAAGGAAGCCTGTGTCCTGTTCTTTTGAAGCCTTGTCCAAGCTAAAAGCCACTGCTATGACTTTCTGGGTAGTCTGACACCTTGGTTTTGGATTGTCCTGTGCTGCTGGAATTGTACTTCCTGGATGTGTGTCTGATTTCTCCATTGTGTATTTTTACATATCATATAAGTGATGTTCTCTTTCCAGAAGTTCTCAGCTTGAAATGATACAGCAGAAGTAAAGGTAGAAAGTAGTATTGCAAAATCTGTTGAAAATGATAAAAAGATCCAGTTACTCAGCCTGCTGTAGACTTGCAGGCAAAGTGAAAAGTGGGGTTTTTTTCCCAAAGCAGAAATATTTGCAGGATTTTCTAAAAATAGCCCTTTAGCTGTGTTTTTTTGAAGCAGACAAGTAAAGCAGATTAAATTAATACTCAAAACAATCAGCAAACATGATGCTTGTGCTGGCATATCTGTGGGACAAAGAGACTATTTTTCTGTGTCGATGATATTCCTGAAATATGGTAGGTGCAGTTAATTTCAGATTTGATGGTTATTAACATTTCTGAAGTGTCTGAAACACTGGCTTGGCTCTACCGTAATGTACTTTTTGAACTGATCATGTTTTGTAATCCTGTTGTTTGCCAATGAATATTTTGCACATTTTCTTGGGCTTTTGCCCATAATTTACAAGGAGATGCTTTGTAGACTGCAGAAAACCCCAGAAAATTTCTTGTCTGGGTATACTCAGACAAACTGAAATAAACCTTCAATTCCAAGATATGATACATGCTATTCCTGCTTTGAACACTGTGCCTTCATCACATGCGACCTTGGTGTTTGATGATTTGGCACAGTGCCACAGCAGAATTCGATGATCCTCTGGAAATCGTGATTCTTTCATGTGGAAAACAATAAAAAGCGTATGGTATCAATTATACTTGACTATTTCTTTGAGAATTCAAGCACTAGAAATAAAAAACATTGTCTGAAGACTTTGAATTTCCATTAACTGGAAACAGTTGGTATAAATTATTTTTACTGAAACTGCTCTAGTGGCCCTGGGTAATAAAAGCAAAAATAACATTGGCATTTGATTGACTTCATAGGTGCAAGATATGTCATGCTCAGAGGGAGCATAAAATTCCAGGTTGGGCAGTGGAATGATGTTATTAAATCTCATATTTGTCATGGAGAAGCTCTTGGGAAAATCAGTGTCCTGTTACCTTAATTTCTACTGCATCTCTACTGAGCTTGGTGGTTTGCTGATCAAGTACACTGAGTGGTGAACATGGTGGTAGCTACAGTAAACGTAGGAGGTAAGAAGAATGGCTTCTAGAATAATAAGAATTTTGGTGAAAATCAAGGCTGAGTTCTTCAAAGGAATTGTTTTGCTGGCAGTGTATTTCTAAAGCGTGGCTTGGATCTGGGGTTGGGAATTTTCAGAGAAATTTCAAAATTCAGTATATGTTGTGGTGCTTTACTCTCCCAGGGAGCACGTTCATTGGAACTGACCTCACAAAAGTCAGTAACTTCTATGCAAGAGTTTTTTTTGTTTCTTTGTTCTTTTGTTCAAGGTTGAATTACTCTGTTGAATTTAGAGTAATTCTGAGTGGTAGCATCTCCAATCAATTTCAATCAAACTTATATTACACTGTGTTTATCTTAACACCCAAGATGTATCTTCAGTGCTTACGACCACATTTGGTAAGCAGCCTTTTTTCTATGGTTTCTGTAACAGGAGTAACTCAATAAAAATTGCAGCTTGTACTCAAATAGAAACTTAAACTCAGCTGATAGCCTCTCTGAGATAGAGACTTAAACAGAACGCATCTGCATTTGTTGTGGGAAAGCAATAAGCAAATCAATAAAACGTTTGGTAACCAAGCACTAAAATAGGAAAGCAAGTTAGCTTCCAGATTTCTAAGTTTTGTCTGTGAGGAATAGATTCTTATCCTTGTTAAATTTGACTTAAATCAGTGGGGTTGCTTGTGTTATTAAATACCACCTGGTATTCAGAGATTATGCTTATACAGTTACAGTGTAGGTTTATTAGGCAATAAAAAGGGGCATGGATAACTCACCTGAGAGCAGTCCTTGTCCTTGCTGTCCCTTATGTGGGTATGTTGGTGATAGGGCAATGTCACAATTTGCTGTAAATTACTCCTGTTTTCTTCAAATAGTTTTAGCTCCAGTCCTGATGGCTCAATATACAAATGCTTTCACCAACAGATCCCAAGTTTAATAATATGAAGAACATCATCTGTACGTGGAAAGCATTAACATTTCTTTTTATGAAATGGCATCTGATAGTTAAACTGCCATATTTTTTCCAGACTTCTTTCATTAGAGAGACTGATGACTATTACTACAAATATCCCACGGAGTATTCAATTATGCTGGAAGGAGGGTGAAAATGATATGCAAGAGAGATGATGCACGTTATTTGAATTTTATGAGGTTGTAGATCTTGGGAAAAGCAGAGATTTATAATGCCACTCCCTGCAATAATTAAGAAAGTGTGTGTCTGATTTATGTATATGTGGTGGGAAGCTGTAGAAATTGACTGAAAATATGGAAAACAGAATCTCTGTCAAAATGATCTGCCCAAAACTTCAAGTTTATTCTTAAAATTGAAAAATATCTTCCTGTGCTTTGGTTGTCAGCCATTGTTTTCTCTTTTGCTCACAGTGGTTCGAGGTTAGCTAAAAAGAAGTGTAGTCAGTGAAAAGCACCCTGATAAGATATTAATATGGTGTTTTGTAAATCTTGCCTCTGAATGAGAGCAGAAATCAGGTCACATTTCTTTATTTCAGACTAAGGATTGGCATAATTCAGCAGGTAAGTTAAGTGTATGCTTGCTGTTGAAATAACTTTTTTTGGGAAATAAGTCATCTTTGTCTTTGGAGGAATTCCTATTTTGATGGCCCAGGGGCAGAGATCAGTGGTAGGTTTATGTACAGCATTGAATTGAGTTCAGGGACAGCTGTGTGTTTGCAGATCTTTGGTAAGGCCAAGTTATTTTTCAAGATCTTTCTTTTTCTTCCCTTCAAGTGCAGCTCAGGATTCAGTCTTCAAATGACTGTCAACAGTGAAACTGTTCAAGTCACTTGAATGGAATATATTTTTTTGTATTTGGTGAGTTGCTTTTTTTTTTTGATAATTTGCTTTGCACTTATTCCAAGAGCACATAGGGAAAGCAAGCTCTCAGTTTCTAGGGGAAATTACAGATAAAATTTTTCTGTTTGCCCCTGAAAGTGCAGGGACAGTAAATTAATACTTCTTGTCCTCATAACTGTTAATTAACATGTCAGGCTGTGTTGCAGGATTGATGAGACTGTCTTATCTGGCAAGGTTTTCAAGGGGAAAACATATCTAAAGACTCTTGGGTTTTCCCTCAATTCTTCCCCGTTTTCTGCAGCAAATTCTGGATTTGACTCTGATCTCACTTCCAGTTGTTTTGGATGTTGAATAATAATGTTTTGTCTTAATACAGGATTCAGTGGGCAAATTAAAAGTGGGATTACTGTGTATCTCATATTTCCCATTGTTTGTGTTCAGTAAATATTAGGATCTGGTTTGGACGTCTTTCTATGCAGCATTAATCAACTCTTTATTAATTCAGACTTTGTAACAAATGTGAAAACTGGCTTCATTGCTTGAGTCATAGTTCAGTGATATCAGTGGTGGGATTCCCATTAATGGCAGTGGTAATTAGATAATAATTATGATTAATTTAATAGTCTGGGCTTGAAGTGTGGAAGTAATGTAACAATTTGGAGTGTTTGATGGTGGTTGTTGTTGTGCTTTTTTGTTTTTCCCCCAACAAGATGAAGGAAAAGAAACATCAGAAAGTTTTTGTTTGTTTACTAGCTACAGGAGAGCAGAGGAATTAAAACTCTGTGTTGGTCTCTATATATAAAAATGAAAACACAGCATCTGTAGTAGTGTCAGTTCTTTCTAAAAGTAATTCTGTTTGTATGCTAATAACATTTAAATGTGCCATTTACATTCTATAGCAAAAATCTGTAGCTGGTGGATACAGATTATTATAGTTTAGCTAAATCTTTTAAATCCGAATAGGGTAATCTAATTAAAGTGATGCAAGAGAAAATAAGTGTTGTTTTGCAACTTCACTTTCTTACATGCTTCTTTCTTTAAAGAAAGAAACCAGTAAATATTGTTTGGGTATGTGCTCTGTGATTTCTCTGCTTGGTAGCACAGAGAAAACATTACCAGGTGCTCAACCTACAGCTGAGACTCTTGTGTTGAGACTACAACTGAAGACAGACTTAATCACCTTTTTTGTCTTCTGTGTTGACAAAGTGACAGAACTAGCAACTTATTCTGAAGGAAATTTGTATATATGTGTCAAATGCACAAATATTCTGTTTTGGGCATGGTAGAGAAGGAGCTTGTCTTGTCCATCCTCAGGAAGAATGAGACATCCCATATGACTTGGAAGCAGAATTTATGGGCACCTGCACACCGCTCTGCCTGTGAAACAAGGACACTGAGCACTGGTAATTGCTTCTTACACCAAATTCCCTACAAGGTCTTTGCTGCCTGCTGGTGGGTTTTTTTTCCATCTTTCTGAGTAAGTTCCTCTTAAAGGTCACAGGTGACAGACCCCTTTCCTAAGCTGACATTCTTGTGTGTCCTGAGACATCAAAAGGAAATAGTTGAGGTGAGGGAGTGATCTAAAGAGAGACAGGAATGCTGTGCAAGTTGGATGAGGTTATTCCATGTTACTCCTTGGAGAGAAAGGTGGGACTTGGAGGGGTGTCAGTGCTGTAGAAATGTGCATTTGTGGCAAAGGAGGAGGCACCTCTTGTTGAATTGTCTCATCAAAACAAATCTGTCTCTTTTCTTCTTTCTTAAATGTGAGTCAAAAGTGTATTTGGACAGCTTGAATAAAATGTTGGTTTTTAGCTGGAACAGTACAGCTAAATCCTTGTACATTATGAATTGGCATAATTCACTGCTGCACTGAAATCAAGGAAGCTTGGTTGATTTATATCAGCTGTTGCATATTCTTAACTGGGAAAGGGTGTAATGTAATATGTGTAGTAGATGTCCAGATCCAAATGTTTTCAAGTCAGTTCTTTAGCTAATGTGTTTATGTGACTGAAATACCCTGAAAATACATTAAAAAAAAGATTGTGTTTTTCAAAGAATGTAGTACTCCATGTGTGTCTAATTGCTGTACCACAGTAATCCTAAGGCATGCTTCCTTCATACTTATGTTCTAAATACTATAATATTTAGTGCAGCTCCTGTTTTGAGGAAGGATTGTAAGTGCCTAATCTTGCCCAGAGAAACCGCAGGGTGTGTATAAACAAGTGGTGTTGAAACTGAGGCTGTGCCACCGAATCTGACCATGGCACTGGTGAAAAAGGAAGATGCAAACTGGCAGAAGCGAGGCTCACAGCTTGATAGGCTTTGCTCACCAGGACAAAAGTATCACGCTGGATTGATTGATTAATTGATGGATTGCATGCCAAAACTCATTCAGGGTCAGACCTGGAATTACCTGTCACAATGGTCTTCTGGCCAGAAACTTGGATGAGCAGACTGTGAGGAGAAGGGTCTGTAAGAGGCAGTGACCCCCCGGCCCTGAGTCAGAACCTGGGGGAAACCAGAAGCTGTTGGCCTGGAACAAAGTGAGTGTAATTGGTCTCCTCTTGGGAGGAAGAACTATTTTTGCTGGCATGTTTCCTCCTCCACTTGGCAAAGACCACTGTGTTATGGTAAAATCTTGGAAGTCCATATGCTGTCTGTGGGCTGTTGTGCATCTTTCATATGATCCATCTTCCATACCACAGTTTTCTTGACAAGATAGCAGTGTTGCAAAAAGGATTTTTTTTCCTGACATTAAAACAGTTCCATGTTGTCTCCCCAGGACTGATTATCTCTTGGGCCAAGAAAGCTTCAGTTTGGGTGCGTGGAGCCAGGCACACACTGCTTTTGGCTGTATTTCCCAAGGGTTTGGCACTTACGTTTCTGTCTGACTCTTTGCCTCCTGCTGTAGCTTTTCCTATTCTTATATTTGCATGTGAAAGGTACTCTGGGTCTTTTGCTGGTATCCTGCACCTTAGGCAGTTTCATACTGGCCTTTAAAGGGTATAAAAGAGGCTTCTTGGCATAGCGACTCATCCCAACTGTGCTGCCAGAGCTGCCCCACCAGTGACAGCAGCGCAGGAGGTCTTTGTGTCCTCACATGTTTAGCCCTAACTCCAGAGCATCATTGTTTCTCTGCTCCTGAGAGAAAGGGATGAGGGTTAAAATGTTTTGGCACTGATTCCATCTCCTAAAAGATTCCCAGGGTAAATGAAGTCAAGAGAAGCCTGGACTTGTGTGGAGAGGAATGGTGTGAAAAGGGTTGTGAAAAGATGGAAGTAAACTGTTGGAGAGGGCTCAGGTTTAACATGGCAGTGCATTCAGCATTTGCAATTTCAACCTCCCTTTATTGCCCAGAGTGAAAGATTGGAAAGGAGAGATGTAACTTTGCATTAAAGCAATTATACATCCGAGAGCAGGCATTGGTTGGAGAACAGGATTCTCAGCCTTTCAGGCCACGAAGAGGCTGCTGTGCCCACAGAGGTGTGGGAGGATGCAAGACTAAATCCTTTTATTGATAGGCAAGAGTGGTCTGCTCTTAAGAATACAAACCAGAGGTGAATATAGAAGAGGTGGCATTGGGAAAAAAAAAATCAAAAACTTACTGCTGGGACCTTGTGAAATGAAAGTTAATCCTGCTGTTGAAGAGGAGTCCTTCTGGCAGGTTTAGGTCTGACTGCTTCTTTTATCTGCCAGTAGAGCTGGCAGAGGAGGACAACTTAGGGGAGCTTTGGGATAGGCCACCATGCAAAAACACTGCAGAGCTTCATCCAGCTGATTTACAGCTGTTCTCTCCCTCTTTCTCTGAAAAGGAAAAGTAGACCCATTTACCTAGAAACTTGGATAATACCTCACATGTACTAGTCCTGCAAAAAAGTGTGGATCAGAATAAGCATAGAAATGATTGGTCAAATGGACTTGAAAAATTCAGGAAAAAGTTAGGCATGCATTTTGAGTAAGGATTCTTATTTTAGCTCCACAATATCCTTGATCCCTGTTTATTTTGGTCAGTTGCTAATTAGTAATGTGATTCTTGTCTGAGTTGGTTTATATAAAGTATCCTTCATTCTTGAGTGCCCAGAACTCTCACCGGCTTTAATGCTGGTTTGTCTTACACTTGCAATTCATGACTAGGTTTCATTTTAGGCATCTATATTTAGTTTTCTAAGCCACCGCTGAGGGAAAAGCGTCTCCAAGGAGTGCTGGTTGTGTGGAGCATTGTATTTATCAAACAACTTAGCCGAGTGGGAGAGTAAAAGTAAATCAGTGCTGGGTATAAATGCAGCTCTTGTAAAGTACATGTTACACTAAATACCAAGATGATACGTTGCATCTGTATGCCCTCTTTTTATCTTGAATGTTACAATCATCTCTCTTAGTTGTTGCATTTAGAAACTGGAGGACAGGGGAGAGTTAAGACAGCCATAGAAATCAATGGATGGATTAGAAGTCAGAGAAGACTGCTCTTAAGATAGGCTGGCACTCCCCCGATTCAAAATGCACTTAATTGTATTCAGAAATGGCAGAGCGAGCCATGCTCATCATTGAATGACAACAGGATGGGGGTGAGCTCCTGAAATGTACGTCACAGTCTGACAAAATGCCCCTGAACCAGTGTTAGATGAAAACAAGTAAGCTTTCTAAAAACCGGATGCTAAAATTTTAGTTTTGAAAATAAATGTAGCAATAGTAATAAAAATGCCATTATAATTTGAGTGAAGTCAGACCTACACAAAAAGGGTATTTTAAATACCAAGTTTTTCAGTGCTAATCTGTGTAAAGTGAGTCCATTCTCGAAAATGGCAAATGCTATTCAGTGTTAATTGTTAAGAATAGGGTAAGCTGGAAAAACTAATTGAAAGTTATACCTGTGTTGGAATGTAACCTTTCTATGTGCCAAGCTACAATAAGAAAAGAAGGTAATTAAGCTTATGCTTTTACAGCCAAGTGGCTCCTACAAATCAAAATGCACTCATAGAATGACAAGACATGATTTATTCCTGTGCAGAGCTGCTAATATAGATATCAGCACAATTAGCTAAGTATCTGAACTACCTAAAGAAGTACTTAATGTGCCTGTATTTACACATCCTCTCTGAATTTCAGCTGTAGACCCAAGAGTGCTGGCTCATAATGGTGCAAAATACAGGTGTAAATTATTCTACAAAAGAGATTCCTGAGGTGAATGCAAATTTAAATAATAGAAGAGTCTGCCTCCATCTTTTCTTTTGTATAGGGCTTATTTTAGACTCCCA
This sequence comes from Donacobius atricapilla, assembly GCA_013397315.1. Classification (NCBI taxonomy): domain Eukaryota; kingdom Metazoa; phylum Chordata; class Aves; order Passeriformes; family Mimidae; genus Donacobius; species Donacobius atricapilla. Next base: position 79,679 of record WBMY01007107.1, on the reverse strand, counting down.
TCTCTTCAGAGTAGGAAGAGATTAATACCAATTAATACACTTTATAATTCTGTACCTCAGTGCATTTTGCAGAAGACCAGTAATACGGCTTCGAGGATCTAGGCAATAATATGATACAAGCAACTGTTCTAGTTCCCCAGCTACTTCGTTTTCTAACATAGAGCCTGTGTTTGTCCCTGGAAGATAAGATCTGGGTTTAATTATGCCCTGGGACAGCCCAGCAAAAGAAGAAACATTAGGAAGGGGGATACTTCAGGGAGCAAAACATTTGGGTGAACTTCCTCTTGTATATTTGAAGAAGCATAGGACTTAATTTCTCTGAAACATAAGGAGACTTTTCTTCTTCTCTGTGGAAAACCCGTGAGTAATTGCTATGCAGAAGTAGTAAATAATATATTCAGGAGTTTAATCCACGATATTTCATGGCACTTAACTTGTGCTCCTGTCTCATCTTTGAAAAGCTATGTGAGAAATTAACTGAAGCCATTAGAGTTCTTGAACATCCCGGTATCTCTCTAAAAATGTGTTTTCCAATTGACAGAGGCTAGTGACTGCAGACAGACTGCATAATCACCCCAGCAGTGGCTCAGCTACAAGATACCCAGGACAGGCAAACACAGAAATCTTCCCCTCTCCTCCCACCCACAAAAAAAGATCTCTGCCATGGCCAGAAATCTCTGTTGCTCTGCAAGAGCAAAGTTCCTCTGTCAGCCTGCATCCTTACACACATTTGCACTGCCAGGTCTTGTCTTCAGCCCTTTCTTGTGTCAGAGGTTTGCCAGGAAAAATTATCCTTTCAGCCAGGGAACCATGTGTTCTTTGCAAATGAAAGCAAGTAGTTCTGGTGTTAATCATCTCCCTTGTCACTGAGCAAAACAAAGCTTTTGAAGCTAATTCAGAAATTATCACATCGACATGCAAGCTTTGCTGGCTCTGCTTACCTGTGCCAGGTTATTCCTATAATACACATACACTGGACTGCCTTGACTCAAGATCTAACAAATATATCCCCATTTAGTGAAAGTTGCTTGGAAGACCGTGTTGAATCCAGACTTTTTGTATTTGTTTTGAAATAACTTGCTGGATGAATGTGCCAAAACTTGGGGAACATTAGTGGGCATTACTGGAAAATGGCTCTCACTGTGTCTGAACAGAGGCCTGTGCTCTGGTACAGCTTGGCAGTCCACTACTTTACCTGTAGTCCAATCTTTAGTCCCTTTGCAATACAGGTGTTGCTTTGTTTTTGAGATAGACACCAAACACAATTTAAAAAGCAGAAGATTTTCTTCATGAAGCTTGCAGAGATTTCCATCTAGGTTGCTCTTTCTCTTAGGGAAGCTCCAAACCTTTCACTGTCTTTAAATAGCAGTGCTTTGTGTCTGTCATTGTACCTGTCATTATTTCATTGTTGGGGTTTGTATGTTTGGTTGGCAAACACATGCTTGTTCGCCTGATTAGCACCACGCTTTAATTTCATTTAATAAGTGTATTTCAGAGTCAGAATGATCCTCATCAACCAGCGTAATTTCACTTTGCCATGTAGAATTAATTAGAATGAAGACTGTCAGATGAAATGTAAAAAATAATCAGTGGTTCTCATTAAGAGATAATAACAAGATTTTTTTGGTGCTGTTTAGCAGTTTGGTTTTGGTCCCAGCATCAAATGTTAAGAACTGTTACATGTTGTGAACATTAATTTTAATACATTTGATCTGGCACCATGCAAATAATTAAATCCTTAAACTTCATTTGACAACCAATAATTTAGACTTCGAGCTAAATACTGAAAAAGAGCTTTAAATGTAGGTAGCTAATTTAGGCATGCATTCGAGTTTGATGACATGTGTAACACTTGAAAGAGGAGCTGAAGCAGTCAGCTAATGATTGTATCCAACAACTGAGTCAGGCCTCATGCAATTTTGGAAGATTTGAGGCAAACAAATAAAGAAGTTCTCGGAGAAGTGTGTCAGGGCGCTAAGGGGTTTTGAAAAACTGGAGGATTTTTGATTTGTTTTATAAAGGCTAGTCTGACATTTCTCTTTTGATGAAGCTGGATGTAAGAAGGATGGTGCAGAATGATTCTCCATGTCCTCTAGGGATAGGGCGAGAACTATTTTGCGGGGGAAAAACCATTTTGATGTCAGAAAGAGCTGATCTCCCAAAACAGACAGCTATTCAAAGTGGTGGTGTGTCTTTCTTCTCCAGATTCTTGTTTTCAAGAACGAGGCAGACAGAAATCTCCCAGGAGTGGTGGGATATACTTCCCTGACTGGAGAAATTACTTGGCACCTTCTCTCTGCCTTTGTGCTTTTGTTCTTCCAAGGGTGAGCCAAGTATGGAGAAAGGCAGTAGGCATTCATAAGGAGTACACTTGCTTAATGGTATTGCCTTAGCCAAGGAGTCAAAGTGTGGTCTAAACACCCAAATGAATTAACATTTGTGAGATGAAAGGGGTGTGTAGCTTAAAACACAGATGCCTGTTGAACCAGGACAAACATTGTGGACTGGAAAATAATTTTACCAATAAAAGAAGTGTTGGCCATGTTTGAAGTTAGGGAAATTCTTCCTGTTTAAATGTGTAGGTTCCATATGATGGCAGCATCATTTGTTTTCTGGATTTCCTTTGTGTTGTGACATTTTCAGGATTATGGTAAACAAAAAAGTCACAGTGAACTGTTCAAGAAATATCAGCTTTATGGTGCTAAGAGATGTCATCCCAATTGCCTTCAATTAAATCCAAGAAATAAAGTCTCACCCTTTCCAGCTTGTTATTGGGCTGTGAGCCCAATGAAGTAATTTTCCTTTGATTATGCAGCCAGTCCTGAACATATGAATAGATTTGATGACTGCATGCTGTGGTTTGTTGTGGTTTTTTTTCATTTTATGGATTTTCTTCTGCCTGGAGGCTATACAGTCTGTTATGCTACCCATCAGCCTTGGCTACAGAGTCCAGCTTGGAAAACACTGTTCTTTTCCTGCCAACTCGTTCAGCCTACAACAGCTTGTCAGCTCGACTGAAAAGAGCCAAGTAAGACTTTACCATCATGTTTCTTTCCCTCTTCGTTGCAAAAGACAGTATGTTTCTTGATTCAGATTGGGCAGAAGTTCTTGTGCTGCATGGCCAAGAGCTCTGGTAATATCTCCTGTGTTCAGAAGAGCCAGCCTGGCCCTGTTAACCACTGAGCTCTGAAGAGGAGCCAGGAAGAAAACAATTCTTTCTCGTGATGTTAATGGAATGTTCTATTCGTATCGCAGCCATGTTTTTATGAGCTTCAGCAACCTAAACACAAGAAGGAGATGCAATTTCCACCATTTTGCCGTGGTAGGGAGAAACAGCATGTCCTGAGATCATGGAATGAAGGGCTACTGAACTACCTGGGAGTAAGATCCTGCCAGTCATTGATGCAACACGTGGCATCGTTGTCCGAGCCGCAGAGTGAAATGCTCATCAGAAACACCCTCAGCACAGCCCATAAAACTGTGCAGGAAAAGTGCACTTTAAAGTGAGGTTGCTTTGAGCGCACTGTCAGCAGCAGAACAGAAACACCAGCAAGAGGAGGGAGGGGTAGCAGAAACAAACCTGGCATATGTGTTTAGGAAAGATTGCCTGCCTGCATCTCTGCACACCTTCGATAGGTCAGCATACCTGTGCAGGACCATATGAAGCTAGCTAGTACCACAGTCCCACAGATTTATCCCTGGCCATTCAGCTTCATCACTCTTAGGTACATTATGGACTCTTGGCATTCGAATGTTTAAATTTTCTGGTCAAGGAACCCAAATCCCTGCTCTGTCCACCTTTTCCGTTGCCACTTCTGAGAACCCATTGCATACTAATTGCTGAGCACTTTGGCATGCCCAAGTAGCCACTAGTTCTCTCAGTGTAGGTAGGGAGCTTCAGTTCTAGCATGCCAACTGTGTTAATGGCACAGTGGAGACTCCGTGTCTCCCCGGCCATGCCCGTGGTGCGCACAAGGACAAGGAGTGGTGAGACAGCCCAACAATTGCACCAGAATAAGAGCAGAACCATCAAAAAGACCATTGTTTCAGCTCTAAAATTAGACATATAATCAGAATTAAAACCTCCCGACCTAATTTAGATTCTTCTGTAAGAACTGCAGATGCTTTCACACCAAAAACTGGGAGGTATGTTTATCTGCATTGCCTGCTAGCCATGACAACACATGTGGCTGGGAAGGTCTTTGTTTTGTGGCCAGCCAACACTACAGCTCATCTCTCCCTCTCTCTTTGCCTTTCCTCCCAGTCTCAGTCTCACTGGGGCTTTTGTTTCAAGTTCTGGTGCCAAATTTTCTCTATCTCTCCTGGAAGGCATTCTGCTTGTAAACTGCCAGAGCTCTCTTTTCTTCTAAGTGTTCACTCCTTTCGTCTCCTTTTTTGTAGTCTTCCCTCTTTCATTTCCCATTAAATCTCTTTTCTGTGTCTCACTCCCTCTCCCATTTTCATCCTGTGCAGCTTTTACAGCCTACAAGCCTACAGGTTTTTGTAATTGCAATTTCTTAGGGGAGGCTGTGTGGTTTCCTTTTCTCCTGGCTGATGTCAATTGCCTTTTGGATCAAATGTTGACACAGCTTGTGCTTCCAGGTAACACATATAATACCTCATGGAAAAGAAGGGTTTATATCCTATAAAAGCACCAAAGTGTGAGTTGATTTGAATATTTTCAAACTATGGTTGCTTAAAATGAAACTGTTTTTCATAAACTTCTCATGTTCTTATGAAGGAATATTGATAGAAGAAAAAAACTATTTTAAAAGTAACATTTTCTGCAGTATCATATATTCATCTGCTTTTCACAACTGAATGACTTTGAAATACTCTGTTAAGCTGAGTTAATACAGCATGAGAAATAGTGCTCTCTCTGTAAATGCTGAGATATGTGTATTTTTAATACCAAGTACACTATTATCAAAACACATCCTATCAATTGTTGAAAACAACTTTCTCCATGTTTGAGTAATGTTTTGTATTCATTTATTTATCTAGGATGAGGAATAGCAGGAACACGAGAGGCTTTCCTGGGAATGCATCCAAGGAGCGCTGGTGGAGGCTCTCTAGTTAATCACTTTGTCAGAAGGAGTACTTTTTCCAGTGTGCAACATTATTCACTTAACTTTTCATTAGGCCTTTTCATGTACGTACTACCAAAGCAAGCAGCTGTGATACGGAAACCTTCATTTATGCCAGATCACTTGAACCTCCTGACTTTTCATCTGTGCAGCAACAAATATAGAATATGAATGAATATGGAGCTTGTGCACTGCTAACCCCCAACAGGCTGAGCTCCCCCAAATCCCAGCACTTACTGCAGTCTTGCTCAGAGTTTGCTCTCTGTTCCTGTATCATCACAAAGGACATCAAGTCCCTAAGCATATGTGTCCACTCCACCATTGGAGTGGATTCAGGTGCTTGGCATGGCTATCTCCAGGCGGATTTTCCTTAAATAATTGATAGCTGCACTCATACTACCCATGGTTCTCTGGCTGGCCGTGCTCATGTTGTGCTTGTATGGCTTTACAGAACACATCGTAACAACTTTCTTGTTGATGTGACCTATTTGCATGTTTTCAGGTGAAAAATTATGCCAAATGAACTCTTTTCATCTGCTATGATATGAGAAATTTCTTTTTTTACAACCACAGCTGTCCTGAAATGTTATAAAACTTTCAGTGTTGTGAGGCCCTAGGGTTTGATTTCCAGAAGTTCCTGAATGAAGAAAGAAGAGAGACATTTTAGAAATTACCCTGAGTGGTGTTACATTAAAATCTTATGGGTGAAAGGAAATACATCAAATGAGTGGAACCAGGGACTTACCATTAATTCAGTTAATATCTTGTTGCTCTAGTCAGACATATCTGATTAATTTTAAAACGCCTCATAAATGACATGGTAGAAATGGTACAGAAGAAAGCCTTCCCATTATCCACCTCTTTTGTCTGGCATTATCTCTGGGCCCTCAGGGTATTGGTTTTGGTTGTCCTCATAATGAAGAGGATGTTTATAAAGTTGTGTCAGCATACTATGGACAGAAAGGGTTATTGTTTGTTAAGGGGTGAATAGCAATTTTTTTCTGGATTTTTTTTAATGCTTTATAAACAGATATAAAATTTATTGTTTGCTCTGGGCACAGACTCGTGGAGCTTGTGAGATGAGGCTTAGAGCAGATTTGGAGACATGCTGTGGGCAAACAAAGCAGAACATTGCCCTGGCTGGACTGGGGTCAGCTTTAAACAAGGCCTCGATGATATAATTCAGTGCAATTAATAACGGGTGCTTGGTGGCTCTTGTAATGGCATGGCTGGTTTCTCGATAGAGTTAATTTTGTTTGCAAACCAAAGTATTTAATAACTTGCAGATGGAATTAATCCTTTTGATTATAGCTGTGCCACATCCTGTATTGCACTTTTCAGGTGTAATTGCTGTAGAGAAACTGCAAGTGATGTTTTATGCCACAAAAAGATAGCTACACTGTGTGTTTGGGCTTCCTCTAGATGAAAAGTAATGTCTATTTCTTGAACATTTTACAGTTTTCAGAATTGCTTTGAAATTCTCTGTAGGTCTGCAGTTTTGGGAGCAAAACCAAAAATTTTGTAGAGGCAGAGCAAACTGGTTTATGTAAAAAGTTTTTTTTCTAGCAACTATGTCCCAGACAATTGTATATGAGTATAATTGTGCATATTTTTGAAAGATACGAGCACTTGAGTCAAAAGAGATGACCAGTGTTCTATAAGCTTTGGGAATAGCTGATTGTGTTGGTTTTAGTCATGCAGCAGACTTTGGATGTCCCCTTAGAAAACTCTTACAAGGGTTCCCCAAAAGTCCATTGTTTCAAACCCAAGTTTTCCTACAGAGTAAAATACGTGTGACACGGTTTGCTTTCATGTGCTTGGAAGTACTGGATGCTTTTGAAACTTCCGTGTGCTTGATGGCTTGAAAAGCACAGTTTTTATTAGGGTGCTGCACGCCTGTAACCTCCACTGATTTCTGGGATTTGCAGTCTCAGTCTCAGCCCGTACCAGCTGTTCATCTGGCTCAGTGTCACCTCCTTAACCGAAGGCAGCACTTAATTGCATAATACAGAGGAACTTGGTTTCTTTTTCCCACCTTTGCTGCCTCAGTCCTCACAATGAACTGAAGAACTACATTTTTGTTTGACCACACAGTTAAGCACAACTTCCATGACAAGGTTAGTTTCGTAGACAGGTCACTGAATTTTGTATTCCTCTGGCACTACAACATAGATGTTTTGTGCCAGTGATGTTTACATTAGAAAAAAAGAGTTCCTGTATGTACTATGAAAGCAACAGATTCAGTACAGTAGCTTGTTCTGCATTTTCTGTTTTGTTTGCTGTTTGTTATTAACTGCACATTATTTATTCCTTTAAAAGCTGACTTAGAATTTTCAGTTGTGTAATTCTTAGTGTGCTAAAGGCTACATTTCAGGTATGCGCATTCAAAAATGGTTCAGTAGGGATAGTTTACTTCTACTGATTATTATTTCAGGCATGCTTGTAACAAGGAGAAAAAAGGTTTTATTGTTGTTTCAGATCTGCTATGTTCTAGGAAGTTCAAGCACATGCTTTGAAAGGGTGAAAACCTGGAGGTTCCAAAACAAAATTTTTCTAGTTTTAGAGGCCAGAGAGCTAGAAGCCCATTCTCCAGTCTTTACATTTTATATTCTGGAGTTAGTGAGGTCAAAAATGTCTTGCTGCTTTATTTTAGGCATGAGTTACTAAAGGTGGCCACCTTTTAGAATGGTGATTGTGTGCATGGAGCAGCATGGATGAGTTTCCTTCTGCTGGAATGATAGCCTGCCATAAACAGCATGAGGAGGGTCTTGGGAGGGGCATCACAGTTTGTAGCTCAGGAAACGCTAATCAAGAACAAAGGAGTTATCTGCATTATAGCAGATATTTCCATATCATTAAATGCAGTGTTTGGGTTTTGTTTGGTTTAGGTTTTTTTTCTTCAGAAGGTATGAGAGGCTGCTCCTATCTAAGAATTACAATACTGCCATTTATTGAATGGGAAATAAACTGGTTTGTGTCTGTTTTGGAGCTTTCCCTCTGCCTTGTGCATCCTTTTGGTGACTTAAGTGCCTCTTTGCTGCCTGGAAAAGCTGCAAAGCGTATGGGCTTCAGTGCTTTCCTGCCAGAACGGTGGTATCTAAAGGAATGGGTTCCACATGGAGAGCAGTTACGCATCTTGGTGTATTCTGTCCCTTAATTAATAAAAAAGAGACCTTATAGGATGGGTACAAGCCCATTTTAGTCTTTGCTTCTCTCAGGGCTTTGGAAGTGTCCAAAAACCCCCGTGTGTGTCTGGCATGAGCTCTGTGTGGGGATAGACAGGGGGTGGGTGTAGAGCAGTGTGACAAACAGATGGACAGGGTGATGGATTGGGAGGGATAGGCCAGTGCAAAGCCTGGCAGTTGGGACAAGGGTAGGTTTTGACATGGGACAAATTTTATGTAGTAGCAGATAAGTGTCTGGCAGGTGGTTTTGAATGGGGAAAGGACAACCAAATGCTGAGCAAGGACAGTAGCTTGTTCTTGTTACATCTCACGTGTTTTTGTGGGACTGCAAGAAAGGCTGCTTGGAAAGCCAGGAAAAGTAGTGATATGGTAGCTAGGACTGAGTAAGGATATGAAGAAGAGATTAGGGGTGGGCGTGGAATGTCAGCAACCACCCCCAGAAGTTTTACAGAAATGTAGCCAATAAATAGTTCATAGGTGGAGGCCCTGGGTTTTGTATTTCAGGTGAGCAATCTCTTAGTGGTTCTGCAGAATCCCCGAGGGTGCAGGTCTAAGGGGGGAGAAATGAAGACATGTCAAATATGAATAATCATAACTTGGTGTTTGGCTGCATTGTTGTGTGAGTCTGTCCATCACTGTATGAAACCTCTGTGACAGGCACGGATTTGTCATGAATGGAGCGTGGTGTATGAAATCAACCTTCTCTGCTGCTCTGACTGAGAAAAAGAGAGCACCTCTGACATATAGCCCCTCTTCTGATTACACATATTTTATAACCCACAGCCCTAATGGAACTTGGGAGGAATTGTTACAACAATGTATTCTCAACAGTGTATCGCAAGATCAAATTGGAATAATGCTTTTAAACTTTAAACATTCTGCATCTGATCTAATATTACAGCAAATCCATCAGAAATTGATCTTGAAGTCTCTCAAAAATGGCTGTTGCTGGTGTAAATGGATATAATGCATGCTAGTGTTGTCTTGCCAAATAGAAAGTGATACTGTAAGTCCTCACAGTGGCAAAGACAGATCGATAGTTTGTGGGAAGGTATCCCCAGCAACATCTGTTGGACACCAGTCTTCATCCCTGGACATCAGTGCTGCAGTCCCCCATGTAAAAAAAAAAGGTAACTGTTGTCAAAGAAGTATAATGGAATCATTAAAATAGAACCAGAGCTGATCCCACTTGAGACAGGACTGACTGTACCTAAACCTCTGCACAGGCACTGAAACTGGGGACCTGCAATTGTTCTTGTTCCCTGTGTTTTTATAATAATAAATGGCATTTCCATGCCTGTGCTCCAGTGAGTATTTTCTTCACAACAAAATTACTCCTGTCTTTTCTTACTTTGTTGTTCATGAGGAAAGCAAGAAATACCCTAGACAAAAACTGATAACCAGTCGGTAGAACATTTCTGCTCTCACAACCAAATAAAGAGAAAATTTCTTTCAGAAAGCACGAAACCCAGGGATGTGCTGTGTTTAAAGAGTGAAAATAAATATAAGAATTTATGGACTAGCCAATCTACAGGCTTGCTGATCAATGAACCAGGAGCTTTAAAACCTACAGATAATGTAGATATGTTTGAGTCACACTAAGTTTTGCTCATTTCTTATGAGAGAATATTGAAGGTTTTGGTCCTGATTGTGGACAGAGCAATAGCAGAGTATAGGAGCTGTGATGAATTATTTCTTTCCCAGTGCTTTTGGGTGACACATTCTATTAAATATTAGTGAAAAAGCTTCCAGTTGGGACGCTGTTGGAGCTCAGCTGTTGGAGCTCTTGTCTCTCCTCTGCAGGCATTTTGTTGTGGTTCTGTCACTGTATTTACTCAGAAATGCAGTATTTCTGCTGGCCTCCCACTTCACATAGAAACACCCAGGAAAAGAGAAGTTTGGGTTATACGTCAGGAAAATTTTTCTGGAACAATTAGATTTTGGGGGAAAAAAATGAAGCTAGTTAAGTGGACACTGTAAGCCGTTTGGGAGCTAGTTAAACATCACTGAAAATTATACAGGAAGGGAGTAATTCTACAAAATGAAGTGTAAAAACTGGATAATCCAAGTGATCATTTTTAATGGGGTCCTTACTATCTATTATTTGGAGAGAGATAGGCAATGGTCTTGTTAATAATCCCATGGAAAAAGGGAATTTTGAGACACCAGCATTTGCAGAATCTCAGTGAGTTATAATTGCAGTTTTAAAGCTGTTACTTCTCTATTAAGAATTGTACTTGAAATGGAGAAAAAAAAGCTTTTATTTCCTAAAGCTCATACCGTAAGAGTGGTAGAGAAGGAAGTGAGTTAAGCCTAAGGCAAATGTGCAAATGATTATTAGCACCTTTTTTAGTCTGAATTTCTTGGCATAGTTTTTAAAAAATGCTTTAGAAAAGAAGTAATTGTTACAATATTCTGGTCAGTAGTTATCTGGGAGTTTTATGTTCAAATATATATTTTAACATGATAGTAATGGTTATTTGATTATATTTTCACAGTTGAAGATATCTGAAGACTATGCCTATTTTTTGCACTACCCATATGTTTTCCTTTTCCCAATTTAAAGGAACGTAACCTGATATTTGCTTCATTTCACCTCTGAGCAGGCAAACAGATATGGATGAAATGGATGATCGGAGAACTAGCTTTTAAATTGCAGAGCACTAATTTAGAAACAATGTAGAACAATCTCGTACAAGCTGATGTTTGACTTTTTCCATACCTCGATGATAATTCTGTGGCTGTTCAAGACAGGAGAGCTATCTAGCAGTTATGGATGTCATCAGCTTTTGTCCAACAGCTATCAAGGACTGTATCCAACTGAGAAGGAGCAGAATGGCTTAAATCAGCCAGGAGTAATGCAAGGTTTGGGATTAAACTCTGTTACAGAGGCGGACAAATTCTGCCACCTGCTATGGCTTTACAAACTCCGTTCTTGAAATGCAGGTTTCTTTTCTCACTAATGGAAGTCCCGTAGTATTTTTAAATAAGAGTAGTAGCCAGTAGTGTGAATTGAAGTGGTTATGCTGGGAAATACAGTTGAAGGACAAGTTGCTGTGTAGCCATGGGGTGGGGGAGAAAAGGCAGAACAGTTGACAGTAGCGTACAGAAAATTTCATTACTAAACTTTCCCTGTGTAGAAGTGAAACAATGGCCTCCATGGTCTACCTTGTTCTGGAGTGTTGTCTTGCCAAATAGAAATTTTGAGTGGTCAGGGTGATATTCCATGGTGGATTGCACCAGCGTGCTCTGTAAAGCCTAAACCCAAGTAACATCGGTTTGCCTTAAAAAGGCATGAGAAACTCTAGGCCTAAATGAAGTTTTGGCATTTTTGGTTCCAAGAAATGGAAGTTACTCCACCTCTCACATCTGTTTTTCTGTCTGGGTTGAGGTCTATTCCAGCAAATGCTCACATGAAAACAGAGTTGTGACTGCAGGTTCAGGGCTGTAGCAGGAGTTGATTTTCATTAATTTAGGATTGTGTTTTGTTCTTTTAAGATAACAAGGTCTTGAAGAATTGCAAAACTCTCAGCTCCCATTCTGGCAGGTATATCATGAAGAAATAATCTCTGAAATATTTTAAACACTTCTGAATAATTAAGTATAGTGACAAAGATTTTTCCAAATGATCTCTCAATGCAAGGTATTCGATTCCATGGTGTTCTTCCGTACAGTCTGTACAAGACTGCCAGTTTTTCTTGCACGCTTTATCTCACATTCTTCCAAGCACACGCTGTTTCTTTTCTTTGTGCTGCTTCATATTCTAATTATGGCTTCACTCAGACAGGCCATTCCAACATACACATTGCACCTGCTTGGATATCTTTAAAACTACCTCTACAAATCCCTAAATCCATTACAGATGCAAACGAGAGCCTCACAGTGAGACAGTCTGTCTTTTGGACACCAAGTTGTCATCAGAAATCTCCCCATCACTTCTTCACCTGCTCATGTGGTACCCAGCTGTGCCTCGCTCCCCCTGCTTTTGCCTGGAGTGTGAGATTTGCTGTTCAGAGGTGAGATTTCCATTTCTGAAAGACTCCATGTTATTCTCTTGTTGGCCTCTCTACCAAGTTGCAGGGAACGTACAGAATCAGGTTTTCATGGGGGAGAGGGGAATGCTTTAGTTCTTCTTCATTGTGCATTAAAATATAAGTGCATATTGTAAAGAGAACATAGCTGCTTAAGGAAGCAGAGTGGTTAGAGTGAAAACTTCCAATAACTCTGGAAGCCAGGATCTTTTACATGTTTTACATTACAGTTCACCGTGTTAACACTTGGCCACAGTGCTGTGCAGCTCCTAATGCATCAGAATTATGGAAACATCTGGGCTAAATAGCTTCATGCCGATCCACTGAGAAAATTCACCAAGGATTCAATACTTTTTAAGATATTTCATTTTCTGTCTAGGATAGTAGGTTGCATTATGCTTATATACCGATTTATGAAACACACAGGAACATTCTGTTTCTTTTTGTTTTAGTCTTTTAAGTGCCTACAGGGCACATCTGTGCTTTTTTATTAATAGCTACGTTATGGCTGGGCCTTGTGTGGCTGCGGTGTGGGAGAGGGAGCAGAGAAGTTCGTTTTCCCTTTGCACAGCCAAAAATTACAAACCTCTCCAGAGCCAGGAGTAATCCTTTGAAAGGAAGATGTTTCTGCTGCATCTCTGTCCTGCTGCCCAGGAGAGCTGGCTGACCGTGTGAGAAAGTACCCAATTACTCTGTTGCAGCACAGCCAAGGTGCTCTGGTTGGAAGCCCCTTTGCTGCAGGCATTGCTTCCCACACGCTGTCTATCCCTGGCACAGCCTTGTGCTGGGCCTGCAGGAGCAGCACGTCCCCTGGCATCCTCTGATCTCGACCAAGTGCTCTTCTGGGGCCACTCAACTCTGCTTTGCTGTGTTTGTGTTGTGCTGGTACAGAGAGGATGGTCTGCAGCAAGCACTGAAATCTGGGGTCTGTTGTAGGGCACAAACAGCTCCTGCTGACTGTGAGGTGTGTAGTGTTCTAAGCTGATCCCATTCAGTGTCATAAGGAGCTTTTGGGTTGCAAAACTTCCCTGCCTCCCTGAAAAATGTGCATGCTGTACATTGCTCTGCTGCATAACCCCTGTAAAAACCTAATAGCAAGGTGTTGTTCCACGTATGACTTTGGCCTGTGTCTTGCATGTCAGTGGTAAGCATCTAAATGTCTTGAATTTCAGTCCAGAAGATGATCAGTGTGGGGCTCGGTCTGATACCGTGTAAAATAACTACTATTTAACTTTTATTTTTGGGCAAATCCCACATTCTTGTTCTTAAACGGGTGAGGGACTGCTCCAGGGCATTTGTTTTTCCCCTGGAAGCATTCATGTGCTGGACACATATTTTAGTTGTGTCCTCCTCACTCGGAAAGCTCAGCCCTCAGCTGGTGTTCAGGTTGGACGTCAAATGAGACAAGGAGCTGGAGAAGAGACATCTTGTGTGTAAGGGGCTGGGCTGTGTTCTGGCCCTACCTTCCAAGGTGGCAAGTTTGCTTAAGTTAACTGCTTGATCAGGACTGAGTTCCAGTCATGGACTAGAGATCTCCAGGTGTGAGGACATGGAGTTAGTCTGCTATGAAGATGACATCTTTCTTTGTGGAGAAGAGAATGTTATCATCCTTTCTGTAAGTGTCAAATAAAACAAAATCATCCATGCTTGTGCAGCATGAAGAATACATAAGCTTTTTTTTTCAATCAGATCTTTCAATTTTACTCATGTTTGAGAGCAGTAAATTAAACTGCTTCTCATGGTGTGAATTTCTAAATAGTCTGACACAGAATTGTTCTTTTGTCTCCTTAATTAATTTGGATGTCTTTTTTTTTCTTCTAGTGAAGGGGATGATTTTCACCGACTGTAACGTTTTAAGCGGATGTCATAAACACTTGCTCTAGTTGAAAACCAGTTAAAAAGCAGACCTGGGAGCAGCAATACCCGCTTGTCAGTCAGCACTGCTCTCCTTGAGTAGGTATGTGAACTTTAGTATCCCTTCTCCCAAAGGTACACGTTTTGTGGGGTATAAATAAGGACCTTTCTATGTTGTGCTGACTTTTTCTTCACTAGGCCAAAGAAATGTAAGTACAGATCAGGAAATGTTCAAGGCAACCCATGGTAGGGGGAGTTAATCTATTTTGTATACATATAAAAAGCTTTTGTAGGGATGATCATCAACACAAGCTCTTGTCTGATGTGCATTGTAAATAAAGCTGTGTCCCAGGCCTCTAAATCTCAGCAGCCTGGACTGCTCTGAGCATTGAGAGACAGCCCAGCTGAGCACTGAGAACAGAATGCTGGCACGTAGCATTTCAGGTCATTGTGAAGTTCCCGGCTTTAAGCTGAGCCCTAAACATGACTGTAAAACTCCACGATGAGGCCCCTGCGATCATGAGCTTCCCTGGGTGCGCTGGGATTTGCTGGGATGAGAATAAAGTGCCTCTGCCTGAGGGCTCAGTGTTCTCGGTGCCTAATCTGGAGCTGGAGACTCAGCCACAACAGGAACTGGGTCCTCTGCTCTGGGTTCCAGGTCTGGGCACAGTTTGTTGGCTTTCCGCTCTGCAAACCTTGTAATGTGTATACTTAAAGGAAAAAAATCTACAAACTTCAGAAGACGAAAGACACCACTTCATAATCTTCCACCTCTGAGTATAGGAACAAAGAGCCAACATGAAGCCATGATTATATTTAATGCATTGTTGCCAAGTATTCTGAGAATATATTGAGAAGTGCTCTGTGATTTTTGTATGCACTGGAATATAGATGTGCAAAGCTGAACAGAGCTTCATTTCCTTCCTGTGATTGGTGTTTGCAATGATTTAGAATCTCTTAAAATGTTTTGCCGAAGTGAAGCACATCTCCCAGTTCAAAGAGGGAAACTGATGGTATCTACTGGAGACATAGTGTTTTGTTTAAGGTTCTTCTTTGTTTGGTTTCTCTTTTTTTTTCTTTTTTTCTTTTTTCTTCTTTTTATATTCTGATTTGAAAAATAAAGAACAAAAATCTCTTGCCTGGAGTGAATGCCAGAGGAGAGACGTAGCACAGTATGTTTCTTTGCATTAAATTCCAGGTAAGTGATGCAGCTGGATGTGGTTGGCATTACAGAAGTTTTCAAGTCCCCAAATGTACTGGTGACTGGTGCATGTTTTGACATTCATGAATACCCATGTGTCAGTGAGAATGACTTTCATGTCATTCCTGCTTTATTGTAAATGCACTTTTCTCAGCTATTCATAAACTGAAAGTGCCAAGTATCACATTCACCCTGCTTAAGGAAATCATTCCTGAAATGAAAACATATTTTCCAGGACATTTGTTGACTGTGTATCCAAGGGGATCCCATCAGCAGCCCAAGAGCGAAATGGGCTCAGAAAAATCACAGGATGATGCCTTGCAGCTCTTATTTGTGCTAAGGACGCCTGTGATCTCCATCAGTTTTCTCAGGTATTTTCAGGTGGAGAGGGATAAATTGGCGCAAGTTGTCGTATGGAACAGTTCTTTCTTTATTTAGAAATATTTATTCAAACTTACTCATTTTTTACTGTTCTACATGGTCTTTACTGAAATTTGTGCCGTGTTTATTTGCAGTATTTTGGAAAATACTATATGTAGTTTATCTTTTAAGCCTTTATATGGGAAGAAATAAGGTAGGATTGTAAGCATGTTCCACATTCTTTGCTTTCTTAATGGCAAGAACTTCTGTGGGAAGTTGGAGGAAGAAGTTGATCCCACAGTACAACAAGTTTGGCACATCCCCATGGGCTTGAGATGGTGTTTTCCCTGGAATGTCTGAAGGCACCTAAAGGTAGGTGATGATTGTTACTTGTGTTTTAAAGTTGGTAAAATTAAGCCGCTAGAGGTTTAAGTGGTTCACCTGAAGATCAGATAATAAATCCAGGGTGTGTTAAGCACCTAGCTCTCCAGTTTTCAGCCTTTGGCAGCATAGCTCCACTTAAAAAAGGAAAAAAAATCCCCAAACCCTCTAATTAGTTGTGGAAGGAGTGAATGTGCAGGAATCTCATACACTTTCAATCACACAGTTCTTTTTCATTGATGCAAAGCGTTTCTGGGGTGTGAGTTCACAGGGAGAAAGGGTGACTGAAGCGAGAAGTGTTCAGACAGCTGAACAAACCACACATGCACTTGAAATTACTACAGGGTTTGTAAGTTCATAAAAGCCTCATAACTGTAAGGTTTATTAGCCAGCATAATAATTTTCCAAGGGAAATAGGGGGAGTTGAGTTAATTATCCCTCCATTATGCTGCATGTGCTGTAATGCTGGAGAAAAAGATGATTTTCCTTTTATTTCTGCATGTTATTGACCAATATAGGGGTAATACAGAGAGGTTATGTGGCTATAAAACAAAGCAAAAATCCCCAGCTAACCAAAGAATTACACTGAGGTGTGTCATGTTGAAATGCCACCAGTAGAGATAACTCATTACTAATGCTCCTGCACGCAACAAGGGAGCCTTTGGGGAATGTTTTTTCTGTATGACTGTGCCATTTTTCTCTGACTTGCAGAAAAGCTGCATTCACACTGAAGCTCATTCAGAGAAATGAACATGGCAGATCAAGGGAATGGATTTCAGAGCAAAATCCACAACTTTTAGGTGGATTGATTTATTTTTCTGATATGAGTTTTGTTAGGATATTGATTTTCAAAATTGTGATTTCTGGGGTTAGAGTAATACCCTTGGTGGGCTTTCATGCAGCTGGCAAGTATGATTCACCAGAAGTTTGTATTTTAGAGATTTTTGGATTTTTTTTTTTAAGGAAAAGTAATTTTTTCCACAAGACTCTGAAAGAAATTTATAATGTGTGTAAATGGAGTTTATTAAGGCTTTGGCAGATTGTGACCCACATTAATTTGTAAAACTCCGTGTCTCATAGCAAGTAGTCAAGTTCAGTGTTCTTGAGTTCAGGTATTGATTCCTGGATACAATTCTCTGATCCTGACCTCAAGCAGCATATTTGCTTGGACAAGAACATGTTTTCTCCAGTAAGTGTGGGACAAAAGCTTGTATATTGATCAGACCAGCTGCTTCCTGATGGAAGTATGAGAGTAACTCACATGTCTGAAGTGGGTAGCAAATATAAAAGTATCTCAACAGCTGCATGAGCTAAACAGCCATTTGATAAAAATGCCATTTAGAAGTTCCTAAAGCCTTCAAAGAGGAAGGATTATTGGTCAGCCTACTAATTTTCCAAGCGAAGTAGGTGATGTGAGTTAACCGTCCAGTACACTGCACACATTTTGGCACTGAAGAAAGTACCACATGGACCAGTGGTTCACCTCTTTTTTTGCTAATGAGAAATCAAAAGCACTGGGGAAAAGCACTGAGAAGTCAAAAGCACCAGGAAATCCCTACAGTTGTTTTTTTTGTTGTTATTTTTTTTCCAACTGCAGACTGTTATGCCATTTTAAATAAACATGGTAATCTACCAGACTAGTATTAAGATAAATGTTTTGTGGCCTCAGCTAAATCCATTTCCTGCACTCATTTCTCAGCGTGCAGTTGAATGGCAGTAACTGGAGCACTTAAGAGTGATCTGGACAGACACTGATAAAGTACTCGCTAGAAAAGGAGTTGGTCACACCCCTGGGTGGTCCTTTGCAATGTTTTGTTTACAGAAATCTCTGACATTATTTGCAACAAAAGCATTCTTCTGACAGGGGGCTGTTCTGGTTTTACTGAAGTGTTCTGTGTCAATTATAGACTGATGTCCTAAAGAGGGAGATTGAAAGGGCTGGGGTTAAAATCCACTGATGTAAGAGATTATGCACTTTTCCTGTCTGTAACACAGGATGTTTGTCATTTAGAAAGGTGACTGATGGCTAACCTGGTTATGTTACCTGAACAAAGGAGCTGGAAATGAACTGCTCAGCTGAGTGGGTTTATTCCTGAGTGGATCCATTTGCTAGTTTGGGAGACTAAGGGTAAATAATACATGGTAGGGCTTTGGACACTTGGGATATCCATGGGATGGAAAGGCCAGGTATTCAGTTTGGGACAGGAAGAAACAAAGCAGGTCTGGCCATACAGAGTTTGCAGGCTGAAGAGGGTTCAAGTTTAGCAGAAGGTGTTAGATCACTCTAATGATTCTAAAAACTTTCCAGATAGTGAGAGGAGACTTGACAGCAGAATACCAGAAACAGCAATCCAGTAGAAACAGCCCTGGAGTCCTTTTGTTTTGTTTTGTTTTTAACTTTCTCTTCAACATCTGTGTTTTTTCCAATGAAACTTTTGTAATGGTAAGGTACAGTAGACAACGATCCCTCTGTGGCAATATTTCTCCTCCTAGATCTTGAAGGAATACTGATTTGGCTTCCATAGTTTATTTACTGGCATTGCCTGTGATGGCTGCAGGAAGACCATAACAGTGTAGTACTGCGAGCAATGATGCACATGGGGGCTTGATGAGCTCCCAGCAAATCATCTGCAGTCTGATGCCATGTTGCAGGAAACTTAAGAGAAGCCCTTCAAATCATCAAGTGCTTTTTCCCTCTGAGGACTTTCGGCTGCAGAGTTTCAAGACTCCCTTTGAATGGTTTATCATTCCTCTTTGTGTCCTGTGGGAGACAAAGAGCTGCTGAGTGTATTTGGTCATTGTGGGACTCCTCACAGGTGTCTCACTAGAAACAACATAGGAGGTGCCATTGCAAAAAGATGGTTTTCAGAATTACATGTATACAGGGGATGATAAATACAGGTGACAACAAAGAAACATCAATAAAAACTCGGTGTAGGAAAGCTACTGCACTGACTCAGTCTCCTTCAGTAAAAATGAGTGTGGCCCATAGATTTTGGTTATTCCAGCAAAGCACAGAGTGTAGCTTATCACATTTTCCGTTTCATTTAAGCTTGCAGAAAGGTTTATTGGAGCCTTGAACTCCACATCAAAACAAAACCTTTGAAAACTTCAAAACTTGACGAGGATTTCCCACCCCCCATTCACTCATTTCTGTTCAAATCCATTTTTTTTTCCATCAGCTGAGGACGTTGGCAGATGAATTGGTATCCCTGAGCTAATATTCATTCTGGTGGGACCCCAAACCAAGAGAGACCTTGCTGGGTGTTCCTCTCCAGCAGCGACCTGTGGTTCTTGGCAAGGCCTGGGAAGGAAAGGGGCGACACAAGCCAGAGGAAGGGTTTCTGTTTTCAGTGCACCAGCCAGATTCTGGGTGCTGCTGCCAAGAATGCAGATTTTATTAGCGCTGCAAAAAGAAACTCTGTTCAGGGGTCTTTATTTTCAATTCCAATTTAATTCATGTTAATACTGCAAAGCATATTCTCCCCTACCCTAATGCTATTTCACAGCCCCGGGTGGAGTTGCCCTTGTGTTAACGGAGTGGAAATGGGTTCAGGGTCTTTAGGGAGTTGGAGTTATTATACTAAATTTAAAGCATAAATGGGCAAATTATGTTGGTGGGGGAGAGATGGGGTAGGGAGAGGAAAGGCCTGGGATATGTGAACTGGTTGCAGTAAGAACCGGTGTGAAATTTCATCCCCTTCTTAAGAAGACACCAGCCTTTTCAAAGTCTTCCCCATTTTTCCAGGCTTAAAGTAAATAGCTCATGCTCGCACTTGCTGGCTTCCAATGGAACCCAGAACCAGGGGGTACAAAAGAGACACACAGAGTCATTTAATGGCTTGAAAGGAAATAGTTTGCAAATGGATGAGGTAGGATTGGTTCTTAAGAATTGCCCCATTTGGTTTCTGTAGCAGAGGATTGCAGCAGAATTTTGTTCACCTATTCCTATGTTCACTGTATACACCAAACAGGCTATGCCAGGTGCTTGAGTGAAGAAATAATTACTGAAACTTTAATTTACATTAGCTCTAAACCCTCATTTTGTTACTTACTTTAATTATCCAAGCCAAATAAACACTGAGGAGTGTGTCTCACATTAATTTAGGCCCCAGCTCAGCGAGGTAATTTAATTAAGCATCAGTGTAATTCACTGCACATTAGAAGTCCCACTGAAACCTACTTCTGCCGTTTTGCAGTTGTTTCGAAGCTGGTTTTACTTCTTGACACTCCAAGACAAGCCAAGCTTATTTTTTTTTTCATTCGGCTCAAGTTATGAGCAGAGGAGAAAGGCAATTTGAGGTTAAGTGGAGAAAAATTTTACAGATTACTTAGGGAAAAGCTGAATTTGAAGCAGAATTGAATGCAGAGGATCTAAAGCACGCGCGGACTGGGTGTCTCTCAAGCTGCAGGTGCAGGGTCCTTGCTGTGTACCCAGTCCCCAAGGTGCTGCTTGGATGGGTCTGCACAGGAGGGGCTAGGAGGCCACTCTTTGTTAAGCACCCTGGGGCTGGGCTCTGTTGTGCCCCTTGCCAGGAGTGCCATGATAAAAACTTCCTTGGATGCTGTTGGAAACCGGATCTGCACTTGATTGCTTACCTTGCTTGCCTGAGTAGCTCAGAGTGTACTGGGGGAGCTTTTTGCTGCTGCTGAAACCATGGCAGAGGAATTGCCTGGATGAATTTCTGTTCAAAAGTTCTAAAGAAACCCTCACCTTGGCATTAGTTGGTTGAAATACTTTTAAGATCCAGCCTGCTCAGAGTGTGGTCCTGCTCCTGTTGGTATGAATAACTCCATTATGTTAAAAAAAAAAAATTACGACTGCATAAATTAGAAGAAACTTGGATACTATGCCATTCTTTCAAGAAATTGTGAATGCAATTGGGGAATTGACAAATATCTGGGATATTAATTGAAAACACCATATAAAATTTTGTATTTCTTGTGGCTACAACAGTGTTACAACTCGCTTTCTTTTAGCTTTAAATAATTATCTAGATAATTAAGCATTTTGTTTTAAACCTATTAAAACCATACTATAAAAACTAGTGCCAGTTTTATATAAAATGTAGAGAAACTTAGCCCATGTAAAATAGTTTTTAGTTGAGGAAAATACCTAAACAATTTTCTGGAAGTTTTGAAACATTTTGACAGAACTTCTGATGTAATGATAGAGAAAATGCTGAAAGGTTAGCATTTTAAACCAAATGTTTTTTGTGTCAAACAAGAAGAATCATTCATCATGTTAAAGGGGGAGTTGTTATAACAATGAAGCAATTTATCAAATGCAAATGCAGGGTTATGAATAGACTCCAAAAAGATCTTAGCTTCTTGTCCAGAGCTGCTTTCCCACAAAGTTAACATTAAGTCACTGACAGAGTTGCTGGGAAACTGGGATACTTGCACGTAGAAAATTTGTTTGGAAAATGTTCCTATTTTTGGATTTATCAACACATAATCCTGAAAAAGACTTTCTTCTTTCTCTCCATACCCACTCCCTCTGTTCTCCTAAAATTTCAAATGGCAATGCTGCTGCCTCAAATGAATAGTGGTGCTTGGAAGCATTTTAGCTTTGTACAGTAATGTTGAAATGCAAAGTTGTTATTTTAAAAATTAAAGAAATAAGTATTTAAAAATAGCACTGCTGTCCTTCCACTTTCAGTTACTACCACTTATTTTAACTGAATTGTTTGTTTAATTTGCAGCACATCTGTGCAATCTGGTCAGTCTGTGGAAACTGCCAGCGTGCTCCTGTTTCTTTTTCTACTCCAAGGGAAGTGTTTGTGAGTCAGCAAAGGGAACCCAGCACATTTTCCAGCATCCAGGAGGGAAGGCACAGGAGAAAGACAGGCAAACCACTGATGAGGCAGTAACAGTGAACAGAAAGGAGGAAGAGCAAAGCGATGCAGTTTGGAAGAAAGGCCCAGGTGGACGCCAGGAGGAAGAGCTGACCGCTCTCACTCTGGCAGTGGGGTAAGAAAACTTAGAGCAAGCACACACAGCAAGATCATGATGAACTTCTCAGGAACTGGCCAAATTGTCTTGCACAGATTTATAATCCCTGCTTACACTGAAAGTCACAGCAGGGTTGCTTGTCTCAGTCTTGCCTCTGACACTCCTGCTCTTCAGAGAGCTTAATGCTGTCCAGGGGCTGGGGGTGTGAAGGAAACCCTTCCTTCCTCTCAGCTGCTCCTCACGTGTCCCAGGACTGCCACAAAGGGAATTGGGGTTCTGCTCCTCAGAACAAGCAGCCCTAAGCCTTCTCTACTAGGCCCCTCATTGTCCTTGTCCCCGTTCTCCGGGGTTTTTGTGTTCTGCCCACATCCTCCTGGGATTGTGGTGCCACAGCTGAGCCGTTTGCTTCCCCCGCCAAGCTGAGCATTGCTCCATATGTTCTACAGATGACACTTGTTTATTCTTCCCACAGTGGTTTTCCATTTTTCCCAGCAGCATGATGTTGTTGACTCGTATCTGTGATTTAATATATTATACCTCAGTAGTGAAATGGTAGAGGATTTCTGGGTTTGATTTTTTTTTTGCCTTTCTGACTGCTTCAATAAAAAGAAAATGAAGGTGCTGTAGGATCACTGGCAGACTTAAGTTTATTTAATTTATTGATTTTCTCAATGCTCAGGTTGAAAAGCCACATTGACAAAAGTACCTGCTGACATCATGAATGTCACCAAGACTGGACTAACAGAAGAGCTGTACAGCCCCTTTGAATCAGTCTCAGCTGCGAGGGTGGTGCTTGACTTCAGGTTTGTCTTCCCAAAATAATTTTAATTCTATTTTTTAATTGGTTCTGAAGTCAGAGTTTGAAAGCGAAGCTGAAAATCTAGTCCTTATTTCTCTTTTGTTTCTGCAAAGCCAAAAGATTGCTGTCCCCTTGCTGTCTGTGTCGCAGCAATCTGAACTTGTTTTTAGCCAAAATATTATCTGTGTCTCCAAGCCTTTTTCCTCCTGTCAACAAATGCATGTTGATGGAAGGCTCAGTTTTGTTATTCATGCTTAAAACTGTGGTTTACCTTGCAGGTCTACACTAGAGGCATTATGTAATGAGAAATATCAGAGATAACAAGCCCTGAAAAACCATAATTTTTGTGTAAGCTAACATGTTTCAACAGCATGGACAGGCATGAAAAGGTTATGAGGGTTTTGGGGGAGGATTTTGTTGTTTTGGTTTGGGGTTATTATTATTTTAAAATTTGAAACATGATTTGGAAACAGATGAGTACTTAACCTCTTTGCAACCAAACATATGTTAGTGTGAAGTAGCAAACTTATGTTTGTTGCCCATTTCATGGCTACATGTTAAAAATATTTTGACATCACTAGTTAAAGTTTGATAAAAGGTAATTATTGCTGTAGAAACACCGAAGATGTTTGCCATGTTGGCTGCCTTTCAGTCCATCCCACTGAATATTGCAGTGCTTTCCAGTCAGACATTAGAGACCATTTCATGAATGTTTACAGCAACCTGGCCAAGTTTCCTGCCACTGTATGTGCACTGGCTCCATAAATTCCAGAGTATTTATTTCTGGGGCTGTCATTTTCTTCTTAGAAAAACAATTAATACTCAGACTGTATCTTCGGCATGCATTCAAGTGGGAAATGAAAGAAAAAAGGGGGGAAAACAAGTCTTGCACTAGTTCATTTTCAGCTAGTGTTTTGTGTTTGTGGATGTTGCAGCAGCAGTAGACTCTGCAAAGCGGAGTGACTCTTGATTTAGTCTGGGACATGATTCTCCTCATTCTCCCACTGCTTCCTGAGCTCAGTATGTCCCAGTGTTGTTTGGGAGAGATATGGAGTCAGCTGGCTGTTTTTCCAGGCAGCATTACTCTCCCCATGCCTCTCCCTGCAGACAGCAACTTCTGTGTGATAAGGCGAAGTTTTCAGCTCTGAACATTCATCAAAATCCACCATTCCTCTAGTAAGTGCCTTCAGCTGAGATCTCTGATGCATGGCCAATTTGTCTCCTGCACCATGCTCCTCAGTTTGCGGCTTAATGCAGCAGGGTCGGAAATAATCAGGCTTTGAACCAGGACTGTGGGGCTGAGCACACAGAGCAGGAAGCACAAGGTTTGACTGCTGCGTCATTATCTGTGTCATGCAGACAGAGAAGCCCATGTGTCACAAATGTAGAGGTGGAAATGGGAGTCAGTCCTCTCTCTCCTCATCCAGAATTCTGGGCAGTGGACTGAACAGCAGCATGGATAGTCAGGGCTGCATTGTTCAGCTGCTGAGTTTTTTGGTTTTCTTTTTATGGTTTTCTTTTTTCTTTTTTATATTTTTCTGCCTTTGTAACTTATCCCTCCCTCTTCTCTACATCATCCTTGAGGCTGATGTGCTGCTGGTAGAACCAGACAGTCATATTCATCCCAAATCTCTTCTGCTTTTTTGTCAGCTCTACTTCCCAATTCAAACTGGCCACAGGAGCAGTGATTCTAACCAGGCCAAGGTGCATGTAAGGAATTGAGAACAGGAGAATGTGAGCTCTTACCAGCAACAAGAAAAGGCTGTAGACAGCTTAGCAGCCATCAGGACTGTAGATGGATGGGGGCAGAATGCTGTGAGTGCTGCTGGTTCCTGCAGAATTCCACTGAAAAGAATGTTTCTGACTAAGGGGAAAAAACCCTCCCCATAAAGAATAGGGTGGGTTTAGTTCGTAGGACATTTAATGATGTACTGGCGCATAGTAACTGCACTATAAATATAGTCTGAAAAAATATGAGCTTAGTTTGGAAGCTGCTTTCAGCTAAATTATGGGGTTTTGATCCTGACCTAAACTGATCCCACATGTTCCTATATTCTCCCAATGTTTGAGTGCACAGTAAATCAACTGTAATTTTTGCTTTTTATTGCAAAGAATGAACAGAAGAGATTGGAAGTTATATGACTTTGGCATATGTTTATCACATGGTTCAGGATTGTTTGATATCATTTAGAGTTTAAGATTTAAATAAAGTTTAAAACAGGTACAGAGAATCAAAACCTGTTAACTGGTATTAGCTCAGAAAAAACAGCCTGAGGTCACCAGAGTGCTCATTTCACAAACATTCACTGCCTCTGTATAGAAGAATGCTCTGATTTTACAAGTATTAATGTGCACTGCTCACACATACTGACTGTGTGAAGAAATAGTACCACAGCACGGAACGGTAAAGAGGAGGAAATATCAAGTGACTTCTTTGGTCGTGATACCCACTGCTTTAAAGCAACAGCCATTGTACCCCTGGATTGTGGTGCTTCTCTTTTGAAAAATTACCATGTTCAGTATTTATTCTTCTTACCTCTCCTAAGGCCTTTTCTTCCCTCTTCTTCACTCCTTGTTGTACCCACTTCAGGGGTGATGCCATAAACAAGTGTCTGCTCTGCAGCGTGGAGCTTAGCCTGCCCGTTTCAACTTTAAAACTCTTTGTCGTTCTATTCACAAACACTTTTTTGTCATCTGATCCCTGCCCTCCAGCCTTCTTTATTTTAAGATATTTCATAGTTTTGATGTTGCACTTTGTAACTTCTTCCCATTCTTTGGCTGCTTTTTCCATATTTTTTTCTTTTAACTTTAGAGTTGGCATTTGTATTCTTTGCTGATATTGTTGAAATATGGCTAAACTGTCTTCTCAAACTTGGCTTTCCTAATGGACTGACTTTCTTCTCTGAAACAGTAGTCTTGCAGCATGGTTTTTGTGAGCTGACTGCCCACACAAGTCTGCTGCCTTGCGGGCTGTAGAGTCAGCTTGTCTGAAGCCTTCCTCAGTAATTACCAGGTAATAAAAGTTAACTGCCCCATAAAACCGCATGGATGAACCATGCTATTGCTGGCTTGCCCTGCTCAGCCATCCTCTTCCTGTGTGCTGGATCTTTTGGGCTGGAGAAAGGACTTACCCAGGGTCCCTTTTGGCTCTCTTCTCTGTGGTTCTGATAACTGGTGACCTGGCTAAGGGCTGCTGGTAGTGTGCAAAAGCACATCTCTGACTCGGAGCCTGAAGCAGTGAATCTGAGCTAAGAAGTTCCTATTTTATTTGTCAGGAGGGTGAAAAAAAGAAGTTAAGGCACTCCAAAGTTATCCTCCAACACTTCACTGTTTGCTAGACACCTTGAAAAATGTTTCGGAGTAATGCCTCAAAGCTTATCTATTGCAGCATTAAATTAGCTGCTGCGGAGTGAAGGTGTCTAGCGTGGACTTAAAAAGAGGTCAGCTTTGCAACTTGCCTGTATTGGCCATGACTCAAACTGGCAGAACTAGTCTTAATTTTGGAGTTCAGCAGATGTGTATAATAGCTTTATGGAGAATTGGAAATGTCAGGTTTCTGCCAACCTGCTAACAGGATTTATATCACTCTTGTAACTTGTAATTTTTACTGCTGTGGCTCTGGTATCTTCTTTTATCATGTGTGTCTTCTGCCTCATTTTTCACTTCTCAATGAGATAACAACCCCATTTGGGGTTTGGTTTTTTTTTTCTTTTTGCCTTTATTATAACTAAGTAACTGAGTTTTCAGTCTTCAGGGGTTGCAAATATGTCTGTGCAGAGCTCCTGGGAGAATTGTAAAGGAGTTTAAAAATTATACAGAAGGCTGTTAAAATGCAGGGTGGCAGCTTGGGAGGGGGCTGCTGCTGTTGTAGAGCACCCAGAAATAGCCAGAATATGTTCGGATATCGTTTCATCTATGCTTTTTCCCTGAAGAAGAATCTTTACACTGTAATATTCCTGATGGAGGCTTGTCTAAATTGTCCTTACGTAACGACAACCCTTCAGCTTCATTAGCCGACCTTAACCCTTGGAAAGCTTTTCTTAATCTTGAGTCTAAGTGTTCCAGGATCCCAGAAATAACCTGTTTGGGATAGTGCCAAAAGTATTCAGCTTCTCTTCTGCTTACTGCACTGATTTTCCAGAAGTAGAGGAGGGAAGTGAAGTATGAAAAGTACTTTCAGAACAAAGTGGATATTTTCAGTCCTTATTGTCAGGATGATTCTTTTTGTCATTAATATCGCTGGTAATGCATGCAAACACGTCAGGGTCTCCCCTTTGCAAGAGGGATCACAGCTGAGTGTTTCCTGCACTGAAATCAAAATCCTGAACTTTCTGCAAGGGCTGTATGTGGCCACACTGCTTTTAGTTAAAAACCAATGGGCTGAGAGCTAGGCAAGGGAGCTGAGAATGGGAAGCACTCGAGAAGACCTTGATTAATAGCATTCCTAAATGACAATGGCTGTTTTATGGTTTTTGTAAGGACTGTAGTCTTTCTCATACATAAAAATAGACAAGATGTGGTTGCAATTAATGGGGAGCTCTTTGTTGAAGCTGTTGACTGTAGGAAAGAACCCAAGGGTTTCTTACACTCCTCAGTTGTAAAACTAACTAAATGGATCTAGGGCTGCCTTGTGTCACTCCATGACATCTTTCAAAGCTGTAATTAGCAGATATCTAATGAGTTGTGGCTATAGCATGTGGATCAGATGACTCAAATATTTACTTTAGGCCTCCGATTCTCTGTCTCTATACAAGGGAGAATAACTTGGGTGTAATGTCTAGAGACTCATTTTTCTTGGGTTGTCTTGCCTAGAAACTTCATTTCTTCCCCATGGTCTGTCAAGCTGAGTCCTGTCCAGTTTCCTCAGTGGCAAGGTAGGTCATAAATGTTTACTGGTGAGTCCTTGCTTCATGAAGACTTTTTTTATTATTATTTTGTAAGAAATTAATCTGAAAACTCTATTTTCACTTGCATTTTTTAGCAAGATTGTCCTGTTCTTTCCCAGTGCAACTTTTGAGTGTAGGAAACAAATTAAGCCTGGGTAAATTTTTAGCCAGGGAAGGCAAGGGGCAGCTATAGCCATTCTTCCACTGTTGTTTGCTTGAACAAAGGTTGTTAACACCTCATACTGTCCAGGAAGAAGTTGTTTTCAGGACAAGAGTTTGTGTGTCAGTTCAAACTACATATTTGAAGCCGTCCCATTTTTTTCAGCCCACAGGCATTTCTTCTGTGTTCTTTCCTTAGCCCATTTGAAAACTTTCAATATGAAATTACTGTCAAAGCTTATATTCACTGTGCTTGAGCTGACCTTGGTTCAGACATTTCCTAATTGCTCCCTCTGCTCAGCCATTCCACCATAAAGGATAAGGATTCAGGTGAACCAAATACTGAGCTAAATCAAAGATAGATCTCTCTGTTAGCTGTTTTTCTACACAGCTGGTTGTTCCTGAAGACTGTTCAAAGCCATTCTTTAAGAAATAACTGCATGAGTGCAGCTGTGAGGACAGCATTACACCTAGACCCATACCTGCAAATAGTGTGTTGTGGACAACTCCTGAAGTGGGTTTATTCCTGCAATCAGCACTTTTCTAGGCATTTGTCCCAGGAGACTTGAACTGAACGTTCAACAAGTTTTTAATACAGAAAGAAAAAGCAATGGGGGAGGTTAGCATGTGCTCTAAGAGTGTCTGTTTTATAACAGTCATGGTTGTCACAATAAACATGATTGATGTGCTCTTCATCACCAGCCACTCTCTTAATTCTTTAGATGGTGGCAAAGATGAATGGGGAGCAAGCTTCACCCTTCTAGAAAGCTGTGACTTTAAGTAGTGCCAATCTCATGATTACAGGCAGTTGACTGAATCCCATGGGAGGTGCAGTCAGGCTTTTCCTAACAGGGATTTTTCATGTGGCAGTCTGGTTTGCCCCTCAGCCCAGTTGTATTTCTCTCAGTGATGAAAACAGAAAGTACTTTTTCCTTTATCAAATTGGCTGTAATCTGTGGGCACTGAGTAATTCATGTGAGTTGTGCAATTTATGAAAGATGGGCATTACTGTGGTTCCAAAATACCTAAGTTTGTCGTTACATCTCTGTCTGTGACAATGATTTGTCATATAGTGTAAGCATATGGGGATTCTTTGGGTTTTATTAACCACACATAAAGCTGTAAAACTACTCCTTTGACTGATGGGAACATGAGTTTCCATGAGCCATTACATAGGCAAATAATTTTTGCTAATAAGATAGCCTGCCTTGTCTGTCGGTCAGGCAGATCTTATTCTTCTGCTGGCTGCTTTCAGACATATTTAATGGACTGAACTAAAGGAAAATGCCTCCAAACAAGGATCATCTTGCTTGGAAGATGTTTGTAATTCTCACTATGAAAGCTTCCCCAAAGTGATCCTTTTAGGATCTGTTTAATGAGAAAATCCAGAACTAAAACAGGCAATGAGAGTCAACTAATTACCTCAAGCTATAAGGAAAGTAATTCCTGACTTAATGATTTAGGCTATCAGCTTAGCCCTGAGGGTCTGAACTGCACATTGTGGTCTGCATCTGGGAACACAAAGGTACAAATTGCCTGAGCATCCCTACTCCACCAGAGCTCACAGCTTCCACAGTAAACGGGTATGGTCAGGCAAAGGTTGGAAATAGCGAGCCCTGGAGACGCATGGCATGGCCAGACACCTTTCATTAGTCTCCCACCTCTTGGGTAAGCCCCTTGGCAAAAATATTTGTAGTATTCCATTCTTTTCTTCCGAACAGGTGACTCATGTCTGGGGTCCTGCAGCTTTTCCTAAAAGGGAAAGAGTGAAGCTGCTGTTGTAGAAGAACTGGATTCAGTATTTTCGCTCCCTTCATACCAAGATTTTTGACTGAACAAGGAGAAAAATGGCAGAGAGTCTATCTGTTTTCTGTCATGAAATTCCAAACCATTGAAAACAACAAAGCCTGTTTCTAAGGGACAGGAGGGCAGTTTTCACTCAGAGGAGGGACATGGATAAGTAACACGATTGCATTTGGAGATGAATGTATGAGTTGACCTTCAGGTCTTTTCAACTTGCTTGCAGTGATATGAAATTATTATACAAAAAAAAAAAATCTATTTGTCTTATAATTTAAAAAGCAGCTGCTGAACTGTTTGTGAAACACAGTCAAAGGCTGTTTTACTTCTTTCTCATTGTAAAGGTTTGTGTATTTGTGCTGAATGAGCAACATTCTGCACATTCAGAATGTTGCTCATAACCTACCAGGGCTGCCTGGCTGTGGTCTGACCTCACTCTGCCGGGCAGTCTCCCCTTCCTAACCTTGGAAAGGGCTCAGCAATTTCAACTGAGATGGGATTTAATCACCTTAATTGCCTGTGATGTCTAGGAGCACTGGGAGCTGGATGGAAGGAAAGGATTCCTGTTGGTGCCCACACTGACACACCAGCAGAACTCATCAGTTACCTCGTGAGTTTGACGGCAGCTGCTGGGCCAGCCCATGGCTCCAGCTCCACACTGACCACTGCAGGTATCCACACATTCCCATGGAGGGCAGATGGCTTAGGGCACTGGAAGGAGACTTTGGGGTCAAAAACTAGCAGGAAATCAAGTTCTATTGATTGTGCTCCTCATGGAATAAACTTCTACTCTTGGAGTGGCAGAGCAGGCCCACAAGGTCACTATTTGTGAGGGTGAGATCCCTCTCATC
This sequence comes from Donacobius atricapilla, assembly GCA_013397315.1. Classification (NCBI taxonomy): domain Eukaryota; kingdom Metazoa; phylum Chordata; class Aves; order Passeriformes; family Mimidae; genus Donacobius; species Donacobius atricapilla. The sequence continues at coordinate 49,130 of WBMY01007107.1, read as the reverse complement.
TGGTTTCCAAATCAGGTATCAGTTTTTCATGTGCACCCATCTTAGTTCTTTTCTCTCCTGCAGAAAGCTTGTTATAGATACAGTCAGAAATTCTAGGAATTTCCTTCATTTTGAACACATTTACTAAATAGATATATAATATTAGTGGAGCAAAGGCATAACCAGTACTTGTGTACCACTTGTGGCCATCAAAGCATAACCAGACCTGCCTTTTACAGGTGATGTATATTTTAATGTCCTTAGATATTGTCTTCAGTTGATTTTGAAGGTGGTCAGAGGTTGAAATACTGAGTAACTGTTTTGAGAACATTATTCCAAGATACACAGCTGGCAAAGATAATTCAGTAGTTTAATAACCTAGGGTATGTCTCTGCAGAGTGGATATAAATTAAAAAAATAATAAATAGCTCACAATGCTTGGATGTTGTGGACAGATGAGTGAATGTAGAATCAAGCTGCAGCCAGTAAATTCCTTCTTTAATGTTGTCAGATAAGCTTGTTTGAAGTCTAATAGCTACTTTTAATTGTTGTTCATTAACCTTTGAATTTTGGCCCCTGAATATCAGGTGGAGGCTACTGTGACTGATGATTTGGTGAGCTAGAGCAGAGTGTGGTGTGCTGATGTGGGAATAAGGTACTGTAAGACACAGCAGCCTCGGCCAATGACTGAACTGCAGCTTTTAGCCTGGCTGGGTTTTTTGTTTATTTGTCCAGGAGAAGGGGGAATACTGAAGAAATTGTACATTATTACAACAGTGAACAGTTGGCTGCAGTTCATATCAAGAGACAAAGAAAGTCATGCCTAATGACTAAAACAGACAGCAGGTTGCAGATTTGGACTTCATGATGCATTCCAGCCAGTAACATGAAAGACAGGAAATATCTTACATGTGCTGCCTTTGGGAAACAAGAGAAGATATGGAGGTCAAGCATGGCTCTGCTATGTTTGCTGATAAATCTTTCTCTAATAGTGGGCTTTTTTCCTTTTTCTTTTCTTTTTCCCCACCCCCAAGCAGTGGGAAGATGAAGCAGCCTTGCCGCCAGCTGCTCAGCGTTGGTCACTGCCTGCAAAAAGGATGGGCCCATCAGCACGGCTGAGCACGGCCGTTCATCACCCAGCACGTGCAGAGGTGGGCTTGGGAGTGACCTTGAGCACTGCACCAGTAGCACTTGGCCAAGGCAGCGATCATGTCCATCCCTTATGTCCAGGTACAACCCAACAGGCTGCTGCAGGCAGGGATGGCTCTGGAGCAGTTTGTAACTGATGGTGTTTGAGAGTGTGTCTAAATGCAATTTAGTGAGACCGCTGCAGTGTTTGCAAGCCCTGTTGCTGCAAGGGCTGACACAGCCCCCTGTCTGTGTTCCTTTGCACTCTTGGAAAAATAAGATGGCAGACTTCAGGGGGTGTTGTTATTTCTGTTAGCAAAATCTGGGCAAGTCACTAGAAAAATGATGTGGTAATGAAAGCAGTAAAATCGTGGGGATTTTCTTCATAAATCCTGAAAAGCTGTGAAAAATGGCAGCTTTATAGTTGCTATCCAAACACCATTGTTGCAGTGCGGGTCAGTGGTGACTCGCTGCAACCTCCCAAAAGCATCTCCCAGAGGAAGGCGTTCAGGCAGACACACAGCAATCGTGCCCCCGCACACACCACAGGTAACTTGCTGCCGACAGAGGACGGGAAGGGCCTTTGCGTAGGAATCCAGTGGGTTTTATTGCAGCCGCCCTGAAGGTATGCTGGCTGGTGATGGATCTGTTGATGGGCCTGGAACTGAGGACAGTACTTACAATGCTCCTGACAGTCTAGGCAAGATGCCGCTGAACAATTTGAGGAGCCGTGCTGCTGTACAGAGTCACTATTGCACTCTACTTGGATGCATCCATGCTCACCACACTTGAAGCAAGTCATGTTCTTTTGATTTTGTGGAGTTGTTTTTGCTGCTACCAGACTTTCTGCCACTCCTTTGCTGACTGCCAATGTGACTGTGTGCTCTATTGTTGTTAATCAGGTACAGGCCTCCACCATTTGTTGGATGGTGGGCTCAGGATCAAAAGGAAGTGCTCTTAAAATCTTTTTACAATCTGCTTTTGCATTGGGAACTGCTAGCTTATTGAGCAGCTCCTCTCTTGCCTTTGGGCTGTCAGTTTGTTTTTTGTGTCCTGGAGCTTGTCGATAAATTTGAGGTAAGTCTCATTGACACCTTGGCGAATATCAGCAAAATTTTGATGTAGTGGTACCATCTGGGGTCTGGAACAGTGCATTCTGAGCAGCATTTTTGATATCCTTCAAGATAACCCTAGGGATGTCTTGGGCCTGGTCTTGGGGTTTTTCAAAATCTCCCTCCCCACTTAACAAGTCCAAAGTTAATTTGGCCTGTCCTTCCTCACTTGCATAATTTTTTATTGAAGCTTTCCATTGTTTTTTCCAAATTGACTCCCATAAGAGGAGCTCAGTGGGCAAAAGGAGGAGGGACATAACGCGCCGGAGGTCATGGGGCAGAAGGACATGGGCTGCAAAAGTAACACTTAATAAATTTTTAAAATAAGGAGACCTCCTCACATAGTCTTTAAAGGCTTGACATAATTCTTTAAGCTTCCTGTACAGTATAGGTTCCCACTTGGAGTTCCTCCCTCTTTTAAAAATGACTGGGGCCGCCAAGAATTGTAAAATTTTCCTGCCATTTCCCAATTTCTGTCACTAGTGGCCTGCTTCTGCACCTTGGTCCAGTGATCCTCAGGCTCACTGTTGGAGCTGGAGGATTCCCTGGACTCCTTCGGAAAGGAAGGTGTTTTAATAACTGAGGTGTTTTAATAACGGAGGTGCAGGACCTGCGGTTGACCGGTAAGGCCCGATGTTGTGGGGTATCGGTGACCAAGATGCCTGCCTGCCTTCCTTCCTTCCTTCCCTCCTTCCTTCCCTCCTTCCTTCCTTCCCTCCTTCCTTCCCTCCTTCCCTCCCTCCCTCCCTCCCTCCCTCCCTGGCGTCATGGGGACCAGAAGCATCATGGCCGCTAGGGACGGGGTTGGTGACAGAAGGAGAGGTAAGGCCTGCATCAGGAAGGGAGGTCCTGATGGGAGGGGGAAGGAGAGGTCCCGACACAGGGGCCACCATCGACGCGGGGGTGGAACACGTCACAGGGGAGGAGCCCGATGGAGTGAGAGTGGGGAGAAATAGAGGTGGTCCACAAGCGCCATTTTGGGTGGAAAGCGTGGAAAAGTTTGGTGCCAGAGTGCTCAAAATGGTGGATCCCCTCCAGGGTCAACGCAATTTCGAACCATACAATTTGGTGGGAAAGAATTCAAAATGGCGTTTTCCCTCACAGAGGCAGCACCATTTTGGGATATAACATTGGACAGGAGGACTGGGTATGTAGGCATAGGAAAAAGGCATGGGGTAGGGCCCAGGATGGTTTGCTCAGAGTCATCCTGAGAAGGCGAGAGAGGGGGACAGGAGACAATTAAACAGGGGGATGTAGGAGAGGTTAAGGTCTAGGGGACATTCTTCCAAGGCTTAGCCCCAGGAAGTCCCCTAGTGGGCCCACAGGCCTCCACACACCATAATAAAGCAAATGATATTATGTGGTTCCTAATATGTTGGCTGTAGCTGCTCCAGCTAGAGTGACAAGTTAACACTTGGCTGCTTTTAAGTTACTGAGGAGCAGGATCCTTGTTCCAAACAGATGTCATTTAAAAAAGGAAAGAATAGAAGTGAAGGAATCACCAGTGGATTTCTCTTCTCATCTCTTGAATTACTTTATTGTGGTGAGAATGATGAAGATTTTGTGTATAATCATAGTAAAAAAACAGCTATTCTATGTCAGGAAAAATATGTGCTGAAGTTCAGTCTTGTTTCATCAGAAAGCACTAACCAAATTCAGAATACCTGCAGCATTATAGTTTAAGAGATGCAATCCCTGGGTTAGAGTGCAATAAAAATTTACCGGAAGCCCGGAGAATCAGCCAAGAAACACTTTCAGAAGTCTGAATTTCCCGTGCACAGTGAATTCTCAGAACATCTTGTGGCCCGACAAGGTACAAATTAGGTTGTTGGTTTTCCAGCTGCAAGTTATTGGTGTGGGGAATGACATAGATCAACAAATGCTTGTGCACTTCCATATTTCTGGACTTTAAAGAGCTAGTGACAAGGTAATTGTTTGATAGATGCAATATGTTATGGGTCCGCCATCCAAATAACACCAACATCAATATTTAGCCATATTGTCAGCATATGAGTGATCTGCCCTCAAATTGTGCCTGAGAGCAACAAAACCACATTTTCTCAGAAAAAAGTTGCATTTACATGTTCAGTGGAGAAAAATCTCTGCTGGTGATAACACATTGCGGTCAAGTTGCTCAAAATGGCTGAGTAACTTCTGCCAGATAAATGCACACTAAATTTATTCTGTGAAAACTAAGCACGAGCTTGGCTGGCAGAGCACAGCCCTACTCAGGCATGCTTATTCTCTAAAGGAACTCCGGGAACCACTCTTGAAATTCCAACTCAATTGGAATTCAAACTCTCGTTGCTCTGAGCGACACCATGAGTCTACTGAGTTAGTGAATAGGATTGGTTGCTTTCATTTGAGCCTTCCAGAAAGCAAATTAGAAAAAAAAAAAAACCCAGATCAATAGCATTGAAAATGTCCATTTATACTTCGGTCTGCCTGCATTTTTCTCCATAATCATATTGTCATAAACATTTTCCACTGAACGTATAAAGTGAACAGCCCTTTTAGTTTTCCAGACCAATGAATTTTTAGGAAGACAAACTGAATAACATTTACATAAATCAGAAAGTGTTGATGGTTGTGTTTCCATGCAGTGGGGCCATCTATGAAGGAAGCTATGAGGCAGCTTTCATGTATGAGGTAAGAAAATGGCCAGTAATAGACCTTAAAGCATTTTAGGAGGCTTTGACCTTAGCAGTGCATGTCATGTTAAATCAATAAATTAGAAGTGACTCAGCTCTATGAATAACAAATCTAAGTAGGCTTGAAATTTCTGTAAAGTGTTTTTAGAATAAATTTCACCTCAAACAGGTTTCATTGTTCTCCAGGCTTTCTCTTGTATTTTTTCAACTATGGGTGCATGTAAAATATTACATATTATCCTTTTTTAGTGTCAATAGTTCCATACCATTCAGAAAGTGCATTTTGCTTGTCCTGGGGCAAAAAAGGTGCCTAAATTGTACTTGACACTTCTTGTTATGGGGTCTTGCATGCACACTTTTCTCTAGAAAATGGTTCAATGTTATTGGTCTGCCTTTCCATTATTGCCATTTTTCTATTTTTAACCTATTTTTTATTAGCATGCCATAATTCATGTTAGAATTCAGGATGTCCCGTGTTCTTGACCCCTGATAATGCTCCTTGAAGATGCAGATTTGCTGAAAAACAATACTATTTAAAAAGTAACCAGTTTCCCTTTCTCCCAGATTAACATGAAAAACAATCTCTCAAAACAGATCGACTCAAACTTTTCCAAGGAACATGTTTAAAAATAAATGGGAAGACATTTGTCTTTGTAATGGATAGTGTATTTTTAGGTAGTATAAATTTTATAGCAGTTGTAAAGTTTTATGAATTTTAACAAATGTCCTTGTCAGAATAACTTGGATCTTATTGTCATTGCATTATCTGGGAAAAGGTCAGCAGATCTGTTCCTAAAAGCAAGGAATTTGCAAGTGGGAGATTACATAGGCTTGGGAAGAGTGTTAAAAATCAATCCTACTTGCTAGTCCTGTAAGCTGCAAGATGCCAAACCTGAGCGTCAGGAAAAAGTGTCCCTGAAATTGCTGTGTGTCCGTGTCCTACGTGCACCCAGCCCACAGGTGTGCCTGCACTGAGCTCAAAATGCTCCAGTCACCTGGAGGTGCCTTGCTGAGTTTAATTCCAGCTACAGCCAGGGACACAGACCATATTATAATTACTGCTTCAAACCCCATTACATTTATGGATCCAGCTTGCAGTAGGATCCTGTGCAATGACACAAAGTCTGCTCCAGCAGAAACTGGGAAGCAATGAGTTTTAGCATTTTTTTTGCTGTTCACTTTAAACTGTTGACATGGTGCTAAATTCAGTACGCTGAAGGTGTTTCCATGTGTCACTTCTAATAGGATACAGGTGTCAGACAATTTGAGATTATTTCAAACCTAATTTTCTTAGAGTGAAGATACAAACAGTTACACCAGAAGCAGATGTTGGGCCTTTTTCACCCCTCCAAAATGTGGTTTGGCGTCCAGCCAGTCTGAATCTATAGGGAAAAAGAGAAAATTATATTTAATTTTGGCTTGCTTGGTTTCCTCCTTTCAAAATCTACATGAGTGTGTAATAAAAAAACAAACCCATCCCTTTTCCCTGTGCTTTACACAGGGACTGAGTATCCTGTTGCAAGCAGATGGAGTACAGGCAGGTTGGGACGTGAACGCTTTTCCATCTCCACACTATCACTTTGTGGCCCAAAATCTGACAGTCTTTTCCTTTTTGCCCTCTAAGCCATGTCTCTGCCACTTGCTTTTCTAGGGCACCGATGCTGAACTAACAGCCAGGAAGCAGAGAGGAGTGTCAAGGACTGTGCCTAAACCACCAACTCGGGGTCCTGCCTCTGGCCCACCTCCATTGTGCAGCCTGGGGCTGGTCACGGGGACTCAGGAGAGAAGCCCCAGAAGAATCTTCTGTCCCTCTGCCTTCCAGCTGCTTCCATTTTCGCTGGCTCAAAGTAAAATCTCAGCTGTACTCAGGGATGCAGGAACTACCTCACTTGCTGGCACTGGCCTGTCCTGAGGACAGCAGGAATTCTCCATCAGGAGCTTCAGTGAGTTTAGTTACATTTCATCAGAACTCAGTGTGGGTGTCAGAAAAATCGAGCTCATAACCTTCATATTACAACCTTGTAGAAAAAGACCCCACTCCGAGGTTTGCTGTGTGAGTTTTGGATTCTGCTGCTCGAATACCTCTTTCTGCAACTGCTTTGAGCGAATGAATCCTTGTGACTGTAAATGTCACGTGTGCTATGAAGGTATTTAAAGCCAAATTACCAAAAAATGCTCCACTTGAACAGGGGATTTTAATCAGTGTTTGTTGGTCACTCAAATGCTGCTGAACAAGAAATTCTTGAAGAGTTAGAGCCACAAATGTACACTCGGAAGTGAACGATATTTGTATCCTCCAGCCCTATGTGCCAGAGGAAGGAGGACACAGAGTCCTTCCACACATGGAGAGGACTCCAGGGACAGACAGATAGAGGGGGAGAAATGAGCAGGTGGTGGACAGGAGGCATTGAAGCCGCAGCTCGTCTGCGTGGGGCCAGTCCAGATTGCACCAGGAAGGTTCCCGAGTCAGCTCCCTGTCGAGGCTGCCGGTGGAGGTGGGGGGAATGTGATCAATAGGAGGCATCAAGTGTTGGCTTGGGAATCAAAGGCGAAACTGTGGAAATGCCACTCTGCAAATGGGGTTTCACTGCGCTGCCAGGAAGTTCTCTAGAGGCATTGGAAGACCAAGCCGGTAACAGGAAATTAATCAGAAGCGTTTTTGAGCGGCTCCTCGGCTGGCGAGTGCTGCTGGGGCTATTTATACCTCTGAACTACAGCAATTTACCCTGCTAAGGAGCTGCTCAGATGTCACGCATTAGCCACTGCCAGAACAAGTGACCTTTCTGTGCAGTACATTAAGAACAAAGAGATGAAAATTCCCATTTTCCAAGCATGGTCCAAAAAAATCTCTTGTGCTCTTGTTAAACCAGCTGCATTGAAGAGGAGTGATTAGAACAGGCCTTTTTTTTTTTTTTAGCCTGCACCTGTCTCTCGTTCCACAGCTGAGGATACACTGAAATCTACTTCCCTCCAGACCTGATCCTGTAAGAGCTTCAGGTGGTAATTAAATCCATCATTATCTACATCTATTTCTACTTAAACACTTGAGGGGAAAAGGCACCTGAAGGCCAGCAGTTGTTGGAACTTGTAGTAATGAGTCACTCACAGGGGAAAAAAAAGCTCCCTCATTTCTCCGTCCCCAAATGGGTGAGATTTTTCTTGGTTTTTATTCTTATGGAAATCAAAGCCTTGCAAAGGAGGGAGGACCATTTTGAGCAGCCCTGTGTGTCAGTCTCTTGAGAAGGTGACAGCTTCACTCCTAGCTGGGAAGAAAGGTTTCCTGACTGTTCTATCAAGAAATACACGGCAAAGAACTCTGCCAGTTTACTGCAGAAAAGATGTAAGTGTGATTTTTTTCCTGAGGAATTTAAGACATTTTTAGGGAGAAACCTGGGTTCAGCTTTGTCCCTGGAGCAATGGGACAGTCATTTTCTCTCCTGGTATATCCCTTTATTGTAAATATGTTTAAAGTGCACAGAGTGCTACGAGGTATTCCACTTATTCCATGGAAATTAGCAGTAGCATTCTCAATGAGTGGGTTTCATTTAAAGTATCTTTCCATTTTTATAGGAATAACTTTTTTATTCTCTATTATTTTGCTCAGGTAATTCTTAGCACATTGATCTCACCTGCCTTCAGAGCTGAAGTTTCTCCATATTCCCTCAGTTGTTCTTCCCCTGTGAACATGCACACTGCCAGCGGTCTGATTTCTGGCACAGTGTCACACACCTAATGGCTTCAAAATTGCCACTACTGGCTGTTTTTTAAATCCAAAACCATTTAATATTTCTGCCTTTAAAAGGTGGTGAGTGCTTGGAAATTACTGGCACTGTACAAACAAATTATTTTTTGTACAGCCAGACATCCCAAATAATCTGTATTTCTGGGGAAGAAAAAAAGTCAAAGTAGAACTTGAATTGTTTTGTGACTAAGTGCTGTGTGGGACTGAGGCAAGACAGCACGATGCTCGCTGAAAATAACTAATCAAAAACATGCATAAGCACTAAAACATGTCAAAACAGGGGAATAATAATTCATTATTGTCATACAAAATGCTGTTTCATCTTGACCCAAAGTGTCCCACCAGGTTTTATCATGCAGCAATTAGATGGGACATTCTAAAAAAGATGAATTTTCAAGGGCAGTTCTAGCTATTTCTTTTGTAGATTAATTGTACGTTTGTCACTGTCTGGAATAGGAATAAAATTAGGGTTTTTAAGGCAAAGCATTTAATGTGAACAATATCCCCCAGAATATCTTGCTACAGAAATAAAACCAAACTGAACAAGAAATCTAGGAAACTGTCTTAAACAATATTTAGTAATTTTAGAAAGGTGATAGATTTTGTGAGGATATTTTGCCTCCTAAAAATTGTTATGAATGTATTTATCTTCTATCAAAGTAAGATAGATTGTAAGTTTGTTTTTTTTTTATTTTGAGGCGGTACTGTAACTTCGTGTAGTTAGATTTTGATTACATGATAGAAAATGACCACTTTTGGCATTCTAATCAGCTAACAAACAAATTCCCTAAAAACTAGGGCTATGAACCAGAAAATGTTATTCATTAATTTTGTTTATGGTAGTTTAATTTTAATTATAATACTTTAAAGCAATTTAAATCTACATTTCCATCATGTGTAAGTTAATGTAGCATATTTTGCAGAAATAATCCAGGCTTGGTAATACAGATCACTACAGAGTCTGTAATTAAATCTTTGATGAGTGTTTCAAAGTGATTTTTAAATGTGGCTTATAAGGTGCTTTACAAAAGCTTTGCTTCTGTCATTGTGACTTCCCAAATGTTCCTCTGGCATTGTCCAAGTTTAATTTCCATTCAAACTCCAAATGGAAGTGTTTGTAATTGAGTAATTGCCTTGTAAATAGTGTTGTCTAAGGAAAACAATTATCACAGCAGCGTTCCTGTGTAAGTGTAAATAAGGATCCATCTTCCTGATGTCAACGAGTCCCCAGCCCACCTGCCCCTCTGACAGCAGAAAAATGGAGTTGTAAAAGTGTGTTCTTGTTGGGTTTTTTTCTGGAGTCATTTCCTTGTACTTGAATTCCATGTTCAAGACAGGCTTTCACTGCCTCATGTTACGAGATGGGAGCTCCAGGTTTGCAGTGATAAGCAGGCTGCCTGCATGCAATTAGAGACCTCAGGGCTTGCAGTCTAGTCACTAAAATCTGTTCCACCTCCAGTCATTGTTTAACAATCCGAGTCTCTTACAGCTGCGAGACACTCCCATCATCAAGTGGGACTCCCTCAGGAACGGCAGGCTCTAGATATCCAGCTGCTAGGAACAAAAATAAACCTCTTTGAAGACTTACTTGCCATCACATTGTGTGAGGACTTAGAGAGGCTGAAGCATTTTAATCATTAATCTCCATTCATCAAACCTTGTCATTTTTTACAAAACTCCAGAATAGTTTCAGCTGTGAGCTGGGTGTCAGTGACTCCAGCCTCTGTCTGTAGGTATCAGTTTTGTGGGTAAGAGGTGCCACACACGAGAGGTGTCTGTTGCAATCAGAACAATTCCTGCCCATGCAGAAATGCCGGGGAGCATTTCAGAACTCGCTGTTGTTTATGCTCTTGGCTGTTGTGGAGGGAGAGCAGCAGAACTTTAATAGCTATTGATCATCAGCCTCTGTTGAGCAGTATTAGAATCTCTTTCATTAATGGCCAGTCAGCCTTCGCTGCTGACAGATGGTGTTGGTTATCTCTGCTGTGCAGCAATTAGAAGTGATCACCTCACAGAAATATTCACTGCACAAGTTTGGTTGAGGCCGTGTCTTAATGCCTCTCAAACTCAACAAAACCTGATAGTCTTGACTTCACTGGGATGTGAAGAAATCCCATTTTTCCTCCTTCTGAGCTGCTTGTTTTAAAGTAGGGACTGTTTCTCTTTTTTTTTTTCCTCAAGATTTTTAAGTTTTATTGCTGACCTAAAAAGGAAGGAAATAAAAAGAAATTCTAGGAAAATCCATGTGTAGTTAAAACATTCTTGACCTCTTCCTTGCTAGTGCTTAAAAACATTAGATCAGTTAATAGTAAATGTGCTCGTGACTTAGAGGTGAGCTCTTAATGACTGAAAAGCTTTTAAGCTGGCAAGTATTTCTAGTATATTTCATTAGACTGGTTTTTCTTATCGTGTTCCTTCATTTTTATAAGCCATGTTTTGCTTCTCCCTCCTGGGGCAACCCAGAGAGAGCATCAATGCCGCACTTGTCACACGGGGCTGGGCTGTGCAGTCAGCAGAAGGAAAGGTTGCTGCATGTGGGAAAACACACCCCGTCTCCATATGCACAAATATCCACAAATATCCAAAGTGAGCACTTCAAAGGAACAGCAGCTCCTTGCTGGCCAAGCACATGGATATTGCAGGAACGCCCTCGGTGCTCCCTGCCCTTCTAGGAGACAAACTGCCCCTGACTTCGGGAAAACTTTGCTTCAGCACTTCTGTGTAAGAGTCACAAAAAGTCCTCAAATTATTTAGGGAGAAGACCCTTATCCCACTTCAGAGACAGTACAGCTTTTGGAGGTGCAGAGGTTAGATTGTCTTCCCAAATCAATACGGCATGGGAATGAGGAATAAAACATCCTAGCCCAAAAGTTATTTTGGAGGGGTTTTAGTTCTTTTGAAGCACAAGCCAAAGCCCCTTGCAGGCTCCTGTGGAAATGTTCACGTTAACATCAGTTTTTAATTTTTCTGGGGTTTGGATCTATTTGATGAAGGACAGAGAATAATGTTGAAATTGCTGGAAAATGGTAAAAATATTGTGACCTGCTCCTGAATTTTAATGTATTTTTTTAAGCTGTGTGGTTTTGACTATGGTTTTATTTGTGCCCAATGCTGCAAGAAGGGAGAGCCCAGGCGGTGCTTTTGCAGAATGAGGAGGAGACTCCTGCAGTAGCCCTGCTGACCTCACCTTCTTTCTCAGTACAATTTCTCATCAGATTTCCAATAGCATCTGATATTTTTGTTTACTTATTCCCTCCCAGAGAAGATTTTTCCTCTTGTCCTTAGTTCCAAGAGCTTTCTGTCTGATTTATCTTCTATTTTCAGGACTCAATGAAGCAGAAAAACAATGTTAGTCTTTGGTGGCCAGGGAAAAGGAGGAAAGCTCGTGGTGGTCTCCAGATGATCTGGCCCTGACTGAAGCAATCTCCTTCCACAAGGAGGGAGGCAAAGGGCTGGCAAGTGCAGGTAAAGCTGCCTGCACTCCATGTGCAAAGAAATCACCCACACAAACACATTCCAGCTTTGGCAGTGCTCAAGTAATGGCTATTACTGCTCCAGGGAGGAAATAATTAAAGCCATTTCTTGACTCTGACAGTTTGATACTGGTGGTTTTCAATAGCAAATTACCAACATCTGTACAGCAAAATTCAGCTACTGCAGCAATTATTCAGCAGGGCGAACCACAGAGGTGCTAGGAATTTTTCATTTTCTAGATGTCCCCTCGTTAGGTGTGACCTGCAATTGAGACCCAAGCTCCATGCCATGGCAAACTGCGTCTCTCACCTTAGGAATGTAAGCAAAACCATCTGGAAAGCTGAATATTCTGTGAAAACCCCAGTGGCAAATGCATCAAAGCCAGAAAATGAAAGACTGGAAAGACATCTGAATGGCTTTCTTAATTATGTGACAATTTCAAGTTTCCAGAGCAGTTCAGAAGTAAAATTTATACAAATCATTTGATTCCACAAAAATCAGGGCTTTTCATTCCCACATACTGTTACAACTGTTTTGCATAGTAAAGACAACGAGCATGACTGTACAAGCTGAAAACTCACATCTACAACCTGTAGCAAGCAGCACAACACTGCAGATTTTCATTGCTGGTGAAAGAAAGGGGTAGTGAAATCCTAAATAAGCTCTATACATCCCTAAGTCAAATATTGCTTTTTAAACATTAGCTAGAAAAGGTAATACAATCAGAGGCTGTGAGATTAAATATGTTTCTGGGAGAGACCTGATTAGGGATTGATAATAAAAATGCCTTATTTCACTGCTTATGTTGTAACTACTTGTTTGTCAAGGTTTTGTGTTATAATCCACTTTGGTCATGGGTTTACTGATGTATAAAACTTGAGTTTAGTTTGTAAATTGGCATTCTGTCTTCAGCTCTGTTTCACTGTTATTGAAGCTACAGGACCTCATCAAGGTGTAGTATAATTTGCTGTACAAATATGCAGTAATTTTAAACTAGAGTTTCAGAATTCAGCAATCATTGGGGTGCCCTGGTGGGGAATAAAAATAGATTGTACACCTATCACACACCTAGGTGATAACTGAAGCTTTAAAATAGATTATAGTCTTCATGGCCCATGTCAGCTAACAAGGCTGTAGCAGAAAAATCACCTCTGGACATGGGACAGTTAAACCCTTCCTTCCCTTTAGAGAAGAGAGAAACTCGCTTGAAGTGCTAAGAAATCAGAGCAAGTTCCTCAGAGTTAGATCAGTTTAATTTAGATACTGATATGCAAGTGCCAGTCAACTTAGTAATACCTTTAATTGATTGCTACACTGTTATATTTTGAAGTTGATAAGGAAGATCTTACTGCAATGATATTTTATCGTAACTGTCACCCACCAGTTTCCAGGCCTCGCTGCAATCAGTGCATTGTGCGGGTTATGGTCAGATTAAACCAGTACCCATCAACCAAGTCCTCCTTTGAAACTTCAGGAAATGCAGGTCGCAACATTTTTTGTGGCCGTACAAAATTCAAGTTCTGTGCAGAGGAATTAAATGCCAACTAAATAGGCTGGGAAAGATTTGTACAATTTTGAAAAGGAAGGGATTCTACTCTGTGTTCAGTCAGATGGGCATTATAGAGGAGAAAATAGCTCAGTGAGTGTTTCCTTTTCACTCTTAATCTTCATTTGACATGAATGTGGACAGGCCAAGCCAGGATATTATATTCACATCAGCAATGCCCTCAGACACTGTGATGACTTAGTGCGGTGAGACCCACATGAATCAATATTGATTGGCCACTTACTTTCGGGCTACTTAATTAAAACTAACAGGATGGCACAGCTTCCAGGCAAACGCACAGCTCTGTGATTTATGAGTGTGCTTGGGAGAAGGTGGGAAGGACACAGTGTAACAGTTCTCTTTACTCTGCAATTGAGAGCTTTTTGTGTAAGGTGAAATTAAAGCCTTTAAAAAGAGGAACTGAATGAGTGCAATAAATAAATTTCAAGGGCTGTTTTGTCATTATCTAGGCTATTGGAGAGGACTTCTGGCTTTTTTCCGGAGTACCTGACTGTCTCATTGCATATTGGTATCATCCAGAGCATCCAATATGAAGCTCTCTTATGTTAATGATAAAAGAAAATTACTTCCCTGTGACTGGGGTTGGAGCAAGCACAAGTGGCATCACTGTTCTGTCAGGTTGGTCTTTTGTGTTTCTATTAAATGTTCCACAAATATATCAAATTATAGTGTTTATTTACAGTATCTGCCTCTGGGGGCATCCACCAAGATAATCTGAAATGTTTGGGGTTTTTCTCTAGCAATCTCCATCTCTTGATGCTTGGGGGACAGTCATTTATGTTTTATAAACCAAGCTGATTTAGGCAACAAGTTGTTCTTTATGTGACAGCCTCATGTATTGTGTGTTTGAGAGGCAGAGAATACAACTCCCTGTGTCACTAATGAAACCCTGGGGCTTTGCACCTCCAGATATTTCTGTTTCTTAATGACCAGTGAGGAGGAAAAGTAAGAGAAGTCTCACAGATTGAAATGCCATAAGGAATTGTTTCTCATCTGCTCGTATTTAAACAAAAATAAATAGAGAGAATTATGCCTTGAAAAGTTCAAGCCTTTGAATTGTGCTTAGCAGGCATAAGTCAAGAAGTCACTTGCAACACAACTGGGTTTGTTTTTTAACAGTGCTTTCAATATCCTGAATCTCTGCTTGCTATTGCAAACAGTTTGGTGAGGGAGCAGCTGAGATGCCAGAGGACAATGTATTGCTCTCTGAGGGGAAAGTCTTGGAAATCGTTAAGATAAAGGCAAAAATAGTTTAGAGAAGTGTGATTTAGGCACTGAATTGGGTTGTTTTAACATTTCTCCCACAGCAAGAAACAAGCTTTAGAAAATATTTTTTTTACATCTGATGCTAGAAGAAACCAAACTTGTTTTGTCTCCTTATTGTACTAAATGATAATTTGTGTTTTCTGAGCATTCTAAATAAGGCCAGACAACTCCACTGTTTCTAAAGAAGTTTACTGATAAACTCTTAATCGAAGTAATGCACTTGGCTGAAATCATCCACTCTATTTCAGTTCTTTAGTTTTGTCCAGGTGTATCAATGTCCACAGACTGACAGGCATCCATTCTCTATCTTCAAAAGAATGAATTGTTGAAGGTATTGAACCTTAGAAGTTAAAGGACTTGCTGCTTCAAGTATTTAATCTTGAATTTTTGTCAAGAAGTCTGAAAAATTATGCTTTGTTTCTTGAACTACCTGTAAGGGACATAGAGTTCTCCTAAGAAACATGTATTTGTAAGGATTTCTTGTGAATGAAAAGGATTTTATCGAATGTGAAGTAGTGCTCACAAAGCTCCCTGAACCATTTGCTTTCTCTTTCTTACTCTTCACTCATTTTCTTCATCATGTTTATGGTACAGCGTTAAGTTTCTTTGAAGAATGGTGTCTCTGGCTTCGCAAGGAAGTTTTCTTTTGAAAACTTTTTCTTCTTGGAACTTGTCTTTTCCTGGGATTTCAGGACAGACCATGGTACAGTTGAGCTTATGAGAAAAACCCTTCAAACAGGAGTGCATGTTGCTCCTGCTTCTCTGCATTAGTCCTGGAAGAGTGTTCCTGCTTTCCCAAACATTTACATGGGGATTTAGCTGGGCAGGAGCCCCTGAACTTCTGTGTGGGTGAGAGAATTGCTGTCTTGTGATGTAGTGTTAACACAGACAGCACTAATAAACTGCAGGACTTGCTGGGATGTGTCCCTCTCCTCTTAAAAATATATATTGATATAAAGTAATATTTCTCTCCACTGCCATCTAGTGAAGTTACTATGCTCTGTAAAGGCTTTGAGACTCAGCTGAGCATTCTGGTAGTGAACTGTATCTTAGTGGCACAGAAAGTCCAGTTCCCTGCAGAGAGTGTGATATTCATGTCTGGAGTAACAGCAAACACTACAAAATAAAGGAGGTACAATAAATTTAATAATAGAATTCTGTCAATGATTATGATGATAGAAACAGTGAAGGGGTTTGTGCTTGTTACCAACATTGCAGAAGTGATTGGCAACACCTCAAATTGAGTTATAAAGAAAGCAAGCACCAAAACATCTGCAGGCTGGTGGAATGGTATAAAACCAGGCATTTTTGGTAGAAAGCGCACAGGTGCCCTGGGGTTCCAGATCTGCTGCCTCCAGTCTGTATCTTCAAGCCTTCAGAGATGCTCACTAAAATCCTCTGTGGATTTTCAGCCTAGAACTTTTTGAAAAGCAATTTTTGAGTTTTTCAGCAATGCCCAGGTTATGTTGGCCCACTCTGCCAGCAGTGCTGGGATGGGCACCAAAGGGCTCATGCTGTGAGCACATGGCACCTCTCCATTTCTGTTCAGCTCAGTGGCATTGATTTTGCTTAAAGATTCTTGGCTATTTTTGTAACACACAAGTAGGTCAGCCCATCGCTTCCTGATAGTGGAAATAGCTAAAATAGGACAGACGGATCTGAAATCATTATTCTCTTCATGTATCGTGTAGTGAGCAAAATCTCTGTCCTAATACTCATGTGAAGTCATCTTAAAATCAGAAGCTGTTCCCAATGCAAGAGACTGAAATAAAGTTGAGAAAAGACATAATATTAGTAGGATTTAGAGGGAGAAAAAAACCAAGACAAGTGCAAACCAGATCCCTTTGATGGCTGAAATGTGTATTTCCATTGCCACAGCTGAGCAGAATCTCTGCACTCCGCTGTGTTTGCCATCCTTCCACTTCAGTTTCACAGGCACGATGGAACAATCCTACTGATCTGTAAACCTGTGCACTTCCCTCTGTAGCTGTAGTAGCAGTGTGGTGGTTTACTTGTCTGTTTTTCACTTTCCTTCTATCAGACTTACCACAGAATCTAGTGGGCAGCATTTAAAGGCAAATTATGTGAATATCCCTCAGCTGTAACTGAATTATACGTTACCTTTGAACAGAAATGAAGGGTGAGTTTGTTTTAACTTGGGGTTGGCTGGTAAAGTTTGTGCTTCCAGGTGGGAACTGTACATATACAGACTTGCTCTGTTTTCGAAATCTGTGTGAAGAAAGTAAAACAAACTGGTCATCTGGCACATAAGAGACAAATGCAGGGTGGAGTAAGTTTATTATTATTATTTATTTTGTGGTTAAACCTTTTTAAGGTCTCTCATTGAATTGTGTCATGAATTGGAAATTACAGAACAAAATTTCTTAGCTTTGTTTGCTAAAATGTGTGAGAAATTCAGGAATCTTTGAAAAAACTGAAGCTTGTAATTCTGAATGAGTTTGCTCTATTCAATAATTAGAGCCATGTTTAAAGAGAAGGAAAATCCTTTTTTTTACTGAAGAAAGGCTAAAGAGGATTGAGTTGTAGCCACTACCCCCCAGCAAAGCTGAGTGGCTGAGAGAGTTGTTGTTTTACCTGTCTCTTCAGAAAATGAATAAATTTTAAATAATAATACATCTCCTAAATAATCTTAAATTACAGTCTGCCCAGACATATTTACAGAGTGCTAGGGCAGCCAGACAATGACCATGCTAGTAATTATAAGTAAGCAAACAGTTTGGTTCATTGGCAACTTCAGCATTGATTTTTTTTTTCCATTTCATTTTATTTCCAGCCAATTTGCATTTAAGCTTCTTTGTTCAAGGAGTTCCCTTCCTAAGTTAGAAGCAGTGACATTTGAACACTTAATTGCATAGTGCCATAATACTTTCACTTCATTTTTATTGAAAAAAAAAAAAAAACCAACCCAATTGTAAGTAGAAAAATTAAACTGGTACATTTTCTTTACTTAGGTTTTCATTCCAAGTGTTGCAAGGGAATATCATAGAGAGAATATGGTTCCTAAGCAGCCCTGCTATCAATAAATGGCTAAGAAAGTACATTAGGAACTTGGAGATATTAAATGCATCAGGAAGAAGAAAAAAATTTAATTACTATGGTCTTTTCAACCAGAATTTTAATTCCTGGTTTTGACATTGCCAGATAAGGTTGTAGTATTTAAAAGTTCTGTTTTGTTCTTTCCATCATTGTTTGTGTTGGACCTCACAGACTCTGAGTTCTTTTGTGTTTCCCCAAAAACCATCAGAGCTTGTGGCTATCCCAGTGGGATGTAAATTGCCTTGGTGTCCCAGGGTCAAAAGCAGCGTGGCAGATGCAATGGCACATCCCCATTGGAAAAGCAACAAGAAAGAAAAGCTGCAGGAGTGCAAAGCCACTCCGAGCAAGCTGGTGATGGATTGGGAGCAATAGAGGAGGGATAATCCAGGGCAGTTTATTGAGACACGGGGAGGTTGAAGATGGATGGCATCCCTAGTTTTGCCGAGTGCTCCTTCCACACGTGCTGTTAAATCCAGACTGGAAAGTGAAGGTAAAATACTGTAGGATATGCTGAATGTGGCTTTGCACTGACCTCCGGTGCTGTCATCGTTTCCTTGCAGTATTGTTTTTAATTCCATCCTGTAAAAATGTTGTGTTGAAAAGATAAATCAAGTTCATCAGGTATACGAATATGCAGGACTACTGCAGTTGGATTTGATAAAGCAATACCAAAGTTTCTTATTGTGCCAGCAAATTGAAGACTGTCCTATTTCCAGAAGAGAAAAAAAAGGTTATAAAGAATGGGACATCAAGAGTAGTCTTTAAATAGTTTTCCAGTAAAAAATATATAGGTTTTACTTCTAGTCCAGAGTAACATGTAGTATCTGAAATGGCTTGTTTTGTCAAACAAAGGTATCAAAAGAGGCTTTTGTTGTTGAGTTGTTGATTTGGTTTTTCTTAGAAGTCATCCTGGCTGTTGTATCCTCTCTTCCAGCTTTCCAGTCAGGTAGTAATTGCGTTCCACCTTCTACACATGATTTCAATTTCACGTCAAAATGGTGCATGTCAGTAAAAACACTGGGAGAAGGGAGAAAGATGTAAGTTACAAACGCTGAAGGTGATGTCACAGAGTCAGGCCCAATATCCATCTCAGCTCTAACCTCAGATCCTAAAACCACCAAGAGTTAATACTTGGGAAGAGTGTAAGTATTCCCAAGCAAATAGTGGTAGAACGAAAGACTCCCAGGGAAATTTATTTGTAGTCTACCTGTCTTAGCCTCTCTTGGTGGACATTATTTAAAAATAACAACGGTCACTTGGTATGTGTAGAGAAGAGCAGAACTCGTCAGCCATAGATTATTGCGCAAATTTGTTTACCATTTTAATTTTCTTTCCATTTGCTGAAGGAATAGAATGATTAAGTAAAATCTTTTGAAAAACAAATGAGTATTTTTTTCCAAGGAGAAGGCATAGAGATATTGCTAATAAGGCTGCATTCCTTTGATGTCAGACCTCACGCTGCATAAACTTTATGGACCCATCATTAGTCCTTGTCAGCTCTTAGGGTCTTTTGGCTTGGGGCCAAACAATTGATATGGTGGAGAGCTTCCAGCTAAAATAACAGCCTCTGCATCTTTATCTTCCCATCCATCAGATTGTTGGTGCAAGATAGGGGTAATTTGTCACTCTACCCACTTGGAAAAGTTTGATAAATGGCTTAATTAGACTTTTTTTTTTTTTTTAAGAAATCACATTTCTTGAGAACTAGAGGTTGGGAAAACAAGGGCTAAGGATTGAATTAGAAAAGGAAAATATTTTTTATTCAGTACAGATCAGAGGAAATGCAACCATTATACAACCAAAAGGAGAAAGAATCCAGTTATTTGGAAGGATTTTCAAGGACAAAAAACCACAATCCACCCCAACACACAAGTGGTCTGCCAGTCTTTGGGCTATGCAGTTGCCCAAACTGAGCATCCAGAGCTCCAGAACAGATAGCTAGGCACCCTTGTACCTAAAAGAACATGTGAACAGAGAATTAACTAACTCCGTGTGATGCTTTTCCTATCTTCCATCAGGCCATCTACACCAAAGAGAGCTGTGCTTTCCAGGAATGCCTACACCACTCAAAGCCAGGACTTTGCTTCCAATCTCATCCATCACTTTTGGGATAAAGAGGGGGCTGCTCCAAGCCCATGGATCAAGGACTGAGCAAGTCCAGGTCACAGTTTTGAATGTTCCTACTCAGGACATGCTAAAGGTGAAAGGATATTTGCATGCATTTTTTTGTTTTCTTGATGTAATTTTGTCACTTAGGAGTGAAACAACCTACATGGATTAAAATCATTGGTTTTGGTGTTTTTCATACTTTAAGCTAGAAAAAGGGAGAGAGAAGCTGAGTAAAATTCTTCTCTTGACTGTTGCTTCCACTGCTGTGTTTGGATAATTATCCTTCCACTTTGCATAATTATGGCGTGTATTCCTACATGTGCATCTGTTGGTGACAGCTCCCAATCTTAACATGTTAGAGATGTCTGGGCTTTGTATTTCTAAGCATCTTTTTATGTAACTATTTCATTTGGGTCACTGAGGGAATATATTTCTCCTTTCTCTGGTTGGACATAAATTAATAAAGCAAGAGACAAACTGCATCCTCCTTTTTTTGATAAACTGTCCAGAAATTGGATGTAATTCAGAAATAGTTTAAAAACTCTTTAACCTCTGGGCAGAAATTTATAATAGTAAGAAAAAGAGAAACATTTTTCAATTAAAAAGATTTATAATCCCTTTCTCTCTAGAACACTAATCTGAAATGACACTGAGGGGTAATAGGCCTGGTATTAGTGCTTCCCCAAGGAAATGTCTTATCTTTTGCACTAAATTAATTGTGTCTTTCTCACACATCCTAAAGCTGTCAGTTTGAGCGTTCTGTGCAAGGAAGCTCATGATTTAACGTTTCTGAGAAAAAAGGCAAAACAAAAGTGTTTAAACAATCATGACCCCCTATGCCCCAATCTCCACAACCCATTCTGAAGAGGATAGCAACTAACATTAAATCATTCCCATTCCTGGGAAAGTCATAAGGACAAGGTGTGGGAGCAGCCTTCGTGTGGATCAAGTCCTGGAGGCGTGACGTGCAAGGGCACTGCAGCAAATGACAGGATAAAGTGTGGATGGATGGGCATGGTTTGGCAGGGGCACCACTGTGGAGTTCTGCTGTCCAACCTCCCAGCACTGTTACAATCAGAAATGATCCCTCCTGACTCTCCAAGATTTGGCTCCTCCAAGACCAAATCATCTCAGTGCAAATGCCACGTGGGAAGGGTGCTCTGTTCCTCCATGCCAGGGTCACAGAAACGGGACCTTGGTGACCCAGCTGGCTGCTCCTGGCACGGCCTGCCAGGCAGGGTGGAGCAGGGGCTCTTGAAGTGACAGCGAGCACTGGAGCTGCTCCATCCCACCTGGCAGGCCGTGCCAGGAACACAGGTTCTTGGAAGTGTGGGAGCAGATACCTCACACCCACTGTGACCTGGAGTTTGTATCTTCCCCGCAGCAGTTTTGGGTAATTGCTGACAAGTCCCCAGAAGCTTTGTCTGGGCTCTCTTGGCTGATTCTCCGTTGCTGCCTTCAGCCAGGCAAAAGGGCTGCCGTGGCCTCCAGCTCAGCAGATGTTGTTAGCAGAGCTGCTGTTGCAGAAGATGTCCCTGTGCTGTTCTGCATCACCCTGCTGGTGGCATCAGTTGCCAAGTGCCCTCTGTTAATGCTGGGAGATCAGAGCTCTAAGGTTGTGCTTGTCACTGTGGATACTATTATATCTTTAATATAACAGGGGAAAAAAGGATGTACAAAAGCATCTCATGCTTTCATGAGCTGTGTAATGGTGACGGCTGGACCAGCTGCTCTGGTGAAGCTGTTCATGGACAGGATCTGCTCCCAAGACAGGAACTGCCCATATCCCTAATGAAGTGAAGATGAATTGTATTTACAGCTTTAGATTTTACTAGGAAATCTAATTGTAGGATCTAAAAGTTCAGCAAAGTGCCTGCACATTGGGGCATGAAAAGCACATTAAAGGATTATTTTTTGCACTGAAGAGAGATCAAGCATTTTCTTCTGTATATAGAAATGTCTTGGAAATGAGAAAGAAAAGGAATATGTTAATCCCTGTGTTACTGATTTGATATTTTAAAGTAAGTGAATATATCCAATATGTTTTACTTTCTTTTAAAAGTGAGAACTGTTAGAAATAAAACTCTCTCAGTCTAGAGTATTTTTTTTTTTTATTTAGAGCCAGTTGTGGTTATTAAGGTATTAAATGAATTCAATATGTTTTGAATTGCTTTGCCACTTGGTTTACTTGGAAACTAAAACCATTTGTAACAAAACAGTTAGACTGGTTGTAAGTCAGACCAGTGTATAATAGCACATAAAACTAATGGTGCACTTCAGACCATCACAAAACAATCTTCTGGACTAGATAAAGGACAATTATTAGAAACCAAACCTAAACTTCTTCAGCTACTTGGAAAAGAAAAATAATTCTCTACACTTTCATCTTATGATTTTTAATTTAAAAAACCCGCTACTCAATTTAAAAGAAACTCACGGGTCAGGATGAGATTTCTGCACACACTGAGCAGCCAGGAGAACTGGCAAGAGTGGACTTCAAGGTGTCAGGTGTCCTTTTTTGTTTTTCCAGTGGTTTACTACACATAGAACAGGCTCAGATACTTTTTTACAAGCACGCTTTCAATACCTTTTGCAAAATGATTGTAAATCTGCTGTCAGTTTGCTTGTTTATACATGCGACTTTAGAAGAACCTGTTACATGTGAGTAGAGATTAATAAATAGCTCCTAACCTGTGCAAGTCACTGTGCAGAAATCATCTGTAGCAGTCTCTCCTAAGACATGAAATGAAGCACGCTTTCAATACTTCACCTTACAGTAGAGTGAGTTTTATTCAAACCAAAGTCTTGAGAGTTTTATTTTAGAGTCTGAGATGAAATCTGTACTCTTAAACTCTTCATAAAATGCTTGGAAAAATTGAGTTTTCAATGCAGGTTTTCAAAATGATGCCTTCATTTTTATCCAGTGGAAGAGGTTAGACTAAACAGAAGTAAAGGGTCAGATTTACTGAAGTGTAAAAACCTGTACAAATGGATCTCAGGTGGAGTTCAGTCATGAGCAAGGATTTCAGGATTTGGTCATAGGGATGGCCTTTGGATTGTTTAGCCATGGACCAGAGTCACTTCTGGGAAGTGTAGGTGGAATCTACCCTGAAACGGAAAAATTGCCAACCTGCCCCCCTCTCATGGCACAATGATGTTTGAATATCAGTCCTAGTTACTCTAGCATTGGGATTTGTCAGATAAATGGGAATTTTGTCTAAGTACATGTGTACTGTTAATGGTTTGATCATTCAGTTGTTGTCAGAGGGGAGAAAAGCAACACAGTGAGTATTCAAAAACTTGAGCGCTTCATTTTCCTTCCAGTGAGTGTGACAGTAACAGATTTTGTCGCTCCTTTGGCCTCATCTGCTGAACAATAGGCACAATTTCTGCCTGAAATCTCTAGCCTACTATGTATTATTATAAATTAAATTAACTACATTTTCTTATCAATACAGATTCCAGTTGTCCCTGGACTCACTAAGAATATAAGAGGGAAGCACAGTGATGAGGGAATATAAAACCCAAGGGCCAGGATATAAAGCAGAGGATATGATATGTATGTACTCAGAATGGTTTATGTATGTTTGCTTTGATCTTTAAATGTAAACCTAATGCTTATCATAAGTTACTGATTGCTTGCCAGAACCAGATTTGCCTTGCACTGTAGCATCAAACTTGAGGCAATGAGAGCAGCATGAAAAACAGTTTGGCAGAATGAAAAATAGCTTCCAAGTTGTTAATGCCTTGGACTTTCTTGGCTTTTCTTTGGCTGTAGAACAAGAGGTGAACATATCATCATTTCAAATTGCTTTGATAAATCTCATTCCCTTTAGGATTAAACATTCCTGAACGTTTTTATGCCTCATCGAGCTCTTTCAGAGAAACAAAAATTAATCCTTTAGCTCAACATTTATACTAATAAAACCTAAATCCCCTTGCCTGTAGTTATTGTAGCCATGGCCATTTGTGCAGTGACCACACTCTTACTCTCCTGCCTGTTTTGTGCACTTAGGTTTTATGTACAGAGATTTTATGTGGCTCTGACCAGTGGGATATGACTCAGCAGTGTCCTGCAGGGGTGAGTTGGACGGGTAGATGTCAAACATCGATTTTTGAATGCAAAGCCAGGACACTTCTGTGCATTCTGTGCATGCAAAATCAGGCTTAACCACTAAGTACTTGACTTTGGGTATCTCAGGTGAATCCAGGCTAAGCTGAACACACAGAGACAAGAGTTAGCACCTCATAAATACTCACAAATATTTGCGAAGTCAGTATTGGCACAATGTGACTCAGCTGTCCCGAAGTAATTGGGCCATCTGATTTACACCTTTGGAGGGGACCTGGCAAAGGTGAACAGGGACACAGCAGATGGGGTTTTGAATGGCTACCTTGTGGCTCCTTGGAAGGATATCTTAACCAGCCTGTGTCCTTTTGGTTATCTGGCCCTCAGTCCTTGCAAAACGATTTTCTAAGGTGGCTGAGGTAAAAAAGTAAGAATTTTGTGAACTGCTCAGGTTTATATGATGAGAGTTTACTGTGAGATGGCTGATCTGAAGCTATTCTCCATTATTCCTGTTTGCCTTTCTGACAGCCAGCTAAATCAAACCTCTATATTTACACAAGGAGCACCCCAATAAACAGCTCACATGCAGTACTCAATATCTGTGTGGCAGCTTAGAGCAAGGAAACAGGTGGCAAAATGTGTGAAGGTGGTACAGACTTGATAGAAGGTGAATTTTTGTCCTAGCAAACCTTTGTTAAAGAAATCAGTGCTCAGGAGGAAGGAAGGAATGATCTATCCCAGCTCAGACAAAGCCTGAAGCACCTATAAATTAGTTTAATAATTCATCTTTTCCTGTGTAATCTTAAATTACATATCTTGGTAATGTTACAGTTTGAAAGAGTGAGATGGCACACCAGGAAATATGACAAGAAAAATCAAGTGAACAAGAAGAAAAGCACATTTTCTGCTTCAGATGATGACTGTTTTAGAATGAATAAGACTTTAAAAAAAGCCATCTCCTTTTTTCTTTCCTCTGTCACATAAACAGATTAGCAATTCTCTGCTTGAGGAACAAGACTTTCTATGTGATACAGTCCTGAAGTGCTGAGGTGCAACAAAAACAGTCCACAGATGTGAGATAGATCCCATTTGCCTTTTCTGTTGGACCTGCTGTTTGGCTGCTGACCAGCCCTCCTGTAATCAGCTGGATAAAATGACACCCTCATTTCCTTTAGTGACAGGGACGCTGCTAAAGGAGGTCTCTGCCACACTCAGGTCCATTTAGGTACTTATGCAAATGCACAGATGTGTGTTCCAATCTCCTCTATTAAAGGAAGTGGGACTCTATGACTGTGCTACTGTGATATTTCCAGTACTCTGGACAGGGCAGGATCCATGCAGAAATGCTCTTCCTTGCATTGCAGAATTAGCTCTGGCAAGGAGTGCAGAAGAGGTGGAAAACGTATTCAAGTAGTCTGTGATTTTTTTTTTTTTCCAAGTGGCGCGATTTGGGGATTAAAATAAGAAGTTTGCACTATCTGCTATTCTGTTCAAATTAATATACACATTGCTAACTTGTAGGTTATATTTTTGCATAATATGGATCTAGTTAAATTTGCAAGCAGATAAGTAATTCCAAATGAAGTTAGAGGTGACTCATAATACTCAACTTGAGTGCTTTCGTATAGTGGCTCTGTATTAGATTTCATGTAGTAATTTTAGAATTTAACATTGCCAGTGACTTTATGTTCATACCTAAGAGTTACTCCCTCAAACTTAAGAGTAATTTATTTATGACTAAAATAAATTCAATCACATTTCATTTCCATCTATTACCAACTCAGTGTATTATATAGTAAAACTGACCTCCTAAACCTTCCCAGGTAAAAACCAACTAACCAAAACTAAGAGCAAGTAAAGGTGATTTCAATAGCAGAATTTTCTGGCAATTTAATTCTGTTGCTTTCAGAATTATATCTTTGGTATTATTGTCCTTAAAAAAAATTGAACAAAATACTGACCAAGTTGAAAAAGTTCAGCAAAAGCAAAACTTGAGAACAAACAGGCTGTTGAAAGTTCCATATCTAAAATGGTTCAACTGTCCTTTGTTCTGGTGTTCACATACATTAGCCCTCCTATTATAACTGTATTTTGGGGGAAAAAAATTCCTAAATCACCATTTGGGAGCTGTATTTCCTCAGGTAACATTGGTAAGGCCCATAAAATTCCTCCTGCTTAAGCCAATGTAATCTTGTGAAATCTGTAGGCTACCATGAAGCATTTATGAAAATGTGGTGCCTGCACAGGCCTTTATGTGGTGAATGCCAGAAGTACCACCGTGTACAGGACATATTTTTAATATTGATGAAAATGGAAACAACCAAGCTCAGCCAGATTTGTGCCCCAGGCTTGGAATGTGAACACTGACCACCTCTCTTGGCTACGTCCAGCAGTGGAGAACGGGGAGGACAAGAAGTTCACAGGCTGTCAGTGGCTCCTGTGTGCCCCTGCCTGCCCTCATGTTTGGCAGTCATCTTCCTGCCTCTTCTGTGGGGTAAGAAAGGATAAAATTCCAGTTTAGCAGAGAAAACGGAGTTTCAGCTAGAGCAGCACTTCCCTCCCTGGTGGTGGAGGAGGCACCACCAAGGAGCGAGTGATTCCACCCACAGCCCAGCCTTGTCTGTCTGTTCCTCTCCCTCCCCACTGAAGGCAGAGGGAGGTGGGATGGGAGGTTAAACCAGGTGCTTCTTTTCCATATGCCTAAATTAGGAAAAATGAATCTACCTTAGCTGACTTCCCCAGCAACACGCACAATGCTTAGCTGGGGCACGATTAACTGTTCTATCTGCTGGTATCCTAATTACAGATACTGTAACAATGGCTTTTGTCCTGCTGTATGAGTGTGGAAGGAAAAGACAAAGAAAATTAGGCTCAGCAGACACAAACAATAAGGGGGTGGTTTTTTGTGCTTAGTTGTTTTTTTTTAACCTGTTAAAAAAGCAACATGTTCCTCTTGTCCTGGAATGTTATTCTCAACCAAAGTCTAAGTTTTGAAAATGAAAAGTTGTTTAGCTCTGTCTTCTAATTGCTTAATTTAGTTCAGTGGCAGCTCTAGAGTTCTTTATGAATTATATAAGGAAAAAGAAATCTTTCAGCTCTGAATTGAAACACCCTCCCTCAGTGCTGCTTCTCTTGTGGGCAGTGGTACCATTTGTGCAAGAGAAGTGATGAATGAAAATGTGCTCCAGACTTCAGGACTAGTGACATCTCACACTGACACAGTGCCTTGAGAGAACAATAGGATAGACTGGCACATCTCCTGCAACATATTAAATTAAAATAACCAGAAAAAATACCTAAAAAGGCCACCACATATGAATAAGGCATCACCAATGAATGACTCCAATTCCCACCTCCTCGAAAGGAGAGGTTTTGTAGTTGAGACACAATTAAATCGTAACTGTCTTTTACACAGGATGAACTTCTACTGTTGAAATGACTGCCTGGGCTCCAGGCACACTGCCACCAAGGAACAGGCATTCCTTAGTTCTCTGCTGGTGCTTCAGCTCTCTCTGGCCTAACAGACAGGATGGAGTCTGGCCTGCAAAGTTATCATTATAATGTCAACATAAATATAATTACATTTTCTCCAGCAATGGAATTAGTGCCACTAGGAAACACAATCATTTCAGGTTTCTCCTGCTGTGTTTGTATGAGCCTGGGATCTAACTGCCAACCAGGGAAATTTGGCCTTTGTGCTCACATAATGCAATGCTGTGCTTTCCATTTTGAGATGAAATTACTAGTAGTGGGATTTGTGCCATAGGAAAAGAATTTGTGTTGCTAAATCTTTTGGTAGTTGAGACTGCTTTGTCTCACCACATAAAGATAGTTATTTACACGGTCATGCATACACAGACACACAGCTAGAGCTTATGGGCATGTGTGCGTGTTGGTTTGGGATGTCTTTTTGGGAACATTAGTGTGATGTGAATCATTGTAAGTGCAATTTTTATGGAGAACAGTATGAGCCTCCAGGTACCTATTCCCTTTCTCTCTATTTCTAAGGTTCGGGAGGTGGGTGAGGGATCTCAGCAGTAAGCCCTACATCTCCTTACTGCAGACCCAGGCAGGCCATGTGCCCACATTTTTCCTGGTGAAAGCAAGGATTGGATATAGGAAAGGGGAAGGACTTGGTTAACCATAGAATTCTATTCTATGTTTTAATGTACCAGTCAGTTGGGAGATGAATGAATCACTAGAGATTCCTGGAGCATTTCTTGTGCATCAGGAGGTTGGCTTTTCCCTCAGCATCGCAGAACACACAGAATTAGCTTAGAGTGATGGTGAAGAGCTAATTCTCCCTATAATTGTGCCTCCTGTGCCAATATTGCAGTATTCCCAAAAATGGTCTCAGATGAGATAAAATCAACAAACTGAAGCCAATTTCTCTTACACATAGCCTTGAGCCTTTTTTCAAAGAAATCTGAAATTATACTGCAGGATAAGTATTCCAGCTGCTGCTTCAGTGGTGTCCAAGTGCAGTGATTTAGAGCAAAGCCTCCATGAAAGCAGTGGGAAATTTGTGCTCAGTCTTGCCTGGCCAGCTGGAGTCCAAGTGCAAATCAAGCCCTCGTGCTGCCCTTATTCAGTGATAACAGTACAAAGAGGGTGAGGGTAGGCTGACATTTTAGGTCAGATCAGAAGGGCACGTCTGAAGCACTTTTCCTGATTTCTCCCACTTTCCATGCTTTTCCTTACACCTCGGGTCAGAACATAGGAACTGGACTTTTGGATGAAACCAACATCAGAGAGGTACTCCAGGAGGATGTGTCCTAAGCTCCAGCCAGTCAAGACATGGGGTTAGACTGGAAAATTCAGCCACATGTATAGGGTGGATGTGGGGTCCCCACTACCAGCTGTGGATCTGCTCCTGTTTAGCTTTCCTGTGTAGGTAGAGCCATCTGACACCCAGGTAAAACACTAGTGCATTACAGACTCTTATTTTGAGTAAATCAGAAATTTAAATAAGTAGTAGAAACCTTAAAATAATACAGTGCTCATCCCAAGTGAATTAAAATCAGGGCTTTCAACTCCCTAGCACAGTTACTTTCTTCCCCTCCTCAGCTGAAGAAGCAACTCTGCTTCTGAGACTCTCCACTACCATATGCATGTTAAAAAAACCCCAAACTCTTTTTCACGATGACCTATGTGCCAAATTTGCTTATTTACTTCTAGGTAGAATTAATCTTGTCTCTAATTACTTTTATAGCAATTACATGCTTTTAATCTGTGGTTTAGTGACCTATTACTTACAGCTGTAGTGAACAAAATACGCATAGGCTGGGGGAAACACATCCCTTGCGTAGGTGGCCACTGTAGGCCTCTCCTAAATTATACCAAGCCTCATGAGTTAAGGCTTAGTAGTTTTCAGGGTTTGAACAAATGAGGACATTTCAGTTAAGGACATCATTGGCAGCTCTTTACTGAAAATGTAAACAGTGTAAAGCCCAAAAAACCTGTCCCAGAAAGCTTAAGATCACAAACTTACAGGATTGTATTCAAACACTCTGTACTGGTTTTAATCTTTCTCTTGTTTTTCTCTCATTGCAAATTATTCAAGTTAGGATAGGAGAAATTAATTCACAAACTTCTTAGGTATCTGGATCTAAAGTTTTAGTTGGACCGACTTCTAGTGTGCAAAAAGTGTACACTTGTATTGCTCTTCCCTCCTGAACATCTGAAGATGACAGCATTAAAGAATTAGTCCCCAGAGCATTATTATCCACTTCCAACTGATGGGGCACAAAGAGATTTGATGGCTTCTTCAATACACTGTGGTAAAGCTAGGAAAGGAATCCAGATGTCCTGGTTCCTCATCCTGTCCCTGAACCACAAACCACACATCCCTGCCTTATTAGTCACAATCACAGCACATGAAAACAGACTATTTATATCTAAATATTTCATCTATTCTCACTCATTATTCCCTAACTCACCAATGTAATTATGTTGGCAGGGCGACAATCTCTTTTTTTTTTTCACAGTAAGAGCAAACATATTGTTAGGTTTTCTGCTGAGATACAAGCTGCACAAGAAGAACTCCCAGATAAATCAGATCAAAAGGACCATGTTTCCATTGAAACATCCTTGGTTCAGGCAGCAGTGGGAGAGAGGATTTTGTAACATCTTCCTTGGCTGAAGAAGGCTGCATTAAACAGCCTACATTGAACAGCTGCATTAAAAGCACTGATAAAGAAAGGTTAACTTTGAAGAGAATATTAACCCAGAATAGGTTTAGCCAAAGAGAGAGAAAAAGAAAAAAAACAACCAAACAATAAAAAGGGGCTTTGGAAAGTTCTGGTTTTTGAATGTCACGTGATATTTAACAGTCTTCAGAGTTTGCATAACAAGCAGCTTTGGATAGAAAAATAAGACGGTGTGTCCAAAATAAATCCAAGTTTCACATTTCATAAATATCATTACAAGTCACTTCGGTGATTACATATTCTCTGATTAGCAAAAATGATGCTTGTTCTGGTAAAACACTTGCTTCTATGTATGGGGAATATCAGTGTATCTTGGGCAGAGCACAAAGCTCCTTGAGAATTCACTGCTGAAGT
The DNA here is from genome assembly GCA_013397315.1 of Donacobius atricapilla. Lineage (NCBI taxonomy): Eukaryota > Metazoa > Chordata > Aves > Passeriformes > Mimidae > Donacobius > Donacobius atricapilla. The sequence goes on along the minus strand of WBMY01007107.1, from coordinate 18,413 downwards.
CAGTGACACTACATCTCACGCTGTATTAGGCAAGCACCTCACAGGTCTTGACAGTGCTTGGGCTGCTTCATCCTGAAGTGCCAGCTACACTCTGTGTCCCAGATGCAGACATTATAGACAGATAATGTGCATAATCAGAATCCCTTTTATTTCCCAGTGACATGCAGGAGCGAGGTTGTTTGTTAGCATGTACACAATAATGTACACTAGCCCTGCTCAATAGGATACCACAGTTCATTGCCACAAAACTTCAGGTTCCTAATTCCAAGCAGGCTGAGAGCATAATGTAATGCTCCAGTTTCAGAAAACAATCACCAATTAACAGAAATGTTTTGGCTGGGTTTTTTTTTTCTACTGACCACATGCTTCCAAATGTAATTCTGAGAAATCTCCCTGTAGTGGAACACAACCAGTGGTATTTGAGAACTCTGGAGGGAGCAGGCAGCTAAAGAGAACCCTGTTTTCATCTCTTATTAAGTTAGAAACTCTCCACTGTGCATATGCTCTTCTGTTTTCTATTGCCCAGGGTTTGGTGAGTCGGTACAGCCCCACCACAGTTCTGAAACCCTCTGTTGTTTAACACCACGAGTGAAATGGGCACCATAACCTCTGTGTGGCCCTGGAGCTGCACAGAAATGATTTCCTGCTCTCTGCAAAGGAAGATGCCTTCAGATTCTGTTAAATGATAACAAATAAGGAAAAGGAGGCCTCCCCTAGTTCTAGCAATCCTATCCCTCCCACTGGGCTTTCCTAGAGGTGGCAGAGTTGAAACTCGCAGGTTTTATTTTCAGAACATGGTCATTGCTCATTTTGGTATTTTAAAGTCAACAATCCTTGGTTCCCATGTATTATTCAAGTAGAGAGAAGTGGGTATCCAGTGCACAGATAATCAAACATCCAGCCTGCACCAGACAACCTTCTCAAATCGCTTGAGAAACTTCTGTATTGCTATTGTTATCGTTCTCCATCCACTTCCTCCAATTATCCAGCACTTCAAACATCGTATCCCATGTTTTCCCGCACAGCTGTGGGGTGAAGCAAGCAAGAGCCGTGTTCCTTCCAGCTCCCCTAACAGTGCTTGCCCACAGGAGAAGAGAGGGAGCTGCACAGATGTTGCTGATATCACATTAATCCTGAAATAACCTGTTAAAAGTAGATTTGTTTTCAAACCTTTCAGTGAGAAAATATCAATTTCCGACCGAGGAATTAATGATTTTAACCTGCCTATCAAGCTCTTACATTGCCAGCATGTAAAATCGTTATTGTTGTTTCAAGTTGCAAGCAGTAATGTTGAGGGTATTTTCACTGCTGCCAAAACATTTACATGAAACTGCTATTCAGATCAAATTATCTTGAAACTGCAAAGCGTGCATAGATTCCAAATTATTCAACTTGGAGAGATTGTTGCATATTGAAATTACACGGTAGAAACCCACAAAACACCACGATTGCTTCAGATTCACAGGCATGGCAAAAATAGCTCTTAAAAAGAATTCTTTTCCTTCAATGCAGGAATGAAACAGACACAGGCTTTGGCTATGTTTAAATCAGTATTCCACCACCAGAAAACCCCTTGTTTGTGGCAGGCTGGGTGGTTCTGGCTTTGGTTCCACCCCCCTTCAGGCATGGGCAGCTCAAAGAGAGGGGTGGTGTGGAAGTGATGCATCACGAAGCTAAAGCACAGAGGGTCAAGAGCTCTGACCGTTTGGGGAATGGCAAACTGAAAATGTAAATTCCAAGTGGAGTAAACTCTCAGAGGTGCTCAGTGCTGGTAGGATCCTATTAACTATCTCACATTTACCTTTCAGGAACACAGCAGTTGTGGAAAAGACTCCAGAATGTCACCAAAAAGAGGATTGGGCAATTTCAAGTCTTTGATGAGCCATCATTCCAGGTATTTTGATGTGCTTTCTTTTGCATAATGTTCCAAACGAACAGCTGCTTTTTAGGAAGGATTCTATGTTGCAATGAAGGAAAAATCTGGCCACATAAAAGACATTCCTAAGAAAAAAGTGCTTCCCTCAAAGAACCATAACGATAATTTTCCAAGAGTGACAGGAAGGACTGTCTAATTTAGCACCAGAGGTGAGGGTTCATTTCTCTCTAGCAGAGAGGGGATGGACAGATGAAAACACTAAATGCAGAAAGATCTTAGAGATAAGACTAAAAACTCCTAACTGCTGTCAGAAAAGAGCTGACAAAAAAAAGCAAGGACTGTAGAAAGAGCTCACCTGTGAGGAATATTGAGTGTGGCACTGGAGCAGGGCCCTTTGCCCTTTCAGTCACTGATAATTGGAGATTAACGTCTAAAATTTGTGTGCTTTTCCCCTGCAAGTTTGTAGTTGATTTGTTCTCATTCCTTCAGTGAAATATCGTGAAAAGCAACAAAAAAAGCAATAGGGTAGGACAGGTTCCCCAGATGTGGTGGGGAGTGCTCAGTGGGTGTTTGCAACAGGAAATAAGTGCCTGTGTGCTCTGCCACTGTGGTGTGTTTTATAGTGGCGTAAAATCACAGTGATTTCAGCATTAGCCCAATCAGCAGATACTCTGCACTGGTGGTGTCCTGTTCATAAGTCACAGATGAGGCGTCCTGCTCAGAACAATCTGATACACTTCTCTGGGAAAGGGAAAAGGAATTAAATAAAGAGCCAGATGGGGAAGAAAGAAATACTAATGATCTCTTCAGGGCCTGTGCTTTTTCCACTTCTTCTTTTGATGTGCATGCAGTGACAGCTCTGTGAGTAAAATTCCAGAAGAATGTCCATGAGCTTTCACAGTGTACACATTTCAAAACAATCAAATACCTGTTCTCTGTTGCATTCAGATGAAGTGGGGTTTTCTCTTAAAAAGACCTAAAGATTGAGGTTTGCACATCTTAGGAAAAAAACACTTCTGCAGTACTTCTGATATGGTACATCTGGCAGTGCTCTTCATGTCACCTGGGAGAAGAGGGGCACAAGGTTTCCCACGTCATCTCCTTTCTTGCCAACCCTTGAGGCTTCCAGGAGGGAGATATCTCTTTGTTCTCCACCTTAAAGAAAAGAAAAAAAAAAAAGCATCTGAATTAGTGGCTTTGGTTCAGTAGGGCATTTCAACACCTAGTTTAAAGCATCAGATGGGCTCCAGTGAGTACAGGAAGTGTGGGGGCAGTCAGAATGACACAAACACATATGTAAATATTTCCCTGGATTAGGCTTCAAGTTACATTTGGGAGAATGTGAAGTTACATAAAGAAAAGAACACAATAATTCCTTTTCTTTTTTTTTCCCCCAACAGCATTTAACTGCATTTTTTCTTGAAGTAGGGATGTGTGAAAAGCTGCACTATTGTAGATAAAAATATATAAAATGGGGTAGATTAAAGATCTGGAAGTTAATTTCTCAGGAGACCCTTTCCAGTCTAGACTCTATTGACATATCCTGCCAATTTGTTTGTCTGGTCTCCCTGTGAACAGAACATTTGATACTGCAGGCCATGCAAAGATCTCTGATAAGCTTGCTGCTTCCTGCAGCACTCTGTGTTCACAATGAACTTCTTAAATACAACTCTCAGCTTCTCTGCATCACCCCCATTCTGCATCTTTTTCACCATGTGCTTTCTCCTTTTTGCACCTGGTGCCTTCATCCCATGGAGGACCATTCTCAGCTTTCAAATCTCCTGTGAGGACAAGGATCTCTGAGCTTGCACCTCCTCACCCAGTTCACGCTCTGCCTGCTGAGTGCACGCTGCTAAACTGGTAGGATTTGACTGTGATCTTGCATGTTACCTGTCCTCACCCTTTGCTAGTTTGTACTTGGGTAGGAGCCGCTGGAGGGAAAGGTGAACCTAAGGAATTAAAGGGGTTTCCACCAGAAAGATTCCAGAAACAAAGCTGATCTTCAGGGGGTGATGCTGACTCATTAATGGTTCCTCTTGCCGTGCCTTTACTGCTTTTTAGTTAAGCACACAATGTAGCTCTGTAATTAAGCTACAGGCATAATATGGGATAAAAGTCACAAATGGTTTTTTCCCCTGTTTTTAATTTTCTTTCTTTTAGTTATTACTGAGCCAAATAGACAATAAGAATTCAAGTTGTCCTTGAATTTTGCCATTTTAGATAAGTCTGTAAAACCCATGGTGTTTCCTGAAACTTATATCTTTAGTGAAAGTTAGATAAAGCACATCTTTTTCTGGATGCCTTCTTTACTCCAGATATTTTGAATTGAAAAAGAAAGGCAGGAATATTTGGAATTCAAATTAAATAATTACCTGGGAATAGGAGAAATCTACAAGCCTTGAAATTTAGGGAGACCAGGCCAGTCATCCACAAGTCATCCATCTCTGTTTGGAAAGGTGTCTTTACACCTTCACCTGTAAGTACTGAATGAAGCTGAGTTCCAAGTCAGTATCCAGGCCTGCTTAGGTTGACTTTCTGTGAAGATCCTATTACAGGGTGCCAGTAAACATCCATAGGGCTACTTTAATTTTCATCATTCAAACAGGCCAGCATTAAGAAACACCCTGCACGTGCTATCTCATCTCTGCCCCTCACCATCCCTGCAATGCTGTGTTCAGCCATGGTGTTCAATCATCTGAGTATCCAAGAAAGGAAGTGCAGCTGGAGTAAGCTCTGTATCTTGGTGCTGCAGAATCAACTGGCTGCTTAAAATTTATTAGGATTCAATTTTTTTTTGCCACAGAGGAAATAAAGCATGATTCTAGCAGGTTCAGAGACCCACCTCTTACAGAACCTGGCACTGGTCGCAACACAAAACCCCAAAGCCCTGGAAAAAGGCATTCTTTTAGGAATATGTGTTTCTGTACCTTGAGCTCACCAAAGGGGTAGAAATGTTCACGTTTTCTCTAGCAATGGTGTAATGTGGCTTGCTAGGAATAACCTTTATGTATCCTTGTGTGCATCTAGCATTAACAAACGCTTTTCACCTTACACATTTCCTCTGGGAAGCTTGCTTCCTCTGGCTGATAGCAAGTTCCCAGTAAAATCAGTTCATACTACAGATGCAGAGGAGTCTTTGTCAGAAAGAAATTCCTCCCAAACCATGGATAATCATTATCCACTCTGAATTACCTAATTATCTTGGGGGCGGGGGGGGGGTCATTTATTGCGTGGAAAAAGAAGCAAGGAGTTTTCTTGCCAGCTCCCTCAGAAGTGGCCTAAATGCCCACTGTCTGAGGGAGATCACAGGCTCAGGCCGCTGTCCCATTGTCCAGCTGGGTGCCTGCAATCGCCTGGCCCCATAAAACAGACATTTAGCTGAACAGAAGCAATTAGCCCTCCATCGTGGCCCCTGCTCACAATAGCAAAGCCAGCTGATGTTCCCTTAACTTGAAACAATGGGAGGATAGGCATGGGCTGTGGAACTCTTACAAGCACAGTAACTCCTTCCAGAGAGGGACCGTGAGAAAGTGGAGCCTGTAAAGAGCCTTTCAGTGGATGAACTCCTGAACAGTCTTTTATCCTTTGAACTCATGAGTCAGCTGTCTGTGGGTGCAGCTCCCTTTAGAAAACCCCAGTTCAACTGCAACATGCCAGTTTGTAGTGATAAACCTTCCTGCTGAATGATACTCTGTCTCAGCACTGTGTTCACCCTGGTATGGATTTATTCAGCAGCATCTTTTCCCTCCAGCCCTCTTTCATATTCCTTACTGTGCTTGTTCCTCTTCCTAATGATCTGGGAATAGCAATGACCACCAATGAGAGCATGGCAAGAACTGAATGTTGCTCCTAACAAAGGCAGTGAGGATTCACTTAATAGTCAGATGCTGAGAAAATTCCAGCAAAGAAGCTGGTGAGCTCAGAAATTCAGCCCTTCCGTATGAATCCCGTAATTGCCTTCCTTTTGACTGCTTTCTCCTCCACTTTTGCCACCATCCCTGATCACTGGATATCCAGAACTCAACTCCTGCTAGCAATAAGGCTGTGGTCAATGAATGACCACTCTTTAAAGCTGTGTACGGCACTGTGCCCCTTCCCACCTGGAATGTTCTCCAAGCACCTTCTGGCAATAGTTCATCCCTTGCAAGTATGAAACTCTTTGAAAACACAAGGCCTTTGCTAATAGCAAGGCTAAGACACCATTAACTTTGGGAAAACAGTCCACAGTAAACAGAACCATCTACTTCATTCAGCACCTCTGGCAACAGTCCAGTGATTTGGTTTCCAGCTGATGCTGTGAATGTTCTGTAGGCACATGTTCCTTACGAGCACTGTTTCTCCTTCCCCTTGTGCTAAATTTCCCTGCAGTTTAGCAGTTTGGATACCATAGCCCCAGAGTTCTGACTTCTGCCTGGGCAGGCCTGTTGCCAGCCAGCTGCAAATGGATCTTCTGTTGTTTTTGGAATCTCCTTCCTAAAACTTTATCTAAAATCTAATTAATTATTTAGTGATTGAGCAAGAATTTTCAGTGAATATCACAGAATGGTTTGGGTTGGAAGGGTTATTTAAAGACCACCTAGTTCAGCCTCCAAGATGTCCCATTTCTGTTGCTGATACCATGGTTTGCATTAAAAAAAAACAAAAACACCTTTCCTTTGTTCAGCCTCATCGTGGGTCCATTTCTCCATCATGTCTACTCATTATATCTTTGGCAAGAACTAACAGAGAAGCCATCCCAGTATAGGATACTGAGAAGACTGGTAGGATTTTGTGGTCATTGAAAAGTAACTATGACATCTACCCAGTAGTGCCACTGGAAGAATGAGGAGTGAAAGAAAAGAAATGCCACTTCATTTATGAACAAGCAGATGGTACCAGAGAGCCCCTAGCCCTGGATTATCTGTCCATCCAGGGACCTGGGTAAAACAGCCAAACAGATTTACTGGTCTTATGGGCATTCTTCTCTTGCTTACCGATAGATGGGAGCAGAGATTTCTCTACTCACGAAATTTTCAGGCTACAGCGCTTGCAGCTTTTTGTGCACTGTGAAGGGCAAAAAAACCCCCCCAAACAATGTCAATATAGCTCATTCATGTGTCCACAGGGAGAAGGATATTGTTTTGTTTAGTAGCATACAGATGAGCTTTGTAATGGGAGTCAAATAGAAAGCAGGAGTCAGCACTCTTTTATTCTTTAACACTGGAATTCTCTGGTTCAGTATCTAGAACTGCTCAGAGGGTATTGAACAAGTTTACAACCCCTCATTGTTATTTCCCAGATTATAAGTGTGTTTTGCTTGGATCCAAGCCTTTACAAAAGCCATTAAATGCATCCTAAACTTCCATTCATTTTTCTTACAAGATCAAAGAGGAGAAGCTGTCCAGATGTAAATAGCTAAGCCTCTAATGAGATGATCAGTGGATTGTTTCTCTCTTGTGTTAGAAGCATTTAAATTACAATATTGCACATAGGGCACTCTGCACTTCTGACTTGTCTAGCAGGATCGCAGCACCTAACACAAGCCAGACAAATAACTTCAGCAATTAGCTTTCAGCATAGGTCCCTGCCCTCTGACCTCTGCTGTTCATCAGAGGTGAGCCCAATGCTTTGTGGAACAATATTAATCGGGCCTGGCACTCCTCTAGGGCTGAGCACGTCACTGACTGTTTCTAACAGCAAGGAGCTGTTTGCAAGGAGAAAAATCTTGTGTATGTTCTGCTCAAGAGGAGCCTGGACTTGTCCATACTGCAGGTGAAGCCAAGCCTGATCTGTGGAAACCTGGGAATGGCAGTGCAGCACCTGCTCAGGTGCCAAGTGTGTGACACTGTCAGGACTCCTCCAAACTGCCAGCAAGGGAGAGGAGGATCAGTTTGTATAGCCTGAGGTTGGTTGGTTTGTTTGGGGATTTTTTTGGTAATTCCTTCTATTCCTGCATAAATGTTTTGTGTAAGTGCAGTAGGAATATAAATTCAAGTGCCCCTGGAGCTACCTATAAAGATGAGGGTTGGTGGGACAGAGAGTAAAGAAAAGCTCTGTCCTGCCCAGCTTTGGGACATGGGCTGGTGTTTCCAGCATGTCAGTACAAACTGGAGGCGAGCTCAGTGTGAGGTGCTGCCAAGGAATCCCAGCAATTTCTGCAGAGATAGAACATGGTGCTGAGGCAGGAAGAGAGGATTTCCTCTCTGCTGCCTCTCCTCTGCATCTCACCCGACACACCGGCCTTTGTTGGGCAGCAGTGGGATGTAACCAGGGAGATGCTTCGCCTGAGCTTCTGCCTGATTCCCAGTCAAGCCCTTTCTTCCTTATTTGTTTTTCTTTCACTGATGTTCACTACCATGTTCATAAGATAGAGCTGAAACTTTCAGAGACAAGCAGGTGGGAGGAGCATCTGAAGGTTTCATGAGAGAGGTATCCAAGCTCTTGAAGAGAGCCTAAAGAAAATGTACTTTCCTAAACTTTCAATCTTTTCCTAAACATTCAATCTTCTTTATGAAGAGATTTCTTCTTTATATTAAAAGTAAATTTACCACCCTTCCTATGAACTCAGCCTTCCAAAACATAGAAACCTTCTAGAGTCTTGATCTTGTCCCAGGGCGTGATGGCTTTGAGCAGCATTTCTCAGCTTTTTTTCATGTCATTTGCTTTACTCAAGGGGAGCGATCTCTCCAGCTCCCTTTCATGACAGGGCTTCTCTGAAGCAAGGGTCTAAAGTGATTATATTTTTTTTTTTTTTATTCTGGCAGTAATCATGCAGATACCACTACTTTTAACTTGCATGGCTAGAGTAGAAGTTGCCAAAGCTCTGGAAAAAAAAAAAGAGGAAGGAAAAAAAAAAGAGAGAGAGAGAGGAAAACAAAGGCAGCTGACTACATGCCAACTTTGCAAGTTAAAAACTCTGATTTATAGTTTGGGTGTGTTCCAAATTTATCAAAGCCATGCCTTCATTCTAGTAATAAGCGCCACTAAAAACCAAACTCTTCTACATAAAATTGACTTTTGACTTCCTAATTGAACAGTAACAGCAGCCTTTCTGAAATGATAGTTTCTGTTAGTGATGAGTTAAAAATTAAAATTCGGACCTTATCCTGCAAGAGGGAGCAGTTTCACACATTTTTAGACTGCTTTATGCTAACATGGAGGAGGAGTGCTACAAAATTACCCAACAAAACATCAGATTNTTTTATTGTTTCATATTGTTTTCTTTTATTAAATAAATAAATAGTTTTTTCCACTTTTCTCTAAAAAGTCTCTTTTCGGACCAGTTGTGGGGGGAGGGGTTGTTTGGTTCCCTCCCAGAATTTGCCCTAAACTGGGACAGATGCCCTAGTGATTCAAAATTTAAGGATGCCAGTGTTCCCTACCTTGTGTGCCCCTTCTGATCTGGAAGCCAGCAAAAGCCCTTGTGAAACCGGAGTGCAGAGGCTCCAGGCCCAGCCTGGGATTTGCACTCAGGGTATTGGGCTTTGACAGCACCATGGCATTTTGGTTTTACATAATCAGCTCTTTTTGTTATAAACTGTGGGCTTCAGATAACAGCAGTGAAAAACAAATTCAAGTGGAAGCAGCACCCTGGGTACAGACCGAGACAGAAAACATTCAGAAAAACCAAATACTTCTTGTAATCATCTATGTTACAGCAATCAAGTGTTGACTGGTGTTTGCTGACAACTTGCTTTGCAGGAAAAACAGAGAGAGAGGAAGAGAGGGATTTTCTGCATTTCTGATAAATCTGTAGTTATGGCCTTCAGTGACAGATTTGCCAACAGCAAAGAGTAAAACAAATATCTGCAATCTGAAGTGCCTGGAAGCAAACTCACACGGGCCTTCACTGTACTGCTTTTGTTTGCAGAACCTTTCCATCTGGATGAGTAGCAGGAGCAGAAAAGCATTTGAAGCTAGGAAAACCACCATACTGCCGTCTATAAAGCACTGATAGGATTTTTATGTGGAGCCCTAAAGAGAACGACATGCAGTGCTTTTTTGTTTTTTCCTTTTTTGCCAAGTAGGAGAGCTCAGATGTTTGCAAGCCAAACAAAATAAACTCGGGCACTGAAGCTCATTCCTGAAATGTGTCTGGTGGCTGATGCCATGGCACCTCCCCCAGCACATGCATTGTGCATCCCTTGGGCTGTCCTGGGCACTGCTGGGACACTGCTAATGGCACCCATGGCACAAAAGGGAAGGTAATTAGCAGAGAATTATTATTGCTGCAGCTAGAAAGTAGACAAGTAATCTTTTGGGTTTCAGTACATTGCCTCAGTGTTTTCAAACCAGCACCTAATCTTCCCAGACCCCACTCCAGCTGTTCCTTTCTTCCTTTCTTTTCTTTCCCTCCCTTTTTGCAGGGACTGTGGCTTATTTTGATTCATTCCATTTCTTTCCTCTCAAACAGCCACAGGGCAGGCTCACTGTTGCCAGGGATATGGCCAATGCATGTGACATCGTGCCACCAAAAACAATCCCGTTTATTTCTGATGTGATGCTGCTGAAATCAGCGAAGCCAGGCTGGGAGCAGGACACCTCAGTCAGCCACGAAATTTTGTGAGAAGAATTTTCCTTAAAGGAAGTGCTCTTATAAAATAGCTCTCAGGGAGAAATGTGCAGGTTTTGCTCGTAAAGTGGTTGTTGGCAAAGGTTCCCTTGCCAAAGTCCAGTCAGAGTATCAGTGAGGGATGGTAAACACATGCCATTTTGACAAGAAATTAGTAGGCTACATAGCCCTGTGGAAAATATTAGACTTTCTTCTTCCCTTGACCTCAAAGAGACTGTTAGGAGATTAAGAATCTCCAGCTCTCAAAGGTATAGCTGTTTTACCAAAATTCAATTAATGAAGAATAATATTTTGGGAACAAGAGGAAACACCTCTGTAGCATGTAGAGTGCTAGGAATAGATGGAAAGTTGCCTGGATAAACAGTTCAGCAACTCTGGGATGAATTATAGGAGCATTTGTATGCGTGATTGCCCATCTGTGTAAAACAAGACATGCAGTCACACACAGGAATGATGTGCAGGCCAGACCTGTGGGCCTGTTTTTAACTTGCTCCAGGACAAGACCTGTCCCATCACATCCAAGTGTGACCCAAGGAAGTTGAGATGAATCTATGTAAGTAAATAAATAGACGAGGAGGCCTCACTGGGAGGAAACTCAAGGTATACTATCTACATCTGTGTTTCTGGGTTTGGGGTTTATTTAGACTCAAGTCAGATTCTGGACTGTTACTTCTCCACTTGAAGCTTTTTTGGCAGTTCCAGGAGGGCTGAAGGCTCAGATCCAGCGGGTTCCTTCCAGCTGTGCAGGCCATGGGCACTGGCAGGGTGTGGGGAGCTGCAGGATTTCAAATGAGGGGTGCTGTCAGGAGCTCTGCCTTGCACAGCTCCCCTCTCAAGTACCAGCTGCAAAATGTCAACAGCACCTTCCTCAGAGAACACAATTAATTAAATGAGACCTAATTAATTAGTGTCAGGAAAGCAGATGTAGCAATTATGGCAGAAGTAAACAAATGTACATATTGTAAATTGTTCTGCAAAGGATTTATTCTGGAATCCCTGTGGCCCTTTCACTCCTCCCCAGGATGCTATTGGGAAGGCCATCAGGGAAGATGTAGAGATAAACTGCAAATTGATGAGGATCTAATGTACTTTTATAAGTTTATATCTCAGCAAAACAATCAGCAAACAGATTCCTTTATTAACCCCTTGGGACTTGGGGATGAAATACAACCCTGATATTTTAATTTCCAGATCATGCAACATCATGTGCCACAAATAAGTCAACTGTTTGAAGTCTGTTTAATGTGACTGTGAAAAAGCAAATGTGGAGCCACACCAGTCCGGTGTTTGAGTGGAGCCTTTAGACTTTATAAAGGATCTGCACTGAATGAAATCTCAGTGAAATCTCTCACACCTTGAGAGCTCCAAGCACAACATAACAGACACTGAAATAGTGAAACACACTTGGAAAACTCAGAAAAAATTCTGAGTTGCCTTTCAAAATTTCTTCAAGATGATAAAGAGGACAAATTTGGCTGGTTAGGGATGTAGCTATAGAAGCAAATGGGACTAATGTACTGGAAGAAGCAGTCGAGATAGTAAGAAACCAAGACTACTGTGTGTGAAAGAAAATGCACTGCACAGCCAGTGCTGAGGGGAACAGCCCCATAGGCAGCCAGGAACAATCACTTTCTAGATCTCAACAGATTACTACCCTTCACTCTGTGCTCTTTGTCGTTCTGCAGGTAGTGATGGCTTTGGTGCAGAGAGAATGGAAGCTGGCATGTACTTCAGGGTAGAGTGAGCTCACTAATTCATACTGTGAAGATGTGAGGGTGGAAAATACCCCCTTGGCGCGGTGAAGAATTAGAGAATTAAGGTAGGCAGCAGCAGCCTGTGGCCGGGGTGCTGCAGGAGGGAAGTTGCAGCCAGAGGCCACTCACTGCTCTCCCCACCTCTTTGTGGTTCCCCTTTCCCCCCAGATGATTCTGAAACAAGTCAGAAAGAGAGGCTTCCATGGCCCATGCCAGGATATCTCCTTTAGTGGTTCAGGTGACAGCATTTCCTGTGCAAAGGACTGCCAAGTAACGAGCTGCTCATGAATGCTGCTCCAGGGCTGTGAGCTTCTCCCCACCATGGTGAGTGCATTGCCCTGCTCCTGTGAGATATATGAGGATTTGGGGCTTTGTATTACGGGCTTTGTGCTTGTGTGAGTTTCATCTTGTTTTCAAAAGCCAGGATTTAAAAGTGAATACCTCTGTTTTATGATAATGCAGTGAGTTGCCAATTTCCTGAAGCGAGTGAGTTTGGTTTCTGTTCACATTCTCTTCTTTAGAGCTTGCTCAAACAATTTTTGTTCCAGTCAGTAAATGAGCAGTGAAACAAGTCATGAGAGGAGTGAAGGTGCAAACGGAATAGCTAGAACAAAGTTTAAAACCGTTCCAAACAAACCTACCGAGGGTAAGATGTGTGAGAAGAGGAAAGGCAGCCTGTTCCTATGCCCAGACATAGGCTGGAGAATCTGTTCAGGCAGCTGACACGGCAGATGGATAATTAGTGCCATGGGTTAGGACCTGGGCAGGCACTGCTGGTGACCTGGCCATTGCTTCTGGCACTTCATTTGGAAATGTCTTCCTCCTGCTTTAGGTATTGGCAGAGTAGCATGACGACCATCTTGCATTAGGGACTGGGGCAGCAACAAGAGTGCTTGACTTTTTTGAATCTTAAAACAAAACCTTTAAAAGAGTGTTTGAAATCCTCCTTTTTAATTGTCTTTCAAAGTCTGAATTCTCCCTTTTTAAATGGGACATGGGGCTCTTTTTCTTCCTCTTCTCTCTCATTTAAAAAAATTACTTTCTTGTGTGCATTCTAATACATGTTAGAATTTTTACAAGACAGCTCTGTCAGCTGTCAGCTTTGAGCTACAGCCTGTATGATCTGGACACCTATGCAGACAATGGTAACTTTACATTGAATAGTCAATGACAGGTTTTACAGAAACAGAAAATATAAATAATATCCAGAGTTTAATGCACTAAAAGCCAATCAGCTCTCTGTAACATCCCATCCTATTAATGTTCCTTGTTTTGTATTTTAGGTAACACTTAAGAGGCAGGAGGATAATTAAGGTAGTTGAATGAAATGCTCTGATAGCAAAGAATGTTTTCTTATTTGTAAAGAGTCATTGGTCAAGTCACACAACCTCTACCTATGCAGGAGTTCTGAGAGTGAGTCCAGCACCATAATTGCGTTTCAGAGCCCAAGCGCATTTGTGGACTTCGTACCAGTAGATGTCCACAGGCATCACCTTTTCTGCCTCTTCCATTTGCCTGTCCTCCTGCTGCACCCACACAATGCTGCCAATGCCTTTCCAAATCCCTGCTCTTTTTCAGCAGTCGGAGAATGAATGACAAGCCAAAAGCAAATGGGGGATATCAAATTTGGCCAGGCAGGGCAATGTCAAAACGAGGCCCAGCAGGGTGGTGTGGCTGCAGTCTTTGCTACCTGCCTACAGCTGAACAGGTTCCATCCTCATATCCTGTACATTTGGCTTAATTGGCCTGGACCTTCCAAAGAGAGGCAGCAGCACTGATTTACGGCACTGTATAAATGTGTTTATAGCTTGGCACCAGCACACTTACACTCACTATTTTCCAACATGGATTTCCAATAAGCCCTTTGCTCAAATGAGTCTATTAACTTTAAAGTGCCTGAAGGTGAAATTGAATTATGAGAGGCAGGCTTTGGGGGTTGAAGCCCAGAACAGCTGGGAAAGGCTCCTGGAGTCTTCTGTTAGTACCTGTTGTGGTTGATATTTATATTAAGGAAAAATAATGTAGAAAGTAAAAGCAAACCTGGGACACACATGGCCTCAGCCTGAGCTGCCTTTCATCTCAGCTGGCGCTCAGACCCATACCATTCCAGAGGATTATGAGAGCAGCTCCCGATTTAAGCCAATGTGCAATCAGAACATAACCCATTCCTAGCTTATGAATTTCACTTCCAAGAGTCACATTTCCCTCTTTCTGCAGTGGGGCACCACAGCCTGGGGAGAAGCTCATCTGACTGTGGTCCCTTTGGCAGTGAACTCCATGGCTCTGTTTGGTCTCTGCTATGCTGCAGAGCTGGGACACACTGCCCTCTCCTCTCCCAGCCTGGAGGGCTGCACAGAGCTGCTCTTGGAGCCTCTCAGTGCCACCCTGCTTGCTGCCAGAGGGGCTGGCATACTTCCATGTGGAACACCAATTATCATCCCTGCAGGGACAGGAAACCAGGCAGAAAGTTTTAGCAGACCCCTAAGTACAAACCATAATTACCTGCCTGTACCTGCTCAAGGTTACATCTCTCCAGCTAAGGAATAAGACTGATTTCTAGTTGCTGATAGCTTGACTTTATCTGGAATAAGAAAGGAACTCCTTAATACCCATGGAGGAAAAAAGATTCATAGAGAATGGAATTAAATTAGGAAAAGTAGAATTTTGGGTGAATGTCAGGGGTAAAATTGCCATAGTAATGTCTACTAAACTGTAGAATGATCTCCCTGGGTGAGTGAGTGAGTGATGGAACCCCACGGTGTGAAGAATTAAAGCAGCATCAGGCAGAGCGTCAGGAAATCAGTGCCTGAGGAGGCAGTGTGGGCCAGCCGTGGCAGTGCAGGGACCGTGCCTGTGCGGGAATGTCCATGGCCTGTACACTGAACCTGTTCCTGTCCTGTAAAACCTGTTGTATTGCTCAGGTGGGTGTGATCTGTAGGGCTTTAAATCCTGCCTGCCTTTAAACTATTGGGAATCTTACAGGCTAATCCAGCAGCAATCAGTGACTCTGGCCGATGCTCCCCTGTCCCACCCTCAGCATGTGATGCCTTAAAAATTCTTCAGACTCACTTGAGATAGCACATGGGTATTACTGGGCGTTTCTCCTTTAGCTTTTACAATTTTTTAAATGCGATTTATAGGCTGATCCAAGGAAGTATGGCTGCTCTGTCAGTTGGCAACTGCTCCCTTTCCACTCCGGTTACTTTTTGTGCCAGTAAAATGTTTGTGTGACAAGTGAAAAAAAAAATCCCTGTGCATCAAGGTCAGGGTGCAGTGTCTCTCTTTCTGGGGAGATCAGCTTGCATTGCCTTGTTTCTGGATGACATCCTTGTGTCATATGAAAGACCTGCAGACATAATGACAGGATACAGTTTTTTTAATTAAATATTGTAATGTGCTGTTATCACATTATTAAACAAACTGAATTTGTGGATTTTTGCAGAGTATCCAAGTTAAGGATATAGTATTTTTTGGTGCAGTATTTCTTGGACCTGCTGTGATAAGTGAATACTGGATTGCATAGACAGTCATTCAGAGTAAAGATAGTGGGATTAGATGAGGGAAAATCCACAAACTCACTTTGTGTAACACTCAGACACCTCACACCAGCTTGTGAGGAAATGCTCCCTTTCCAGTCTGTTTGGACTAAGTGTGGGAAGCTGAGAGGAAACAGGGGTGGCTGAACCTGTCCTAGGGCTGTGCAAGCAAATCCATCTCCTGTGGCCTGCCTCCCCCTGAACCTGGGGAACAGAACCTCTGTAGGTAAGCAGGATTGCTTCAAAGACACGTGGTGGCAATCCCAGTTTTCCTTTGTAACACAGAATATGTGCAGTCCCTGGATTTTGTCCCACCACTTAGACCAAGGCATTCAGTTGCCTGTCTTTAGCTCCCTGGTACCAGTCATGAGGCACTGCTGACAGACTCTTCAAAGTCTCGTGGTTTGGGTCTGTTCAGGGGGAAAAAAGTGCCTTTTGCCACTCACCAGATATGTTGGGGGGGGGCTCAAAAAATAGACATGGGAAAGCAATGGCCATGGCTACTGTCCTGGCTCTTCACAGATGTTGGCTTTCCCATTCCTCAGGTTAAACTGTTGCCACTTCACAGTGCACTTCATCTTCTGGAATGAGGTTGGTGCTATTTATTTGTCATCTGTATTTTTTTTCTATATTTGCTGGGTTTTTATAGTCTGGAAAGCTTATCCCCTATAATTTTTTGTTTTACTTGACTGGCTCCACTTGCATGATAACTCCCTTCCAATATATCCCACTGTGGCTCCGAATGGCTGGGGGAGCCAGCCTGGATCTAAGTGGAGCTCTGCAGCACAGGTTCACCAGCAAAACTCTACCTCAGCCTGGGACACAAGATAAATCATTGCAACGGAAACTGAATCTTTCGTTTGGTCTTTGTATTTTCTGCCCTTGCTTTGGGTTTGTTTTCTTCTCTTTTCTTCCCTTGCAATTGTCAAGGCAGCATCTGGGAGTATTATGAAACAAATGTTAGCCATTAAAAGCCCATCACTGCCTGCCAGAAAGGAAAATGGCATCTTATTGAAAACAATATTGTAATGGTTATTGCTGTCTTGTTGCAAGTTATGCCCTTGAAAAATGTTAGGGACTTATTTAGTAGCAACTGATGGTGAGGAAAAGCCCAACTAAAGAGAAAATTAACTGTTGCATTATCTTTTACACAGCTTCAAACACCATCATACAAATGCCTGGTCTGTTGTGTTCATAGCTGTGTTCACAGTTGCTTCAAGGACAAGGAACAACACTTTTCCACGATGCTTTTGTTGCCTCAGTGTTGGAGCCACAAATAATTCCTGTCTGGTTTCACATACCAGCCTTGGAGCAGTGATGGAGACTCCGGTCCTGACCAGGAGAGCACCACTCCAGCCATGTGAGTAAGAGACCCCCTGCACACACAGCGCCCCTTGGGCACTGCCTGGGGGCACTGTGCCTCCATGGACATCTTTTACCTTAAGTTGGCACCCTCAGCACCTGCGTTGCCAGGCCAAGCTGCTGATTCACTCACATGCTGTAACCTTTTTTTAATGTTTGCATCTTAATCTATTTTGTATTGCCTTTTTTTTTTTTTTTACCTTGCATTAAAATTAGGTTTAATAAATTAAAATTAACAGATTTTTATGAATTAAATTGAGAAACACAGATCTTTTCTTTTGGAAATACAGCATGAATTTCTGTACGCTGCAAAGCCCCTTGCTCAGCACAGCCTGGAACCCAAACTGGTGGCACAGTCCTTCCTAAGACTGGGCTACCATGAACAGGGCAAGCATGCCTGAGGGCAATGGCCAAAATCCCTGACAGCCTCAGGTGTGGCAGCAGCGGATTTCCCGTGCCTGCAGCTGGGTTGGGGAGCTTGGCCGAGCAGCGAGCGCTGAAGGTGCCGCAGACGGTGCCTCCAGCCCCCCGTGCACACGTAAGCGAGGAGCAATGCCTGCGGAAGCTTGGGGTTTGCACCTTGCCCAGAGCCCTGGCAGGAGAGGAAATGTTCCTGTGTCTGGCACTTTGCAGAGGTCCCATAAAGGGCCTCATCACCTCTGCCCTAACACTTCGCAGCCCCTTGTAAACTCCTCTCTTTTTCTGGCCCTGTAGGTAAAGGAGTTCATCCTACTGACGTATCCCTGAGGCTGCCAGCGAGGAGCTGCAGAGCTGCTTGAACACAAATCCTGATGCACATGATCTCTGTGGGGATCAGTGGGATCTGACAGGGGTGAACCTGCTCTAGCTCCACGGGACAGTGACACAGAGCAGCCCCAGCACAGCCAGAAGGCTCTGAACTGATGCCAGGCTGATGGTGAACGACGTTTGTCCCGGGATTAGCATCAGGCCCCTCACAATCACATTTATGCTCATTCTGTGTGGATGGGGACTAGTTGGCAATTCCCTGAATTCCAGTTTGAAAGAGAGTTTTGTGTTTGAAGAGGATTGTAGGATGGAGAGGCATTAAATAGATAGCAAAGCTGCACCATGGAAATTGAGCTGGAAATTCCATGTGCAGTTTGGAGGCATTCATCAGCATGATGGTAAATGAAAAATTAATAATCTCTGTATCACAAAAACTACAAGGAGCATAAGATGCCCCGTATTTTCCTCAACCTCATTTCTGATTCCTTTGGATAACAGTTGGTGCCACTCCCTGGCACCTGGCCAGAGATCATCACTTAATCCGGCCTCATTTCTTCATTTCATATAATGATGAGTGTGGATTACGA